>OX465272.1:512943-900469 GCA_949987775.1 Aproaerema taeniolella
CGTCGACCTCATCTATGACCTTGCCCAAGATTGGGGTCAAGAATTAACCCATCTCATATAAAAAAACACACTAGAGCTTGTGTTCCGAAGATTTTTCGCAAAGATAACATATTAACAAACAACATACTTATTGGAAGTTGGTACTTGTCATAAGTTATTTTCATTACAGGAACCATAATAATTCTATACAGGATTTATAGTTTCATTGCTGGAATCGTCTACTATTTTCATTACAGGAATTATAACAAAATAATACAGGAACAATGAATTGTAGCTTTAAAGTAATAGACACGAATGCAACCGGTTTCGTAAAATCGAACACAAGAATGTGCTTCATTAAAAAAAAATAGAAATGTAAATCAAGCAACAACTTAATACAAAACAAAAGTGATGAAATACAAGAACATTCAATTTCAATACATGAACGAAACCTTCAATACAGGAACGATAAATTTCAATACAAGAACGATAAATCACACTACAAGATCGAGGTACTTCAATCCAGGAACGTTAAATTCCAATACAGGAACGATAAATTTCTATACAGGAACCATAATTCCAATACAAGAACGATAAGTTACAATACAAGAACGAGATACTTCGATACAGGAACGTAAATTTCCAATACAGGAACCATAATTCCAATACAGGAACCATAATTCCAATGTAAAGAACCATAAATTTCAATACAAGAACGATAAATTTTAATACAGGAACGATAGTGCGCTATTCTGGCTTCAGCGATTTTCGACTATTTCAGAAATAAGCGCCGCATTTATGATCAGCCAATGTACTCAGCTTGGAAAATCTTTTTTTTTTTGGAATAAAATACGCTACTGATTAAAGTAGGTAAGTACTTCCTTGCCCTTTATTTCTATGTCTACGTCGTGCCATCTCAAGTCTTTATTTGACAAAAAACATATATTTCCAACATTCCGTTAGAATAGAATAGAATAGAATATAAAAAATCTTTATTTTATAGGACATTCAGGATGCCACTTAAAACAAGTCAAGATTACATGAAATACATACAAACAAACATTAAAGGATTTAAATACATACATACGCATTCGTGCTATTGACCCTACTGACTCTACGCCTATTCGCAAAGGTGCAGTCTTCCCCAGAGAAGAACAGGCAAGAAACTCTGAGGGTGCTCTTTTTAAACGCATTACAAATTTTCTTATTTTCTACAACAGCGCCATCTGTGATTGAGTAGAAGATTTAATCAAGGCCATAGTTATTTTTTTCAAGTTTTTTAGGGTTCCGTACCCAATGGGTTAAAATGGAACCCTATTACTAAGACTCAGTTGTTCATCCGTCCGTCTATCACAAGGCTGTATGTCATGAACCGTGATAGACAGTTGAAATTTTCTCGGATGATGTATTTCTGTTGCCGCATAACAACAAATAGCACAATATCAGTATTTTGTCGAAACGCAAAACATAATACTGAGGTACGACCTTTTTGTAACACTGTGGCACGTATATTTACAATCGAGTAATTCTATTTTAATATCTTTACTAATATAATATTTTAATGCGAAAGTCACTCTACTGTTTGTCTGTCCGTCTTTCACGCTTTAACTACTAAACGGATTTTGATGAAATTTGGTACAGAGATAGATTAGAGCCTGGGCAAGGACGTAGGCTACTTTTTATTTCACAGTTAGGCACGATATAACCTGTAGCCTACGCGGGCAGAAAGAAAGTACATACATATATAACTCTTTATTTGCACACAAAAAATACGAGTCAAGAAAACACAAACATAAGCATTGTATTGTTTCTTTTTATTTATTGATTGTATTGATTTTGTAAGTAATGTGTGCGTTTAAGTGTGTATAAATAAATGTTTATCATATCTATCGGTTTAACTAATAAATACTAAAAAACAGAATAATATAAATATCTAGGTGGCTCCCATGCAACAAATTTTAATGGTCTTTTAGGCTGTACCTTATTAACCTAATAGCTAAACTATTGAAATTTTCACAGGATGATGTACCTATTTCTGTTGCCGCTTTAATAACAAATACTAAAAAACAGAATAAAATATCACTTTTAAACCCTTTTAAATCACTTTTTAAACCCGACTTTAAAAAGTGAAAACTAAAACATTGCATTTAGTGTGCTACGTCACTACTGATCTGTTTGAAGTAGGTGCCAAGCCAAATAAGTTTGATAGGTTACACGTACATCCGCCTTTGCACCGACTTCAAACAGATCAGTAGGTACGTAGCACACTAAATCAACGTTTTTATTTTTTACTTTTTGAAGTCGGTTTTCTTTTTTTGTAAAAATTAATTCTTCTTCTTATCGCGTAGAGGTATAGTCAAGTATGTGGCGAACTTAACAGGCGGCTGCGTTTTTATGTGGGTAGTTAAAAGTTAATTATTAATCGACTTTATATCTGTCAAAAAAGGATGAAGTTCTCAATTCGACTGTTTGTTTGTTACGTGATTACTTAGTCAATTGTCAACCAATTAAAAAAAATTTTTACCCCCGAAGCAAAAAGAGAGGGGTGGAGGGGTGGGTGTTTTCGAGTCAGCAGCGCGCGCTACGCCGGCCGCCGCAGCTCAGCCGCCTGCGCCCGCCCCGCGCCAAGCTCCCCCGCCCGCGCCGCCGCCGCCCCGCCCGCCCCACGCGATGCCCCGCCGCAGCCCGCAACGCCGGTGCCTGCCGCTACCACCACGCAAGCGTCCAAGACGTTCGCTAAAGTCGTCACGGCCAGCAGAACACCAGTTGCTGTGACCCAACCTCCCCAAAAAGTTGGACACAGTGAGGAAGATGGCTTCGTCAAGGTGCAGAAGAAGCGCAAGCGATCGGGTAACAGGAATCGCTGCGGGACGGCAGCGACAGACCCGGAAGTGAGTCTGCGGGCTGAAGCTCCGAGCACGCCTGTGTTCTTGTCGCGACTGCACTACAGTACTGAGGTGCAAGACGTCGTCGAGTACATACGGCAGAAGACAAAAGTTCCCTTAGGTCTCCCGAGAGTGAAGCCGTTGGAATCGCATCACCATGCTAGTTACCAAGCATTTGTGGTGCGGTTCCCGACGTTCATGCTGGAGACAGTAATGAAGGAGAGCTTTTGGCCGGAGGGCGTGGTGTTCCGCCGGCACTGAGGGAGATTCCCGGTTGCAGACACCCCAGGAAAACACCCGGGAAATAGTGTTAGTTAGTTTTATTTTATTTTGTTTTATTTCATATTGCAGCATTTCTGCTTGCGATCTTTTTGATGTTCTCTTATTCTTTCCGGTCTAGTTTTCTTTTTAATTCAATATATTTCAAAATTTTAGAATTTGCTTGATTTTTGGATTTTGTTTGGAATTGAAATTGTCAGGCCATTCGACAAAAAATTTTGGTTAATGTGACACGAGTTTCTTAGTGAAAGTCTGTTTTTTTTAAAATGAAGTGATGTAAAATACACGAAATATTTACCAATTTGATTTGGAGCTATATTGGAAATAATTGGAATATAATTTATATTGGAAATGTTATTATTTGAGCCTTTTTTTTGATTATCAGAATGTAAGTTTTTCACCTTTTCTTTTTTTTGTTCTCATACGCCTACTCTACCCTACCTACGCTATACAGTACACTTTTACAACATCTTCTTCACGCTCAGACAAATACTCTATCAGACTGTTCTTGTAACAGTTACGAGAATCCTGGGTCTTATGGTTTAAATCAAATCTGGTTATCATTTGACCTGGGGGGATTACTTCACGACCTGCAAGAGGAGAATACCCTTCTTGTATAGGTTACACTAGCTAGACATCCTTACTATTCTAATAAATACTCATATATTTCAATTTTTCTTCCTTTTGGGCTCTTTCGGGTATCGTGACCTTTTAGGTATCCTAGTCCAATTTGGAATGTTTGTAGTTTCAGTGTAGCTACGGACTAGAATATAGCTACGGTCTCCCCCGCCTGTCGTAAAAGGCGACTAAAGGGGGGCGTAACGGGGGCGCACACAACATCCTTCGTGCCCCAAATGCCAACCTGACCAACGGACGAGGCTCTGGCGACCGAACCGATGGCGGTATATGATGGATATACCGGTTCCCGGTTCCCGACGTTCACACTGCTGCCTGTCGTTGGCCAGGTGAATTTACCCCAGTACTAGATGGTAGTACTGGGGTAAATTCACCTGGCCAACGACAGGCAGCAGTGTCGTTGGTGCGACACCCAGTACCTGCGCTCACCAACCCGCTTGCCCAGCGTGGTGAGTATGGGCAATATCCCCCCAATGGCAGCACACCAATATTCACGGCCCCTAGTTCCCGGCCGCCCTGCTATTCCAGGCCACGGCAGCGGCCTTGGTTACGGCAGAGTAGGGGGTGCTAAGAATCTCCGGGTTACGGACGGCTGCCAAAAACTGACCCTGGCGACGTATAACGGACGCAGTCTACGACTGGACGAAAGCTTGGCGATCCTTGAAGCGGAACTAGAAAAGATAAAATGGCACGTGGTTGGGCTATCTGAAGTCCGAAGAGAGGGGGAGGATACGATAACCCTAGACTCAGGCCATTTGTTCTACTTCAAGGAAGGAGACCAGATATCCCAAGGTGGCATAGGTTTTCTTGTCAATAAAGCTCTCCATGACAACGTGGTGGAGATATCCTGTATATCGACCCGGGTAGCGTACCTTGTACTGAAACTGACTGAAAGATACTCTCTTAAGGTCGTACAGGTATATGCGCCGACGTCGAACAGCTCGGATAATATGGTCGAGGCCCTATATGAAGACATTACCAAGGCCATACACACAACCACCAAGACCCAATTCACCGTTGTCATGGGGGACTTTAATGCTAAAGTAGGGAAACAAAGGCGAGACGATTTGCATGTTGGGCCACATGGATATGGATGCAGAAACCATAGGGGACAGATGCTAGTAAATTTCCTCGAAGCAGAGGGGCTCTTTTGTATGAACTCGTTCTACGAGAAAAAACCCCAAAGGAAATGGACCTGGCGAAGCCCCGATGGCAAGACGAAGAACGAGATCGATTTCATCCTGACGGATAAAAAGCACATATTTAGGGATGTCTCCGTGATCAACAGGTTCAATACCGGAAGCGATCACCGCATGGTTAGAGGCACCCTAAATATCGATTTTAAGCTGGAAAGAAACCGAATGATGAGATCTGTTCTTCGTCCGACACTGCTCCAAGTCGAGAAAGGCTTAGATGCCTTTCAGCTAGAGCTGAAAAATCGTTTTGCCCTACTCGAAACCACAGGCAATATTGACAGGGAACTCGAAAGCGTGGCACGTACAATAAGCGAAGTGGGAGCCAGGCATTTTAAGGGAAAGCGAGCAAGCCGGAAGTCCAAACTTTCAAGCCAGACTTTGGAACTGATGAGAGTACGACGAGAAACGCCGGAGGATGTTTTGTCAGATCCCCAGGCACTCCATAGAAAAATCCGGAAATTGGTGAGACGTGACCTCCGAAGCTCTAATACTCGCCTCATACAGGAGGCGATTGAGCAGAACCGGGGGTCAAAAGTCTTTTCCAAGAACCAGGGAAGGAGTCATCTGACAAAGCTAAAGACCTCGGACGGCAAAATCGTCACATCAGCTCCGGAGACCCTCGCTGAAATCGAGGACTTCTACGGCAAATTATATGCTTCGCGAAACCCGAAGCCTCCACCCGACGCCAACGATCCACGTGCCATGCTTACACGCCACTTCACCGACGATCTCCCAGATATAGACGAAGACGAAATTGCGGCGGCTCTCCGACAGCTTAGCAATGGGAAGGCTCCCGGCGAAGACGGAGTAACCTCAGAGCTCCTGAAGGCAGGAGGAAGACCAGTAGTCAAGGAGCTCAAAAGGCTTTTCAACTCCGTAATAACCAGTGGGACTACCCCGGAAGCGTGGAGCAGGGGCGTGGTAGCGTTGTTTTTCAAGAAAGGGGACAAAACTCTCTTGAAAAACTATAGACCGATTACGCTCCTGAGCCATGCCTATAAGCTGTTTTCGAGAGTCGTCACCAATCGTCTGGCCGCTAGATTTGACGCCTTCCAGCCACCGGAACAAGCAGGATTTCGCAAAGGCTTTAGTACCGTAGACCATATCCACACAGTAAGGCAGGTTATGCAGAAGTGCGAAGAGTATAACCAGCCACTGTGTCTAGCTTTTGTGGACTACGAGAAAGCCTTCGACTCAGTCGAGACCTGGGCAGTTCTGGAGTCCTTGCAGCGTTGCCAAGTCGATTGGCGATACGTGGAGGTGCTGAGAAGCCTATATAATATGGCAACGATGACAGTCCAAGTACAAAACCACCGTACAAGACCAATCCAATTGCTCAGAGGTGTTAGACAGGGGGATGTCATATCCCCGAAACTGTTTAACAATGCTCTAGGGGACGTCTTTAAGACGCTAGATTGGAATGGACTGGGCATCAATGTTAACGGCAAATTTCTATCGCACCTCCGCTTCGCTGACGACATAATAATATTGGCAGAAACACCACAAGTCCTGCAAGAAATGCTGCACAGCCTTAACGCTGCCTCGAGACGTGTCGGCCTTGGGATGAACTTGGACAAGACCAAGGTCATGTTCAATGATAATGTCGTGTCCAGGCCGATCTCTGTTGACGGTGTTACGCTCGATATTGTTCAGGAATACATATACCTCGGGCAAGCGTTGCAGTTAGGTAGAGACAACTTCGAGCGGGAAATCACCAGAAGAGTGCAGCTTGGCTGGGCAGCATTTGGGAAGCTGCGTCATATCTTTTCGTCGCCACTCCCGCAGTGTCTAAAGACCAAGGTCTTTAATCAATGCGTCCTACCAGTCATGACCTACGGAGCCGAAACGTGGAACATGACAGTGAGGTTGGCCCACCGATGGCACGTCGCTCAGCGAGCAATGGAGCGCTCCATGCTCGGGATCTCGCTAAGGGATAGAATCCGAAACGAGGTCATCCGACAGAAAACCAGAGTGATGGATATTATCCAAAAGTGTAGCAAGCTGAAGTGGCAGTGGGCTAGCCATGTCTGTCGCAGAACTGACGAGCGTTGGAGTAGACAGGTTCTCGAATGGAGACCACGTCTTGGCAAACGTAGTGTAGGACGCCCCCCAGCCAGATGGTCAGATGACCTACAGAAGATAGCGGGTAGTGGCTGGATGAAAACAGCGAAGGATCGTGCAAAGTGGCGCACCTTGGGGGAGGCCTATGTTCAGCAGTGGACTGCAATAGGCTGATATGATGATGATGTAGTTTCAGTGCTTTCAATCTATGACATGAAAAAGTTTGGGCAGCAGTTTACCGCTGAGTGTACAGACAGACGTGTACCCAATTGAGCAACCCGTACCACCTGTTCCAGCCTCTATTCCATAGTGGTTTTACCAGCGGCATCTGGAAGACCAGTAGCTAAGTTTTTAATCCGTTACCTTAAATTTACTTAATTTATTTTTGTCAAAAAGTGCCAATTGTATCAGCTTTAGTTTTATCTATCAAGTAGGTGGGGTATTTATTCGACGTCGAATTTATTTTACCTATTTGCATCAGATAATAATTTATTGTTTGGCCACGTGTTTAAATTTATGTATGGTATTGTAACTGTTCAAGATTATCCTACACTTCATTTCCAAACAAAATATATTAAAAAAAAAAATAGTTAATAATTGTTTTGAATGTTAGGATTTCCCGTTTGTTAAGCTTCTGTTTATACCTAAAATTTAATTGTGCAATTCTAATAATACTCATTAATTTTTCTTGGTCTACGTCGAATTTTTGTAATCATTTTATATTTAAGTAATTAAATTGTTTTCCTTACATTTCAAATCTCGTCTACTTTATTTTTTGTTGTGTTTCGGCGATAACACCATTGTAAATTTATCGCTGAAATATGTATGTTTAGTCTATGGGCCTTAGATGCCTGACAATAAATGATTTTACTATTATCTATATTAATATTATAAACAGGAAATATTTGATTGTTTGTTTGTTTGTTTGTTCTTTTGCATTGAATAGGCTCCGAAACTACTGGACCGATTTGAAAAATTCCTTCACCATTAGAAAGCTACATTATACCCGATGGACATATAGAACGGGACCCAAGGAGAATAACTTCATTTCCGTGGGACTTACCTCCGCCATACGAACTACTGGTATGTTCTCATTTGGCATATGTTCCTGAACACAAAAAGTGCGGTAGTCACTTTCTGAGGGTATGGAGGGGGTAGCTATGACGTAACAAATATGGCGGCCAGGCCTATTTTATTTACGCTATATTTAGATAACTACTGGGCAGATTTACTTAAATAGGGTCTCAAATGAAAGATAATTTAATATACATTGTTTTATTTTTAAGATGCATTAGTGTAAACCTAGTAACAAAATAAATATTTTCAAAAAACTACATTTTGTAAAATTAAACTTTTTTTACTGTGTGAAAAGAACAGAAACGTTAGGATTACGGTAATTTAGCTTATTTTAAAAAAATGTTACACTTATTAGCATTCTAATGAACCTAAAAACATTTAAATCGAGCTATAAACAACAGAACTGCAGTTGTCTAAGTGAGCGAGGGTAGCGCCGAACTGACTACGGTATACTTAGATTTTGGTACGAATAATCTTGAAAATAACGTGACAAAACGGCAAAATGAAAAAGTATTACGAACAAGCATCATTCAAAATGAAAAAGTATTATGAACAAACATCATTTTTTTTTAACAGGCATCATTTTTTTTGTCAAAAAAATTTTCTTAATTTCAAAAATTCAAACAATTTTTAAAAATTCTCGTAACAAAAATAACGCTTCGTATCATATCGAAATAAAACTCTTCATACTTGCACGTACTTGCGTTATATTTCAAAACAAAGGACTCAATGGTACTGGTCTGTACTGATGGACATGAGTGTGTAAACGTACGCACTCGAGACAGAGGCAGGTCGCTGACGTGCGAGAGTGTACAGCCGCCGTTATATTTTTTACATCGGCAACACTGAGACTCATTCCGAGGAATCCCTGCACCGTGCTGCGCCGTGAACTTTGGCACTTGTCGCTTCATTCATTTGAAATCATTTGGTCAGGCCTATGACACTGTTAGTACCAATAACTGCAAAATGGCGCTGCTATCGCCTTTTAAAACTAAAAAAATAGTTGATGTTTGATATGGGTTCCTTTAAAAAAAGTTCTTTAGCTTCATAAGGAGCCCTAAATTTTGCTAGTTTAAAAGCATTAATAAAGCTCTTTTTATTTGAATATTTGACCCATTTTAATAAATCATACATGAGTTGAAACAGACTCTTGAGTAGCTGTTGCCTTTATGTTGTTGCTACGTAACAGCTACTAGGTTGGTGCCCTCTAAGTTTAATTTTTTGTCTGTTCTTGGAGGATGATTGCACTTTAAAAAGACATAGATAAAAATTCAAATGTAATCTAAATAAAAATGCAAAGCATCTCCTTTTCAGATAACTAGATTATGTAATATGAAATGCTATGGTTAAAGTTACATTACCCGAATCAAATGTTTTTGACCCTGATTGATTTTTTAGATACATAGTTTCATTAAATAATAAATATACGTACCAGCCCTTCCAATCACCAAAGTCATTTCTGGGGTATAATCCTCATTTTGCTCTCGAAAATAATTATAAATAAACAAATAAATAAACGCTACACACTCAAAGGCCCACACTAAGGTTTTCCCTTGTGTCGTGGGTCCCTTAAAACACACATAAAGAAAAATACAAACACCCATGACCCGAGAACAAACAAATAAATCTTTGACATGCTGCTGGGTAGTAATAACTAACATTATTTAAATACTTAAAAGCAGTAGGTACAGTTTTAAAGTACAGTGTGTAATAAATATGCCTATTGGGTTTCTTCATGGGACAGACTGTCAGCCGACTCACCCTGCACTAGGAATAAATCTGTATTGAAGTGGTAAGACATCTAGTCAGTTCACGAGAGGCAAGATTATGGTACTTATAGTTGAGTTGTTGTACAACTGAATAGGTACTTCGCTAAAGGCTTAACCAATTTCCAGAACTAGTAAATAAAAGTGAATAGATAGATTCTCAAATATAGACCCATGTGTGTTGCCACAATTCCGTCAATATCATGTAGCGCAGAACACTTCACTTTATAATAAATGGTAATCAGCCATTTTGTGAAAAAATTGTGGATAAGAACTTTTTTGAGTGACACCCAGGTGACACCTTTAACACTCTCATGTTTTCAAAATGGTTCATTGATAATCAATGGAAAAGTAAAAGAAAAAATAAAAATTTTCAATGACTATCAACGTCTGACCTTTTTGGCGGGAGCTGTCAGGCAACTTGAAAGACTACTATAATTATTGAATTGTTATCTTTTTTGGTCATTAGTTCATTACACGGTTACACATTACTCTCTCTGCTCTTTGTAGCTGACCCACGTGATGGAAAGTTTTGAATTTGAAAATTAAAATAATAGATATAGTGTGTCCAATTAAGAATAATACGTAACAGATTTTATGGACTTACCTACTTTACTCAGTGGTTCACCCAGAGCAATTCCGTTTTCAGTGAAGAGACATGTGTAAGAAAAGCGAATTCTCTTGCCTTCTTCATCGAATTGGGTTTTGTCAAAATGTTTTTTACAAACGCATTGTTTTAACAATTGCTCTTCAGAGAGTTCAAGGAGTATAGGATTTGTTGGCGCGAGAAAAGACATCCATAAACTTCTTAGATAACTGTTTCTTGGGAAACAAAAAAACCGTAGCGTTTCACCTGTTGCAGCGCAACCACCAACACAACACTTAAGCGTTTCCATGTTAAAGCAGGTTGCAAAAATAACCTAAGATATTTTTGCCTAATCGTCGATAATAACCTAAATCGTCGACGGAGGAGGATTTGTGACAAGAATCTCAACTTCAAACTCAACATAAAATACACAAGCACTCAACTCGAGCTCGCAAGGGTTCATAGAATTACTCTTGAACGATAAAATTGTATATAAAAATCACTGTTCGCCGACCATCGGCTGAAAGAAAAAATCTTCAGCCGATACCTTGTTGTGCCGACAGCTCAATTCGGCGAAAAAAATTGTTTTTGGCCGCTAAATTTTTTTTGCCGATGGCACGATTTGCAGATAAGCCGGTTCACTGAAAGCTCAACTGAGCGAATTAGCTATTTATCGATAGAAAGAATTGCAGAAAGCACTGTTCATATTACGCCATTTGTTGGAACATAAGGTTTAGTTTTTTTAGAATAAAAAGTAGCTTATTTATTAATCTAGAGCAGCACATTCCATCAAAATCAGTCCAATAGTTTTAGGCATAGAATAAATAAGGTGTAATTCACATTTGTTTGTTTAGATTTATTATAAAGTAGTCATAAAAAACTTATATAATTTGCAAAACAAATGTATTTATTTTAGATATAAAATTGTTACCAAATGTTGTTGATAGTTTTGACACTCGAAAATATTTTTTTTTCACGTACCTACAAAATAAATAACAAAATTTTATATGGAATCAAAGCTAAATGGTAATAATACGGGTTACACATGGCAAAAGATTCTTATGACAATCATAAAATAAAATAAATATATATGCATTTTAGTTATTTCCGCGACGAAAACTGATAATAAGTACTGCATTTATTTAGCAATGCACTTCAGTAAACGCCTGTGCGAACCATGAGAGCAATCATACATAATACCGTACTTGTACTTGCTCAGTGACAAGACGCCATCATGGAAGTTTGAGGTTATCTTGACATACAGCATGACGTCACAAGATGGCGAATTAAAGGCGATAGCAGCGCCATTTCGCAGCTATTAGTACTAACAGTGTCATAGGCCTGACCAAATGATTTCAAATGAATGAAGCGACAAGTGCCAAAGTTCACGGCGCAGCACGGTGCAGGGATTCCTCGGAATGAATCTCAGTGTTGCCGATGTAAAAAATATAACGGCGGCTGTACACTCTCGCACGTCAGCGACCTGCCTCTACCTCGAGTGCGTACGTTTACACTCTTATGTCCATCAGTACAGACCAGATAAAAATAGTATACAGATAAAAATAAAATTATAGCCACCGACATTTCGATTGCTTATAACTTTTAAACGGCTTAACCGATTTTGATCAAGTAAAGCTAAGAACCACCTCGATCACGTCAGCTTTCAAAAAAAACCGCATCAAAATCGGTCCATTCGTTTAGGAGCTACGATACCTCAGACAAACAAATACACAGACACATAAATACCCACGTTGAACCTATAACACCCCTCTTTTTTGTCGAGGGTAAAAACAAAGTACTCATATACTTTTTTGGTAAATACATACGTAAAATTTCCGAATATTTGAGAAATATAGTGATTATATTATATTACAGGAACAATAATTTAATACAGGAACTACAGTTTCAATACAGAAACTACAGTTTCAATACAGGAACGGTCAGTTGTTTTCATTGCAGGAACAATAATAATTTAATACAGGAACGATGATTCATTTGAGACAATTACTTTAATTTTAAATACAGGAACTTTGTTTCATCATAAACTGATTAAGCCCACAGCTTCAAATTTTTAACACAAATGTGACCGGTGTTGATAAGTCAAAATCGTACCTAAAATTTGTCGGAAGTTGTCAAATTTTAAAATAAGAACAATTATCATCGTAGCCCAGTGGCTCTCGCTGATCTCAACCGATCAGTGAGGTTAAGCAACGTACACAGAGGCAGGGAACCTGATGGGTGACCAAAGTGGCAATTTATCACGAGCGTTTCCGTGCTTCGGAGGGCACGTTAAGCTGTCGGTCCCGGCTGTTGTCGATTGACTACAGTCGTTAAAACCAAGTCAGAGGCCATTGTGCGGTTTGAACACTCTGACACCAGGGTTATCCAAGTTCGCCACAAACTTGACTATACCTACACGATAAGAAGAAGAATCAAGACGGGAACAACACTAGAACGATGGAACACAAAAACTGTGATTTCAATACAAGAACGATACATATTGAATTTTCTAAACAAGAACAATAATATATTATATACAAGACTGGTAGTGCGCTATTTTGCGATTGGCGATATGTTTATGGGTTATCCACTATGCTGACATTAAAAACTCTTTTAGTTCATGACGAATTTGTGTTAAAGTCTTTTTGAAAATTAATGTATTACTTAATTGAAAAATATTCTTAACTTATCTTTTTCTAAAATACATTATCTTACTATGAAAATTAGATATTTCCAAGCTGAACCTGAGAGTGATTCCTTGGGAAAAGTTGTTCAGTTTCATGGAAAAATCACCTCCTATCATTTTACCAACTAATTTTATGTTTAGTTGGAAAGGCACTCTAGAGATGCATAAATATCAAACTTTATTTTGTTGCGCACTAGCGCCACCTGTTGTAGAGTAGAACATAACACACATGGAGTTATTCTAGAATCGATGATAACTTTCAATGTTTTCAGTAACTGGGGTAGAAAGTCTTTTCAAGACCTGCGTTAATTTCAAAAAGTTTATGTCATACATGTGTGACATGTGTGACAGAAGAATTTATTTTTAATATTTGAAAATTTAAACACAAGAACCTTCTGAGAGCAAACACAGATAAAGCAACTCACATTTGATGGAAGAGCATTTGGAGTTGGTAGATGGTTTCAATAGGAGCCATGCTATGTACATAATCATAAACAATCAGTATTCCAATGGAATTTAGATTTCAGTTACTTTTATTTTCAATACAAGAGCATATTATTGATTGTTCGATATAGGAACTATATGTTCCTGTATTCAATAAACAAATGAAATGTTATTTCCTTGCGATCTGCAACTATAGTGGCGTGAGATTACTACTATGATATTATTCAATTCATTACCGTCACACTTAACCTCCGAGTCGTCGCATAAATAATAGAAACACGTATCGAGATTTGATCCTGTATGGAATATATTGTTCCTGTAATGAATATATCATTCCTGCATTGAATATTTAACTTATCGTTCTTGTATTTAAAATGTGTTGCGAGTGTTTCTGTCTGTGGCATGATTTTTTTGAAGCTAACGTAATCGAGATGTATCTTTATTTTATCAAAATTAGTTTAGCCGTTTAAAAGTTATAAGCGATCGAATGTCGAGGGTGATAAAAATTGTTTGATTTCTGAATTATTGTCTACGATCACAATCTAGATCGGGGGTTAAAGTAACCAGCTTATTACTCAAATTAAAAAATTTGTAAGTATTAGCCCCCACATTTGATTGCTTATAACTTTTAAACGGCTGAACAGATTTTCATGAAACATGGCTAAGAACACTCGGGATAAAATTATCTATGACACAAAAAAAATTAAACGAAAATCGGTTTATCCGTTTGGGAGCTAAAATACCACAGACAGATACACAAATACACAGACAGACACGTTAAACTTATAACACCCCTCTCTTTTTGCGTCAGGGGTTAAAATGACATTTTCGTTTGTGGTCATCTGCTAATACGCATTGCAGTCTGCAAAAAATACAGTTACCTATCTAATTTGTGCGAACTGTTGCTGGGATTGAAGTCGGTGACTCATACGCTTTTAACGTGGAAAATTATTAGTGCAAATAACTGAAAGTAGGTGAGAAACAATGTAAGTGCCTATTTAATTTGAGGGTTTCCTTCGATTTCCCTGGGATTCCATCATCAGAATCTAACCTGGTTACAATGAGACCACCTCTGGAGTATAATCTTTCGAACAAAAAAAGAATTTTGAAAATCGGTCCATAAATGGCGGAGAAATCGGTGAACATACAAAAAAAAACGTAGAACCTCCTCCTTTTTGGAATTCGGCTAAAAATTACATACTAGCTCAGTCTATTGTCGAGTAGCAGAACTTTAGTCAAAAAGTCAAACATATTGTGTGAACAAGTAGGTATGTCCCTCGCGTGGCTTTCATTATAATTTTAAAGAATTTAGCTCCCTACTTACAAGTGTACGAAGATCTTTTTAGATTAAAACTTTAATCTTAGTTTAAGTTTTTATTCGAACCCGCTGCCATCTCTTACAGAGTAGCAGAACTTTATTTCATTAGTCTATTGTTAGGTAGGTATGTATTTACCTAGATATTGTTTAATTCTACTTCTCAACTTATTTTACACACGCCCTAGGTCCATCTTCAACACTTTGAATATTCCTTTTTATCTATAATCAATTTGTATCTGAAACGTGAAATGAAAACAAGCTCTCATTTCATAATTTAGTACTTAATAAGTGAAGATTTTAAAACTATTTTCCAGCCATTCTCTCCTTTTATCATTCTGTATACCTATTTGGAAAGTAAAACCAATTGTTGAACAAAATAATGAAGGACATGAGATATTTATGAAATCGAAGATATGTTTAAGCGCCATCTTTTGAAAAAATATAATACTAATTGACCACTGGAATAATCTTGACAAAGTTTTTGTGTTTAATAGTAACCAAGTGCCTGATTAGATCTATCGATATCTTCATAGATGGAAATGTTAAAATGTGTCCTTTATCTGCTGAATTTGTTTTTCTTCTGGCTATATTTGGCGTGAAAATGCTAATTCTTGATTTAATATTTTAATTTTTTTTCTGCTTTCAGTTTGTGTTTTGGTATTTGAAACTATAAAATACTTGTGGTTAATACATATTACTATTTACGAAAATATTTTCATAATATAAAGCGTCCAATCTCCAGAGATTTTCAGCTTTGAATTTCTAGACTTAGTGCCTGTTATTTTATAAAAAGCAATTAGGTACCTTATTGATAATTTGCAATTGCTCTGAAGACAACAAAACAGTAAATGTTTATCATGACCACCGCCTCAATGCTAGACGTTCGTCTTCTGAACCCGCTAATTGCTTAGTTACTGATAAGTATGTAATCAGGACTTAAATTATAAATTCATACTTTTCTTAGGATCCATGGATACTTTTCACGTACCTAACAGGTTCTAACCCGACTTGATCAAACTTTCAATAGCTACCTATTGTTGACCGTTACATTAGAAAAAATACTTGTTCTATTCCATTGTTAGTGTTTAACACTATCTGTTGCTTGGCGGAAATAAACCTAACCATTTCGTGAAATAATACTGTCATTACTGTGAAACATTTTGTGATTACTTTGAAATAAAACTTTGGATTTAATTGATTAATATCACCATACATAGAATTATTAAATTCCGACCATATTTTGTTGAATTGGTATTCCCTTAAACTAAATTTAGCGTAAAAATGCAAAATTACGATTTCAGATATTATTATTTTTTCTCCGTTCAGTCTGTTTTATGGTGTCTGAAACCATAAAATACCTATGGTTATTACATATTACTATGCACGTAAATATTCTTAAACTATAAAACATCCAATCTCCAGAGATAGTCAGCTTTGGAATTCTGGACATAGTGCCTGTCATTTTATAAAGTTTGGAATTATTGTACATAGTCGAGATCAGGACTATAAACAATCACAGGCAGTAGTAACTCCGGTGAACAGCCTTCGAACGCATTACGGTTGGGTCACCAACCTTAAAAATATGTAAACATAGACAGTAGTAGCTACGGCGAACAGTCTTCAGATAAAGACGTATGGCTCTAGCGTCTGTAGTTTGCAGTCCTTACCTACTGTAAACTACGTTAACCATCTATAAGATGGAATATCAAGTTGGGGTACCAACTATAAATAAATATAGGTAAGCTTTTACCGTTCTTTTAGAGAGCGAGACACAGGCAGTAGTAGCATTAGCGAACAGCCTTAGAACGTAGTTAGGTTTGTTAGGTAAATTTGATAGGTTCGATTTGATAGGTTCGATTTGATAGAATAGATTAGGATAGATTAAGGTAGACTAGGTTGGGTAACCAACGCTAAATAAAAACATCCACAGGCAATAGTAACTTCGGTG
Organism: Aproaerema taeniolella; assembly: GCA_949987775.1. NCBI lineage: Eukaryota > Metazoa > Arthropoda > Insecta > Lepidoptera > Gelechiidae > Aproaerema > Aproaerema taeniolella. The sequence goes on from OX465272.1 coordinate 529,805, forward strand.
AACAGCCTTTATAGCTAGTCGAGATAACGACGATAAATAATCATAGGCAGTAGTAGCATTAGCGAACAGCCTTAAATGGATATAAAATCCACGAATAAAAATAAGCTTTGGTATTTTATATCTTAGCAAATCTCACATCAAATATAAGAGACGTTAGTAGTCACAAGCGAAAGCGTTTCATATAAAGACGTTTGGGTAGCGTCTGTAGTTTACAGTCCTTACCTACTGTAAACTACGTTAACCACCTATGAGGTGGAATATTAAGTTGGGGCACCAACTATTAATATATGTAGGTAAGTTTTACCGTTCTTTTAGAGAACGAGAAACAGACAATAGTAACTACGGTGAACAGTCTTCGAAAGCATTACGGTTGGGGCACCAACTATAAAGAAATGTAACTTCAGGCGGTAGTAGCTTCGGCGAACAGCCTTTCGGTATAGAATTACTGAAATAACACACTAAACACTGGAGTTACGACTCGAGCTCTTGAAGAGCCGGAAGGCGGTCTTCAACATGGGCGTCGGGAAGCCGACTTAAAATAAACTTGTCGGGCAGCCGACATAAAATACACTAATTAGAGTCGGGGAGCTGACTATAAACGATACTGCATGACGTAAGACCTTGCCGAAGGATCGTAGCGCAGGCAGTCCGGGCTATGACCCAACCAAGGGAGCTGCCAATTGCTTTGGAGTTCTCGGGCAAGACCCACCCGATCGGTTTCAGCCACAGAAGTGGTTGTGCCGATCCCTCAAACAGTCTTCGGACTGCAACGTTCCTCAAACAGTTTTCGGACTGCAACGATACTGAAGGGATCAATTGTTGCCGGTGGGGGTCGCCTCACAATCCGCATAGTAGAAGATAGGATGTCGACCATAGAAGGGAGCGGTGGCCGGAGCTCCCTTCCTTTTCACCCCCATAAACTATATGCTTGTCTAACCAAAATTGCTTATTCAGGGGTGTTGAAGAGACTGGCAACGAATAAGCAAAGATTGAGATACCAAAGTACTTAAAAAGGCTCTGGGTACTATATGACAAAAATAAACACAACGTAGGGATCCTTGGGAAAGACCATTGCCATTGCCAATGACTACGGTCATTGGCTATTTTATAAAGAGATTAAATAGTCTCTAGAGAGATCGAATTAAGACATTAATCCTTGAGGAAGATCATTGTCAGAGCCAGCGACTACGGTCGTTGGCTAATTTTTGCTAAAGATTAAATAATCTTTAGAGAGAGAAAAACTTGAAAGGTTGGTGGACTTTCAAGTTAACAATTATTATATTGTGGAGAAAGGAATTAGTCACACCGCGTTTAAAAGTTATCAGGAGTTGTTTGGGGCCCAGCTGTAGTGACGTCACTACAGCTGAGCCACACCTGTATCTCGAAGATGGAACCATGTAGCGTCTCCTACAGCTGACTACGTAGATAATTTCTCGAGACAAACGCCAAAATAAGAAAACTATCCGGTCTCGCGTTCAAAATGCATGATGCATCGATCATGTCAGCTTTTTCAAACAAGAAAAAACTCCATCGAAATCGGTCCATTCGTTTAGGAGCTATAATGCCACAGACACACAGATACACCCATAAACTTATAAACACACCTTTTTTGTCGGGGGTTAAGACCCATTCTAATGGTGTAAGAATTTTTGAAATCGGTCCAGTAGTTTCGGAGCCTTATTCAATACAAACAAACAATCAAATCTTTCCTCTTTATAATATTAGTATAGATATCGAAGACCTGTCTAGATACCTAGTCATCTATCATTTGCTCATCAGTTTAACAGTCTATGAAAAAGTGGCAACCGATGGAAAAAGTAAGTATTTTCGAAGATATTTAAAAAAGCTTGGGGCGCTGCTTCGATGAGGTCAGGCCAGCGACATGTTTTCTAAACTACAGCTTTTTAGAAGCTCATTTTTTGACAGCAGGCACGAGTTCCAACATGTTGTGTAAATATCGCGATATTCTGCATGTATTGATCACTTTGGGACACAAAGAAGTAAGAAGCGGGGCCTAACGATCTCAGTAACCATGAGGTATGAGAACACTCGGTCAGCTCCAATCGAAAGACCTATTTCTATACTTACATGAATAATTGTAATAGCATCGACACTTAACCAGAAACGAAATAAATGAAAGTTAAAAATTAACACAGTTCCTCCATATATCGACCCTTCGAGTCTCAATTGTAGTAAAAGCCAAGATACGATTTTCGTATCGCATCTTTGCTTTTACTACAATTTATACGTTTAATACAATCGTAGTAAAATCCAATATACGAAAATCGTATACTTAGGCCAGTGTTCACCAAAAATTTAACCAACGATTAACAGCTAACCGGTGATTTGACAATGTCATTTTCATACATTTTTTTTGACATTTTGTCTGATTAGCTTCTAACCGCGGTTTAACCGTTGGTTATATTTTTGGTGAACACGGGCCTTAATTGATGGCGCTGAAATGTATCTCATATTTCAATACTAAGGATCAATTAGTATTGTTATCCATAATTCTGGCAGCGCCACCATAACCGATTTTAAAATGTATTATTGTATCTTAGAGTTGAACATTTTTCATTCTATAAATATTGCGCCGGGGAAGGTGGTTTCCGGGATAAATGACAAAGTTTGGGGCGCTTTTGGGCTGAAGTCAGTTCAGCAACGCCACTGCTAGAACTCTGTAGTTATGGAAACAGTAAGTATTTTCTGAGTCATTTAAAAATTGTTTGGGGTGCCACAGACAGACTCACAGATATACACGTCCAACTTATAACACCCCTTTTTTTGTCGTGAGTTAAAGGGAAATACAAAAACTTGCTTCCCTGAGGGAGTCCATCACCACAGCTGGGCCACAATCGAAATTTTAATGTTTGACTATGCCAAGAATTTCTCAAAATTTGTCGTATACGATTGGCAAAGAAAACAGAATTTCTCGGGGCCGCGTTTTAAAGTTATCGGGGGTTGTTTGCGGCCCAGCTGCAGTGACGTCACTACAGCTGAGCCACACCTGTATCTCAAAGATGGAATCATGTAGCGGAGATCTGACTACGTAGAAAATTTCTCGTGAATTTCTCGAGACAAACGCCAAAATAAGAAAACTATCCGGTCTCGCGTTCAAAAGATATAAGACATTCGTTGGGGCCCAGCTGCAGTGACGCGTCACTACAGCTGAGCCACCTGGATCTCGAAAACGGGATGACGTAGGGGAAATCTGCTTGCGTAGATAATTTCTCGAGAATTTCTCGAGTATAATCATCTAAAAATCTGAGTTTCTCGGTGTCCCGTTCTAGAGAAAAAATTTTTTTTATCGTGAATAGTCTAGGAGTCAGATGGCCAAAGCGCGCAAAGAACTGTTATTTTACTAATATTATAAAGAGGAAAGATTTGTACCTATTTTTGTATGTTTGTAATGAATAGGCTCAAAAAGTACTGGGCCGATTTAAAAAATTCTTTCACCATTAGGATGCTACATTATCCCTAAGTAACATAGGCTACATAATTTTTCCGAATTCTCACGGGAACGAAGTCCCGAGCAGGATGCTATCTACTATATAAAAATCAGTCGGGTTTTCCTTCCTGACGATATAACTCCAGAACGCACGAACCGATTTCCACGGGTTTGCATTCGTTGGAAAGGTCTCGGGCTCCGTGAGGTTTATAGCAAAGAAAATGTTGGGCACGATATAACCTGTAGTCCACGCGGGCGGAGCCGCGGGCGGAAAGCTAGTTTTTAATATTTGGCGTGATTGTCTTTGGTCAGAGTATAACGTTAATAGTTTTACAGTATTAAGTGAGAGAAAAGTCACTAATTTCAATGATGTTAGTATCATTTTCATATTACTTAAATGATTAACTCGATCAGTATTATATGTACAATATTTTGACATCGAGCTCTTAGACTACCCGAAGTAAAATGTACACTCGCGTACAACTGTCTTTCAAAGTACGAGTTATTTTTTATTTTTAAGGCATGGATACTAGTCCATTTAGTCAAGTCGAAGTTCAGTGGTTTATGTTAGACCACTTGATTCACTTTCACACTTTTTAATGAGTTCTTTATGAAATATGGTAGGTACGACTTTAATGAATGAAGTACAAAAATTACATTAAACCATAGATTAAAATAAAATCATAAAAAAATAAAGTTGAAACACACTCTCGGGAGATGGCAGCACGGTTAGGGTCAGCTCCCACCGTGACGCGACGTTGCGAATAGAGCTGCTCAAAATTGAACTTTATTTATTACCTACAAGTGAGAATTAGAACACGTCGCACCACGCAGCGCCGAGCTTCGCCGCGCGCCGCGGCGTTCTCACAATGAAATGTTTATCTTTTCAAGTAATATAATAAAGTTCAATTTTTAGTAGCTCTATTCGCAACGTCGCGTTGCTGTGGGAGCTGACCCTTAGGTAGTTCATAAATTGAGTTTGGTTTATTAAGAGTTATGCATTTTAGAAGCGATACGAAGCCGCATAACACAGTAAACTGCAGTGCAAACAAGACGAGGGCAAAGAAAGTTAAAAACGTTTGATTTATTAACATGATTAATTTTTTCTTTCCAAGGTAAAGTATTTTTTGATATCAAATATACGTAATTATTTACAATACCTAAATTAATCGTGCATCTTGCTTACGCACCAAATGCACCAGTTTGTTTTTTAACAAAATAGGCGCTATATATTTGTTTATTGACTTATTATTTAACACTTACAAAATAATAGTTTAAAAAGGAGAGACTAATTGTGTCCATTTGCCCAGCCAGCCCAAAAGCTCTGGAGCGATTTCACCTATGCCATCATTCAGAGCATAATTTGCTCCTTCTATGAGCAAAATATAATTTTATGTGCAATAGTACTATCGCCACTACGACGGTTTGTTTGCGCGTGGCTGGAGAAATTTCGCTAGCAAGCAAATGCTGTATAATAAAAACTACAACACATACAGAGTTTTATTTTATGCAGAACTTTAGAGTCAAAAGTGTGCAATCCACCTGTGAAATCTCAGTTTGATATCCCTAGTCGTTTTAACGTGAGAGCGCAACAACACTGTGCTTGCTGTACAAAATTTGCCCAGCCAGCACAGCTCAAAACCAATAAAGGAACCTATTAAGGTTCAAAGTAAGTATACCTAGGTTTAGGGTCTGTGATAGGCATACAGACACAAAAGATTCAAAGCATTTGGACGAGTGATTACCGAGTTATAAGCTTTTGAAGTTTGGGCTGGCCGGAGAAATTTGCCCAGCCAGCCCATTGGGATCTCAAAAACTACAATACATAGAACTAAAATCTTTTCACGAAAAATTTACTTAGAATTTGCGCAACAGGCACAGAAAAAATTGGAATTCTAACTCTTTTAGTTGAGGAGAAATCTCAATTTTTCTGTTTTCCCGCGAAATATTCAAATTTTTATCATTCTTATGACAGAATGCGACGTTGCCGTTCTGAATTTTACCAAATAACCTATAAACCTTGCCGTCGCGTCGAACGACTTTCTTCGTTATGCCATTGTAATAAAGACTGTGGGACTCGCACTTGTATTCCCATGTCTTGTGGAATTGTAGTCCAAGAGCTGAATGTTGTTTGAGTGCGTATAGTTATTATTTTTATTTATTCCTTACCTTACATGTAAATTTTACGTTAAATCTTGCTAACAAAAGCATAAGCGAAGTTAGTTTATGAAACTTTCAAATAATAACCTATGCTTTACAATTCTTAGGAGTATTTGATACTTAGGTATTTTTAGTTAGGTAATTTGATTTAATAATTATATTATTTGAAGTAGCCTACATAGAGTGCGTTTCATTTTATAGTTCCTATGCCGTCATGTTGGCTCCCCTGTCTGTCTGTCTGTTTTACGGTATCAACTCGCTAAGACGTACCTGCAGGTTTTGGTTTTGCCAACATGACAGCATAGGAACTATTTACTCCGCACATGTAACAACGCACTCTACTATGAACTCCGCACATGTAATATTCAACCATAGATAAAATACTTATGCACATTTTGTATCAGTCTAGTTGGCAACACTAGTGTTGCATAACTGTCGATAGTGATTCTTTTGGCGGGAATTGACTCGAAAGGGCGCAATTTTTCTAACTTCTGAAAATTTTTGCTAAATAACTATTTTTACGTTGTAAATATTGTATATTAGTGTGTGTAAAGAGTAAAAAATGGATGGAAACGAAGGAAGTGGGGCAGGACCCCCAAATACTAAAAGACCAAGGACGACCTGTGAAAATACTAGCGGCGGCGGTGAGGAAAGTGACCTTTATTTACCGTTTTTTAAGCCTAATTATCAAAGACTTTACCCAGAAAACTCAACTAACACTGAATTCAGGGTTTATATACAAAGTGTTAATAACGAACGATTGGGTAACAAAAATCCCATTTACCTCAATCATATTTTTGCGACTGAAATAAAAGGTGTGGTGGCCATTCACCGAGTGAATGCTACAAAAATTGCTGTTGTGTTCAAACAACATAACACAGCTAACAACTTCCTGGCAAACACGACTTTCCTGGCAAAGTACGGTATGAAAGCTTTCATTCCGGCAGCTCAAATAGAGAAGACGGGAATTATAAGATTTGTACCTACAAACATTTCTAACAAAGAATTGTACACAAAGCTCTCCTCATTGTATGACATTATAGCGATTCGTCGCTTTACAAAGAAAGTAGGACAGGAGCGTGTTCCGTTGCAAACGGTGAGCGTTACTTTTCTATCTAATATACTTCCAGACACAGTACAGTACGACTTGTTTTCGTACCGTGTATTCGATTATGTCCCACCTCTGCAGCAATGTTATAGATGCTTTAAATTTAACCACTCTGCAAAAATCTGCAATGGCAAACAAAGGTGCAGCTGCTGTGCTGGTGAGCATTCTTATAAAGAATGTGATAAGCCAGACCAGTTGTGTTGCGTGAACTGTAGTGGACCACATTTAGCTATTTCCAAGACATGTCCGATTAAGATGAGGAGGTTGTTGGAAAAAAAGAGCCGCATTACATACGCAAGTGTTACGAGTACTATTTCTAAGGCAGAGTTTCCGCCACTTCCAGTGAAAACTGTAAATAAACCACCTGTTGTTCCAAAAAAACCTATTGTTGTAAAAAATGTAAATATTTCCAAAAATGTAAATAATGTTGAAAAAACTGAATGTTGCGACAAGAATGTAAATACACTGCCAAACCAGGAAAAGACAAAATCTGCTCCGGCAGTTAAATCTATTAAATCCCAATTAATTGACGATGACGAATTGGCAAATGGCGTTGTTCGTACACTGATCCAATTAGCAAACAAAGGTGACGATACTCCAATTACTAGACAAGCTATTAAGGAATTACTGCTTCAAAACCTTAAATAATGGATAGTAGTCCTATTCACTCACAAATTAAAATAGCTCAATACAATATACAAAGTATTTCTCATAGAAAATCTTTATTGTTAAACTTTTTACATGTACAAAATATTGATATTTGCCTTATAAATGAAACATGGCTTAGTGATAATAAAACTATAAATATTCCAAGTTACAATATACACTTTAAAAATGCTACAAACAATCATGGTGGTGTGGCTATCATTATTAAGCCGCATTTAAAGTACAAACCTTTGCAAACTACTTTTTATGAAGATGTTCAATCTATTGCAATTTCTTTATCAACAGAACATGGAGACATTACTATTCTCTGTGTTTATTGCCCTCCTTCCAGTGGTCACATTAGAATGAATAAGTTAAGAAAAATAATAAGGGATCTACCAAAACCTATATTTATATCTGGTGATTTTAATGCACATCATATAGCGTTTGGCTGTGTGTCCTCTAAGGGAAGAGGTCATCAGCTGTATGACATCATAGATGAATTTGACTTATGTATTCTTAATGATGGTAGTTCCACCACAATGGCTTACCCTAATAGGAACCCCTCGGCTATAGATATTAGCTTGATTTCTCCTAATCTTGCACCATTATGTGAATGGTCTGTTCATGACGATACTATGGGCAGTTATCATTATCCTACAATTACTAGCTTACTTTTATCTGCTGAAAAATACCAGTTTAATCCACCCAATGAGAAGTTTCTTTATAGCAAGGCAGACTGGAATATGTATCTTCAACTATCTAAAATCTATTTCAACAATTTATCAGTGAGTGATGAGGATCCGTTGGCATCATATGATGACTTTTGTGATAGACTTGACAAACTTAAAAATGAATGCATCCCTAGATTTAGTAAAACTGCTGCTTACAGAAGTCGACCTCCAACACCATGGTGGAACGATAGATGTAGACAATGTGTAATTAACTCGTATGAAGCTTTAAAAAATTATAGGAATTTTCCTACAATGGAAAATTTTATTAACTATAAAAAAATTGATGCGATTAAAAAACGTACAATAGCTGAAGAAAAAAGAAGTGGTTGGAGGCAACTGTGTGACAGTTTTAACAGGTTTACACCAATTAGTAAAATCTGGAATTACGTGAAAATGTTTAAGCGAGTCAAACCTTCTATTAAATCTTATAATGATGAGTTTATAGCCGCTTTTTTAGATAAACTTTCAGATAATAGCGGAGAAGTTGATATTAACTTAGAAAGTTACTTTTCCCTCAATAATTTCAATACTAAGTCGAAATTCTTATTAGAACATTTTACATGGCAAGAATTTTCCCTGAGTTTACAATCTCGTAAGAATACTACTCCTGGAATGGATGATTTTCCATACATCTTAATTAAAAAGCTGGATTCGTCAACTCAGAAAGTTTTTTTAGATATACTTAATGCACTATGGCTACAGCAGATTATCCCTCAGTCCTGGAAGACACAATGTGTTATCCCTGTACTAAAACCAGACAAGCCTTCAGATGATGCCAATTCATATCGTCCTATTTCACTATCATCATGTCTAGGAAAATTTTTTGAAAATATGGTTAAGATCCGTCTTGACTGGTATGTAGAATCCAATAACATCATTCCTAATGTACAATTCGGCTTCCGGCGAGGTCGTAGTTGCGCTGACAGTTTTGTTTCTCTTATATCGGATCTGAAACATGCAAAAAACGATAAGGATGCAGTTTGTGCTTTCCTGGATGTGCAGGGTGCTTTTGACAGCGTTCAGCCAGGAATTCTGGTGAAGGTATTGTCAGAGTTGGGCATTCCTGGACTGCTATGCAAGTGGATTTATAAATTTTTGACTGATAGAACACTATTTGTTAAATATAATAATATTATTCATGGGCCAAGAACTGTATCTAAAGGCACTATGCAAGGAGCAACTCTGTCTCCAATTCTTTATAATTTATATACGTCGCAAATTTGTAAATATGTAAATAATGAAAATGTAAATATTTTGCAATTTGCAGATGACTTGGTTTTCTATAGTTTTAGTCATAATATTGACACTGCAATATTAAACATTAATAATTCTTTAAATGATTTGTATACATATTATAACAACAAACTTAAACTTAAGATTAATCCGAACAAAAGTAAAATTCTTATGTTAAGTAAAAATTCTCCAACTATAAATGTTAAATACAATAATCAGGAAATTAATCTTGTAAATATGCATAAATTTTTAGGAATAGTTATAGATGATAAATTAAATTTTGAAAGTCACATAAAGTACATTCTAGCCAATTCTATGAAAGGTCTGAATATAATGAAAAGCCTTGCTGGAATTTCCTGGGGCGCAGACCCAATCACATTAGCTATTCTTTTTAAATCTATAGTTAGAAGTCATTTTGATTTTAGTTGTCTAGCTTACTCAGATAGCTCTCATGTCAAAAAGTTAGACATTGTACAGAATAGGGCTCTGAGAGTAATATCTGGAGCGATGTGTTCAACACCAATCAGGGCGATGGAAGTGGAAACTGCCATCATGCCCCTTAGTTTGAGGCGTCTAATGCTAGCGAAAAAATTCTGTATTAAAATAATATCATCTGATAATCAACAAATATTAAACAAAATAATGCCTTACCCTGTTGTAATTAGTCGGCCTCTGGTCTCAGGTGCTGAACTCCTAAATGGCCAGTTTCCAAAATTATCTTCTATCCTCCTGGAAATGAAAAATCAATTTCATAATGTTTATAAATCTCCTGTGTGGCCCTGCTACTTGCTTCAGTATCAGAGTTTAATTTTTGATGTTAAAATAATTCAAAAAAATGTTTGTAATAACAATGATTTAATGCAATTTTTAGAATCAAACAAGCATTACTATAGACTCTATACTGATGGGAGTAAGGGTGAGTCATATGTTCGCAGTGCGGTATATGATCCCCAGATACATTTTTCTCAGAGCTTTGTTCTCGATGTAAATTGTTGTATATTCACTGCAGAGGCCTATGCAGTTCTAGAGGCACTAAAACGTATAAGTACTGTAAATAGCTGTAAATATTTCTTAATATTAACCGATTCCTTAAGTTTGATTAAAAGTCTCTCTAATATAAAACTCCATTATAAAACTAATTATCTTATATACAAAATAAGATACTTATTAGCTAGTTACGAAACTAGGGGTATGGAAATATCTTTCATGTGGATACCTTCCCATAAGGGAATAACTGGAAACGAAATTGCTGATAGGACTGCATTTGAAGGGATCAACTCTTTAGATGTCAGGCTTAATACATATGTACCAATATTAGACTGTTACCCTTTGATAAAACAAGAAACACATGAGCTATGGAAAGAATTTTGGAAGAAGGACCAAGAACTAAAAGGAAAATGGTATGGCAGTATTCAGATTGACTTACCTTCTATGCCATGGTACTCCAAGCTGAGAGCTGCAAGTCGGGACTTTATCACCACAATGAACAGACTCCGCTTTGGCCACACCACCACACCTGCCCATTTGGCAAGATTGGGCATTATTAGAGAAAATAAGTGCACAATATGTAACGAGGTTGATGACATTGAACATGTGATTTTTAAGTGTCAAAAATATCCGTTAGAGAGATTGACACTTTGCGCTGACTTGAGTGAAAGTGAATTACTTGTGGAAGTGAATCAATCAATTAATTCCTCCCGCCGCTTGACTGGTTTACTTAAAAGTGTTAAGTGTTTTTATCCTATTTATAACTTTATTAAAAATACCATCCAAAAAATTTGAAGTGAAGTGCTACACCAAATAAAGACGTGGCTCAAAGGTCTTGTAACCAGGCCATAAACTCCAAAAAAAAAAAAAAAACTGTCGATAGTTTGGCTACTTAAAAAATGCCTAAAATATGCTAGTTTTTTTATTGAATTTTGTAATCTATACTAATATTATAAAGAGGAAAGATTTGTCGCGTATTTGGTGTGTTTTAGCCTACCCGCAGCTTCAACCGCCGTACCCTCTGCGCGCGAGGTGATATGAAGGTGTGAAGGGACAAATGTGCTGACGCATCCCAGACCAGGCTCCGCCCTTATTAGTTGAATATTAACCTGTATAAATGTGAAAGCGGTTTATTTGTCCTTCTTTCACGCCTTACCGGTGTGACAGATTGACCTGATATCTTGAATTCTTGAGATTCAATATTTTGAATAACCTATTTTTTTACGTGAACGCAGGCGAAAAACTAGTTAATCAGTTACAATAATTGTAGCTCGATCCGCACGTCTTTACGCCAATTACTTATAGTGTGTCTCATAATTATCTGCAGATACAGTCCACTATTGGCTGGTTCAATTTATGCTCTTTGCTCATATTATCTTCTCAGTAGCCTGTGATTAGGTGGGTATCAGTATCACTCGATTTTGACATGTACCTGCAGATAATTATGAGACAGACTTTAGCTTCAAGTTGGCTTCAAGTCACTAAGCCTCAGCATTTTTAGTCTAGCCGGTCGCCATTTTGTCTATGGTTGAATATCACATGTGAGAAGTTCATAATATGTAGGCTACTTCAAATAATATAATTATTAAATTAAATTACCTAACTAAAAAGATAAAAAAATACCTAAGTATCAAATACTCCTAAAAATTGTAAAGCATAGGTTTTATTATTTGGAAGTTTTAGAAACTAACTTCGTTTATACTTTTGTTAGCGTCGAATAATTACCAAGATTTAACGTAAAATTTACATGTAAGGTAAGGAATAAATAAAAATAATAACTATACGCACTCAAACAACATTCAGCTCTTGGACTACAATTCCACAAGACATGGGAATACAAGTGCGAGTCCCACAGTCTTTATTACAATGGCATAACGAAGAAAGTCGTTCGACGCGACGGCAAGGTTTATAGGTTATTTGGTAAAATTCAGAACGGCAACGTCGCATTCTGTCATAAGAATGATAAAAATTTGAATATTTCGCGGGAAAACAGAAAAATTGAGATTTCTCCTCAACTAAAAGAGTTAGAATTCCAATTTTTTCTGTGCCTGTTGCGCAAATTCTAAGTAAATTTTTCGTGAAAAGATTTTAGTTCTATGTATTGTAGTTTTTGAGATCCCAATGGGCTGGCTGGGCAAATTTCTCCAGCCAGCCCAAACTTCAAAAGCCTATAACTCGGTAATCACTCGTCCAAATGCTTTGAATCTTTTGTGTCTGTATGTCTATCACAGACCCTAAACCTAGGTATACTTACTTTGAACCTTAATAGGTTCCTTTATTGGTTTTGAGCTGTGCTGGCTGGGCAAATTTTGTACAGCAAGCACAGTGTTGTTGCGCTCTCACGTTAAAACGACTAGGGATATCAAACTGAGATTTCACAGGTGGATTGCACACTTTTGACTCTAAAGTTCTGCATAAAATAAAACTCTGTATGTGTTGTAGTTTTTATTATACAGCATTTGCTTGCTAGCGAAATTTCTCCAGCCACGCGCAAACAAACCGTCGTAGTGGCGATAGTACTATTGCACATAAAATTATATTTTGCTCATAGAAGGAGCAAATTATGCTCTGAATGATGGCATAGGTGAAATCGCTCCAGAGCTTTTGGGCTGGCTGGGCAAATGGACACAAGTAAGTATATGCTGAAAAACATTGTTTAGATTAAAATATAATATAAATAAAACTGAACTTACGATGTTTCAGAGTTTTAATGATCCGAGTAAGGTTCCCGCTATCTCCTTATGCGGAACTCCGTGTGGTGATCGGTTGAGAATAACACCACCCCATCTCTTTCCGTGGGTGTCGTAAGAGGCGACTAAGGAAACACAAATGAGACCTGCCTCCTAGTAATCCATCCCAGGCAACGACACTTCATTTTTTTCTGAATCTGAGGTGTCGTCCTATGGTCTCATGCGGTGTGGTAGGCTCTGTAAAGAGCCGTCTGGTTCGCGACCACCCTCCTACCGAAGTCCGACGCCAAACAGCTTACTGTGTTCCGTCGGTGCGTGGGAGTACCAGTGCCTTTATAGGCATTTTCTGGGTTAACTCGCTCCATCGTCGACCTCATCTTTGACCTCATGGTCAAGATTGAGGTCAAGAGTTAACCCATCTTATAATAAAAAAATAAAAAAACTCTATCAAAATTTGTAACAAAGTTCAAATATTTGGGTCACCTACTAACTACTAAACGAAACTTTCAATGACCATGATGATCTTGAACGGCAAAGGAGAAGTTTAGCAGTGAAAAGTAATATGTTAGCAAGACGTTTTTCCAGAAGCTCTGATCAAGTTAAAATAACCTTATTCAAGGCCTTTTGCCAGTCGTTCTATACGCCCGGACTCTGGTATAGATATAATAAGTACAACTATAACACCATTCGAGTTCAGTATAATAATAATGCCTTTCGAGCTATGCTAGGGCTGCCGTGGCGCTGTAGCGCGACTGGTATGTTTTGATGTATAAATTCAAGATTCAGCAATGTGATAACACAATAATTTCAGCTGTATTTGGAACAAATGGTTATAACAGTGACTTTATAACAAGGGGCACTAGCCCATTAGGGCTATGTGCACGATTTTTAAAATAATTTGTTTTTTTATTATTTTAAGCAGGTTTAAGGTCCCATATTCAAATAAAAAAAAGATATAAAATAAATTTGATAATAGATAAAAAAAAATGAATAAAAAATAATACGATTTGTTGCTTAGGTACTTCTATTCTGTAGTGGATTGATATTTACTGACGACTTGGCTTTGCTTCCTGGACTTTTCGCAATACACGGGATTCTGACACTATAGATATGTATGGATACCGCTCAGTTCGTTAAAGCAAACGTAGTGATTTAAATTCTCTTTGGTTAGAGCTGATTCTACCAACTTGCCTGAAGTTACAACCAACCAAACTCGGTAATAAACAACCAAATACAAAATTAAATGGTTTTGTTTTTTTTCTTAATTGACATGACAGTTTGGCAAAGGAATACGATTGCATATAATGCCGTACTGAGGATTAGTTTACCGTTCTGAGAATCTTTTAATTATTATATTTCTATTTCAAAAGATAGATTTTTTAAATATTTTTTTTTAAGAAACGGAACCTTATTCCTTTATGTTAAATAATACATCAAACGAAATTAAAAATGTTTTTAAAATGTCATACATAGCCCATTAAAAGTGTGTTTACTTTGTCGGTGCAGGTACTACCTTAAATATTAAAAACATTTTATTAAAAAACATTTTATTGTTACTTGTTATGTACCTGAAATAAGAACTATTTTTTTTATTATTTATAGTCCAGACAAGAGATAGATCGTGAGCGGCTTTACTATCATAGGAATGAAAAGAGACTTTATATTTTTCTTCGGCCAGCAGACGTTGTAGCCTCGGTTGAAGCGGAGGTGGCCTACCTTGCTGCCTTTGTGGTGGGGGCCTCCCCCGCCCCCGTGGGAGCCCCCCCCGCCCCCGTGGGAGCCCCCCCTCCCCCCGTGTTGGCGTCGTCCCCCGCACCCGTGCCGGTAGCTCCCCCTGCCTCCGGGCTGGGAGCCCCCCCTGCCGCCGGGGTGGAAGCCCCCCCTGCCGCCGAGGCGGGAGCCTCCGACGCCGCCGTGACGGGAGCCGCCGCCGCGGTGGTGGTGACGGCGGCGCTCGACTCCGACACTCCGGCGCTCGCCACTGAGCTTGATGCCGACGCCTCCGCCGTCGTCACCACTATCGTCGTTGCCGCCGGCGTCGACGTCTCCAGCGACACCA
Organism: Aproaerema taeniolella; assembly: GCA_949987775.1. Taxonomy (NCBI): domain Eukaryota; kingdom Metazoa; phylum Arthropoda; class Insecta; order Lepidoptera; family Gelechiidae; genus Aproaerema; species Aproaerema taeniolella. The sequence goes on from OX465272.1 coordinate 544,869, forward strand.
TCGTGTTCGCTGCGGTCGTCGAAGTCTTCGCTGCAGGCGTGCTGCACTCCACGGTTATGTTTCCCACTGTCGTTGTTTCAGCTGCGGACGTGGACAGCAAATATTTTTAAGTATATTTTCTTTTCTATCTTACTATGAAGGATGTCACCCTAAATTTAATGGAGTGATTGGAGGGGTCTTTGGCTATCTCTTCAGCCCCCATAAAAAAATTTTAGTCCAATTATGCGGGTTTTAAATATTTTTTGGTTAAATTTTGTAAAAGTCTACATTTAAATTTTAATAAAAAAAACTGTTAAGTCTAGCTTTTTATTTTTTTTTTGATCTTCAATCTGTAACGTTGTACGCTTCTATAGAAACGCAACATCTATTTTTTTTACTGACCTGCAAAGTTTTTTAAGCAAAATAAAATAAACTTGAACGTCAAACGATTTCAATTAAAAAAAAACTAAAAGTGATCATGGTTTTCCGATTTTTTTAAAACATCCCTGTACTGTCCCCTTTCTAATGGTGTGCAATATGCCACGAAAAGTTTTTTCTGGACTTAGTCGCATTTTTATAATATTCATCAGGTGAAATAAAAACAAGTTTTTGAGTTAATAACCTCACAAGGCAAGTAAAAATTTAAAATTTTGTGGGTTTTACTTGAAATAAAAAAAACTACATTTTAAACATTTATTTCATAATTTTTCCAGTATTTATAAATCAGAAATCCTTTCAAAGAAAGTTTAGTGTGTTTATTGGGCAGGAGTGATAGGAATTGAGGTAATTGGACTGCATTACCTGCCCGATAACCTCAATGGTGACAATTGTTTGGACTTCTTGCAAAAAGTTCGAATTATTGGCCGAGGTGCACGTATTTGATGAAGATGGTTCCCGTATGTTACTCACGCGTGATCTTCAACATGGAATATCTCGAAACCTGTACGCTTTAGAACTATATGTCCTGAACATTTTTTGTTCGTCTATAGGTCCCCTATCGATATACATATACACTGGTTTCGTGATGCGTCGCGTTTTCAAACAGTCTTGAAAAATCATGGTCACCACTACGCCAGGCTCCCATACAAAGAGGTTCAAACCCCTGTTTAAAAGGTATGTTTTTACTATTTAAACATAACACATACATAACATACGCTCATGCCTGTAATCACATACGGGGTAGGCAGAGCATCAGTGGTTCAGAACCAATTGATGCCACATTAGCTTTAAATTCTGAGTGCGCAAAACAAAACAACCGTAACTGCGTAAAACACGAAAACCAGCTGTACGTCACTACGGGGGGACCGCGCGCGGGTGGTAGTTTAACGGTACATTGCGTAGTGTCAAAGTCGGTAGATAACCAAAATTCCTTCGTCGTAGTCATCAGCCGATATAAGTCCCCACCGAGGGGCGCGGGCCTCCCTTCGAAACACGAAGGGGATTTAGGTCATAGTCATAGCTTCCCCAATGCGGGTTGGTGGACCGCTCGTTATTCGACAATGAATTTTACCTGCTGGGTTATCTTAATAATAATAATAATAATAATAATAATAATAATAATAATAATAATAATAATAATAAAATTGTTTATTGGAAAACTAGAGTGACAATAAATGAAACTTAAGACTAAACATATTAGTAATAAGACAAATTAATAACTATGCCTGAACTAGGCTAAATGCCTGTATCTCAGGCGGTAGAGATCTAAATTTAGGAATAAATAACCCAAGCAAAAATTGTTTAAAAAGTCTTAAGATACTGGAAAATAAGTTATGTTACTATTATTTTTACTATTTTAAACATAAATAAAACTACCTAGTAACTTATCTATATATGGTCTATACATAATAATAATACCTTCTACGGGCAGAGATAATATTCTAAAAATAATTGGTGATCTAGTTAACAATAATGTCTTACTCATCTAAACAAAATTGCAGGCAAATATATATTTCTGAAGTATGTACTTATAATCAAATAAGATGACTACAACATTGACCTACATACATAATGCTCTGCATAATGACGAAAAAACATAGGAATCAGCAATTTAGGGGTTACAGTACACAACACTTTAATGTATACATATTGTAAAATCATACTGTTTGTAATAATATAATTCTTTTTTATTTTTAAATAGAGCAGTATTTTCGGTAAATTATTAGAATGAGACTGAAGCAATTGAAATAAAAATCATTAAGGACCTTCGTAATCTACGGAGTTTATATAACGAGTTTCTGCAACTTTTCTTGCAGGACATTCATCATCACCGGTCTTATGGTTACTCGGCTTCTTAAAGTGCATACATGTAGCACATTTGGCTGGCTCTGCCTTCTTCGAACATTCTTTTATAGAGTGACCCATATCACCGCAATGACCACAGATGTGTACCTCCTGCCGACACGTTTTAGCTGCATGACCGTACTGCTGACACTTATAGCACCTTGTTACTAAAGTGAAGTCTCTGATAGGGCAAGATGACCAATTAACGAAGACTCTATCCTTCGTAATAAGGGCTTTGCGTACGAGTGCCGGGACTTCAATTACGTAGTTGCAGGTCTCACCGTCTTTCTTTCCCGATTTATGACTCAGTTTAATGGAGGTCAAAAATTCGTCAAGTGTCATATTGTGAATCTTATCGGCCAAGTTTTGATGATAAATACAGTTAAAGACCTCAGCTTCTTTCATAGATGTGGGCACTCCGATAATCACGATTCTAGGCATTCGTTTATGGGGCTCATCCACAGTGAGACCGGAAGTCATCAGTTGCGGCGACTGCTTCAGTTTCTTGATGTCGTCCTTGGTGTCGGTGCTTATGATAACACCGCCATTTATTGTCCTGCGCAGGCCTCTTACGTGAAGTTTCATTTGTTCAGGTCGGATAATTTTTTGAACAAGGGATCTTGTTTCCTCACTTGACTTCATTTTATCAGTGGGCTAGATGGCTACGGAGCTCAAATTTTTTGGTTTAATAAAAGTATTACTACCTTTTTTAACCATCTCGGCAAATGAAACTGGTCCCGTGTTAGGTTTATTAGTCTCGACGACACGTCGCTTGAGGTCTTGAATTTGCTGGGAAAGATCATTTTTTTCTTCTGAGTCTTGAAAAGCGCTATGGATTTGAATGGCTTTTTGCTTGAGGGACTGGTACTGTACAGCCATTAGGGATGTATTGTAAGAAATTTTTCGGCATAAATTATGTATTTTCATTTTTTTGGTCCGAGTTCAATTTTCCCTCTGATGAAATAGCGCAGACCTCGTTAAGATACTGTTCGACTGATGTCATCCAGTTCTGGATGTCAGGCGTAGACTTAATTCGGAAAGTATCCTCTTCCTCATCGTGTGGGCAGTGCGGCGGCACGGGCGGGGGCGCGTGGGGCTGAGGCACGGGCGGAGGGCTGCGACGGGTTAACATACTTCTGTTGAAGGGACTTCCTTCCATTTTTATTTATTGAGCAAACACACTGAACATAATTGATTCGTATTTTTCCTCCACTATACACTTTAGCACAAATAAATTTATCTACCGCCGAATCCAGAACTAGGTTACAATTTTTGCGAGTGAGTATATTTTATTAATTAGTCAGTGGGCACGTCCGATCGCATTGCGAGCCAAAGTTTCTCTTAACTTGACGTAATTTGCCGGAATAAATAATTACTTGTAGCTGATCATAGTAATGGATCGATTCCACAATTTAAGTATTTGCTAAGCTGTCCTTTACACCCTTAAGTATAAATAATGTAAGAGAAAACAAGACGACTCCCGTTGGGGCACTACTTAAAGCTATTAAATTATGTTACAAAGTACTTAGTATAATTTATAGCACTTCATAAAACTCGTGTGTTTTGAGTAACTAGTAATTGAAGTAGATAGTTAGTTAATAGTAGATTGTATGACAAGGGAGCAAAGAAGTATTTTTACGGTGAGAGCGGTACTTTGAACCACGAGCGAAGCGAAGGATCCTGAGCGCAGCGAGGGATTCAAAGTACATCGCCCGAGGTAAAAATAATTTGCTCTCGAGTCATATACTTTTCATCCCCTTTCTATGAGAAAATAAATTACAAGAACAGAGATTTAATTCGCGCTTTTTTTTTCAATTAGCGCAGGGGCCGCCGCCGTGCAGCCAACACGTACCAGCCAGTATTCATATAATTTGCGTTCGATTTCTATGAATGACACATGTTCTAAAGTTCTAAATTCAAATCTCTTTTACGCCCGCACAAGAGTTCTTAACAGAAATGAGCTCTTTTGCTCCCACTTATAGAGGAACAAAGCGACACTTTTCGAATAGAAGGGATGAAAACTAGCTTTTCAACCGCGAGATCAATTGTGTAGCCTATGTCTTGTCACTCTCCAGCTCCCCGACTATATCATGTCACTCCCCAACTCTGTCATGTCACCGTGGTTCGTGTGTCATATTACCTTACCTACCAGTGAGTTTAAGAAAAAGCGTTAGAGCCGTTTTCGACTAACTAATTCTTACATTAAAAAGTAAGTATAGGATAGAGTGAACTTACTGGTCGAGGGGCGGGGCGACAACGTCCCAGCTATCATGTACATGCTGACGCTGAAAGTCCTCGGGAGCGTGGCCGTGGTGCCCTTGGTCATGTAAATGGGCAACAGCTTGGTCGTCCTGTGGTCGAAGCAGCGGCACTCGCACTTGTAGTTTAGCCGGTACATCTCGTAGCCTAAACTCTTGCAGTGCGTCATGCATTTGAACACGAGCTCCATTATGTAGCAAGTGTCATGGAAACCAGATAGTATCGACCTTCTCGTGTCATCGTCTGCAATCAATTACAGGAAGAATCACTAGAAATGAGACACCGCTTATACATTTAATAATAATAAAGTGATGTGTACTTGAAATACTTACTCTTGTTTAAAACATTGTCGTTAGATACTATAGAAAAATGGCACAGGGAACTAAAAAATAAAAAATATAGTTGTTTCATGTCTGTCCCACTAGTGTTAATTGAACGGGCTCGCTTCGTATCACACTAATATTCCTTATCAATTAATTGACTAGTTACACGCATCATAAACACAATAGATTAACATGTAATTAACAACTGTTAAGGTTAAGCATACTTTGCACCTAGGTGGAATATAGATTTAAAACAGCAGCTCTAGCACGATAACGACAAACTCGCGCTCGGCTCACGCTGTAACTTCGCCGCGGTGTTGTCGCGGCGCTGCTGTCACTATCGTACTCGGCCTGCTGGAACTTACAAATTGTCAAATGCCAATAACTATCATCTGATTTTATTAAAATAATTCTGCCTTAGTCAATGACCGCACCAAACCCTTGGACCTCAAAATATGTGAGGTCCTAAAGAAAGGTTCTAAAGAACTTATACAGGTGTAAGGGACGGAACACCTATGATCAGTTACAAGTTTTGTTTCCCCGGAAATGTCACGTTAGGAAGTTATTGTTATTGTTGTGTTGTGTTGTATGTAAAGCGCACCGGCCCGGCGGGCATGATTGAGTTTTACAATGCAAAAAAACAAGGAAATTAGTAACAAATAAATAATACATAGCAAAGAAAGTAACAGATAAGATAAACACAGAAACATAGAGCCTAATAACATAGAGAAATAGAACATAGTAGTAATAAAAATATTTAAAAAAAAAAGCAAAGTAAGTGTGTGCTGCAGGAAACTAAGTTGTAGCTCAGTATTAAAGTTTTACCGTAAGTGTGGCAAAATTCTGACAGAGAGGTGAGGTAGGGCTGAAATTCATAGACGAAAACTAAGCCAAAACTTGACTCTGAAATGTCAAATTTGCCTTCTTTAGTAGGCAGGATATTTCTTTAGTCATTGGACTTATTAGTCCTAATACAATACAATATACTTTATTGCACTCCACAGTGGCGTGCATTCCATACAAGCAGAAAAGCAGTGCCTGCCCTAGGGTTTTCAAGGCAAAAAATACAAAAATTAAATATTATAATGTACACCAACGATCACAGATCTTTGTGAAACGAATAAACGTTTTCCGAAATGACGCCATCTACATTTCTTTACCGACCTTTAACTTTTCAAAACGGCGCCATCTAAACTCTAATACTGAACTAGTAAGAACCCTCGTAGGAGCGCGGATTAATTATTCGATAAAAGCACTCGTTTGAAATGCCTTTTTTGTTGATATTTTGTATTGCATGGCTAGCCCCCATGGCTTCTGATTGGCTGTTTCGCCTCCCCCGCTAAAAATTAACGAACTGATTGTATGGAGAAAAAAGCTCTGCCTATAAAGCGATGCTACCAAATTGAGAAGTGTCAGATTCAGTAAGTTTGAAAGGGCTGTTATATTTTTTTTCATTTTGCGGCATTTTTTCTTATTGGATGCATTCAGCCATATTGGTTTGTTTTTGTTTTGCAACTACGTAGGTACGAAAACGTTTGCAAATAATTATTTTATCAGTTTATAGTGATTGTTAGACATTTGTTTAGAACAAAATGAGTGCAATAAGTTGTGAAAAGTGTGGTGATGATGTTTGTTTGCCGAAACTGCGTAATTTTTCAAGTTTACCTTTTCAAGAAAAAGTAAACATCACTTAAGTATCGCAAAATGTGTGGATTTGATGCAAAAAATGGTATCGCAGTAAGACATTTTAATACTAAAATATACAATATTCATAATTGGCTCACGGGTTATGTTATGTGCATACCTACTAACCGCTTAAGTATTTAGTTTTCCGTGCATTTTGTTTCCAAACTGTTATAAAAATGTTTTTAATGGCGCAGGGTTATTTTGATTTGAATAACCTTAATACAGCGATTAAAAAGCATGAGCTTTCTGAAAAACATCTCAAAGCTACGATGAAAGTTTTCTCGTTTGGCAAAAGTCGCATAGAAACGAGTTTGAGTGGTCAATTAAAACTAGACAAGTTCACTGCCTACCCTGCCTAAAATGTCTATGCACGCCACTGGCACTCCAACACAAATAAGGTACAGTTATATTTAAATAAAATAAATAGTTATGTCAGGGTACAAAAGGCGGCCCCATTGCTAAGAAGCAATATCTTATCGGCAACCTTTGGGCTTTAATTTAATTGCGACTTGGTTATTGTTTTGTTACCCGTGCGTTTGATGTTATGTTTATTGTTTACATAGTGCATAATGGAAGAGTTTAAAAGAATTTTCAGTGAAATTACCAAAGATTTTGAAATAATTACCTATGACGGAAAGTCGAGTGATAGTTATTTATACTATACATGTCAAGTCCAGTGCTTATTACATAAGACGGAGAGTTCGAAGAAAAATATGCTAGTTTTATAGAATATTTTCCAAAACAAACAAATTCTAACTGGGTTATGAAAAGACCCAGTTAGAATTTGTTTTGAGTTGCAGCCGTCCGTACTTTATTTCCCATGTAAATAGGTAATTGAGAAAAATTGTGAATTACATTAGCATTTTTGACTTTGCGCCTTTTCGCAAAAGTGCAGTCTTCCTCAGGAGAAGAATAGGCAAGAAACTCCGAGGGTCGCTCTTTTTAAGTCAATAATATAAATTTTCTTACTTCTAATTTTAATTTACTTAATATCTGAATAACTCTGGAGCTGAGCAATTTATTCCCATGGATGCTTGTCTAACAGATAATCAGAAATTCTATAATAGCCCTTTTTACAAAGTTTTTGTTTAATTATTGTCTTAAATTTTTCTAAAGGTAGGTTTTGAATACATACGGATATTTTATTGTAGAAGCGTATACATTGACCCATAAAAGTTTGTTACTTTGTAGAGACGATAGGGCGAGCAAGCCTTTGCGCGGTACCCTCGCGCAATCAAAGTGAAGTTTCAGCATGAGCGAGAGTTTGTCGTTATCGTGCTAGAACTGCAGGTTCATTTTATCCATTCACTTGCTCTTAAAGGACATTTCGTCACACTTAAGTGTATCAAGTCATCTTACTTAGAATCACTTGCACTTAAAGAAAATTTCGTCATACAGCGTGCCAAGTTCATTTTAAATTATCGCCACAGTTTCACACTTAATTAATTTTTGTGCATTTTATGAAGTATTTTATCTTGATTCGCCCTGTACCCAACATTTTTCTTAATAGGTAGCGTAATTAAAATATATATTTTTTATGTAATCTACCTATTTATACAATCTAATATACTAGGCATTTTAGTACAGTCAACAGCACAATGGATAGTAAACTCTAATGATTGGAAATAAAACTGAAAATTAGATTGAAGAAATTTTACAGTTTTGGATAGCATGATGTGCCGTTGTCCCTGTACATGGTCTATCTACTCATTTGAGCAGTAGGTTTTATTATTGGGGTATGTGTAGTTACGTTAATTGAGAATAAAATAAAAATAAATAGATTTCAGTTTAGAAAGAAGAGAGAGAGAAAAAAATGATCTTATTATTGAAACAAACCTTGATAACTTGTCCTTACATGTATTGTATATAATTAGTCATTCGTCATCCCAATCGTCTATCCCAGTCTTTCCCAACGTGGGCGATAACGCCCCCTTGTGGGCGCTGCAGGCCTAAAGGGGGGCGGTAAGAGACCCAGAAAAAAAAGGGGGCGTTGTGTAGGGCTTTGGGGTCGATTTATAATTTCATCTACCTAGCTAGGAAGACTCTTAGACACCGACTGAGCTCTCGACTCTCGACTACATCTTGTGAACATCAACTAATATTAATTAAGATATAGCTCAAACTCGGTTCGATATAATAGACCGTGGGCAATCATGTTTTAACAAGTTTTTGTTAAATAATCCGATTTGTACATTCCTGTATCAATCGGCTGGTTCTATAATACTTGTTCTTGCTTGTCGAGTACGATTGGGCGTCGAATGAGATAAACGAGTTTATGCACGTTTGTCTTATTCCTGTTGGTGCGTGCTGCTTATGCAATCCTATATAAACGACGTAAATTTATTTTATTTTCATTTGCGGTTTCGCGCATAATAGATAAGCAGTACTTCATTATAACACTTACGTATTTCTCAAAACAAAACAATGTCGGAAGTAAAAAAGAAGAGACGGCAATACTCTGCGGAATATATTAAATTCGGATTTATTGAAAATCCCACAAACCCGTCGTCGCCTTTGTGTCTTCTATGTCTAAAAACATTTTCGAACGAAGCAATGAAGCCTTCAAGACTGCAAGATCATTTGAATAAAATGCATCCAGATAAGAAAGACAAGAATGTAGCATATTTTCAAGACCTAGAGAAGAAGCATAATACTCAGCCAAGTGTATCAAAACTATTTTCGGCGGCTGCTAAGCAAGATGACGACGGACTTCGAGCTTCGTACAATATCCCTTTGTTAATTGCTCAAAAAGGCAAACCACACAACATCGGAGAAGAGTTAATTTTGCCAGCAATAAAGGAAGTAATAACTACTGTGCTTCATAAACCGGCCGCAGATATTATCCAAAAAATTCCTTTGAGTAATAATTCTGTGCAAAGACGAATTGATGAAATGGCTGAAAACATTGAAGAATCATTGTGCAATCATCTGAGGACTAGTCAATTCTCAATTCAGCTCGATGAGTCCACTTTACCAACTAATGAAGCGTTGTTGCTATCTTACGTGAGGTTTATTAAAGATGAGAAAATACGTGAAGAACTATTGTTTGCCAGAAATTTGGAGACAGATACAAAAGGCGAAACCATATTCAATACATTGGAAAAGTTTTGTGAAGAGAAAGAGATTCCTTTGAAAAATATTATATAAGTTGCTACGGATGGCGCTCCGGCTATGACAGGGCGCCATAAAGGCTTCATAGCGTACCTAAAAAATAAAATTCCAGATGTCCTTGCTATGGGTACATTGCGTTATTCATAGACAACATTTGGTTGCTAGAAACTTAAGTGAACGACTATTTCAATCACTGCAATATGTCATCAAAGCAGTCAATAAAATCCGTAGCAGCTCTTTGAATGATAGATTATTTCATCAGCTTTGTGTTACTAATGACGAAGATTTCAACCGTTTGTTGCTTCATACTGAAGATCGTTGGCTGTCAAGAGGCAATTGTCTGATTCGATTTTATAACCTGTTTGACTCTGTGATAGAGTTCTTGGAAACTAAAGATACAGAACTGCGCAACAAGCTCATAACATCAAAGAATGATATAGCTTACATGACAGACCTGTATAAATTGTTCAACGACATGAACCTCCAACTGCAAGGCGATGAACTAAATTTAATTAAAACAAAAAATGTCGTTGCTGCTTTCGCAGCCAAACTGCTTCTGCACAAAAAGAATATGGACAGACGTGAGTTTCACAATTTTCCGAATTTATCAGTATCCTGCAGTAACGACGACTTGTTTGCCTACTGCCAACATTTGGAAAACCTCCACATTGACTTCACCGAACGATACCAGGACATTTTAAACTTGGAAATACCAGACTGGGTGTTGGATCCGTTTTCAAATTTCAACATAGCAATGTCACCTCAGCTGGAAGAAGAACTTATAGAATTGACAACAAACGAAGAAATAAAAATCAAGTTCAAAAATGGATATCAAGAATTTTGGCTACAAAAACCGATCCTGCAATTGTACCCTAGATTGTGGTCAATTGTTCAACGATTCTTGATAGCATTCCCATCGTCATATTTGTGTGAACGTGGATTTAGTGCTGTGGCAACGCTGCTTACTAAAAAGAGAAATCGTTTGCGTGTTACCGAACGTGGCGACTTGCGGCTGTTTTTGAGTAAATTGGAACCTGATATCAACAAAATTATTGAACAGCATCAGATTCAACCTTCACATTAGTTTTTATATAAGAATTGATTATGTTTGTTTTATTTTCAATAAAAGATACTCTGTCCGAATACTATAAAGTTGCGTTTCAATAATCAGTTATAAGTACTTAGCGGTTTTTAAGTATGTTTAAAAAGGGGGGCGTTAAAAAATAATTTATTCTTAAAGTGGGCAGTAGACAAAAAAAGGTTGGGAACCCCTGGTCTATCCGAATCCAAGGTCTCATGTTTTCGGCTGCGACGGTACAAGTATCGTAACGATGAATGAGCGCTGACCTTGAATGACAATATGGTTCCGTTGTAGACATAAGAGTTTGTTTTGCTTGTTTTCTGCTCGTTAGGTTCAAGGTCAGCGCCCATAAACCGTTGCGATACTTACACCAGTGTACTTTTTCCTCGTCCTCTCAGAGCCTCTTACATCCGTCACCTCATACCTATTGCGTCCAGTACTTTCTTCACTTGAAAGGGTCCTTTGAACATAGGAAGTAATTTTCGACTTTATAATAATATAATAATAATAATTCTTTATTTCGGGCTTACAACCCATATGCTTAAAATAATATTAAAATAAAACAATAAAAAATAGTACATCGAACGCTAATTCCACTAATTCCACAATCAATCAATTAAAATTAAACATTACAATTAATTAATTTACAGTCAAGTCCTGTATCGAAATTAACTTGCGGTTCTCAATCCGATGAACGCGAAGCCAATATTTAAATATCGGACTATCAACGTCCTCGCAAATTACACGGAGTATGCTGTTATCAGAGTCTCGCAAACTTGCCCAAAAAGATGCGATGCGAGGACAACAGCAAAGAAGTCGGGCAATCTCGCTTCGGCAAACATGCCAGAGGCACTGCAGTATCGCGGCAGGCACATGAGGATACGGTATGCATCATTATACTGTACCCTCATGGCACTGTAAGCTCGCCTGGTGTGTCTCACCCGCAGCTGGCAGGTGTAGAAGCACTGGCAAAATGCCCTAACAGGGTCATCTTGACAGCCCCACCCACTATACCCGCCAAAGCGACGTGCAAGCATGTTACACCGAACCGAGAGAAAGACGGGCTTTCTCTCTCTACGTCTGAATTATCTTTCAAACTTTCATTGAGTATGTGACCGAGGTACTTGAACGTCTTTACTACCCGAACCGCTGAGCCATTCAGGAATATATTTGGCTCATGCTCCGGACCCTTTCCAGCTCTAAAAACTAGCATTTCCGTCTTCGAAACGTTATATTTAAGCCTGTGAGCTATACTATAACGCTTACAGACTTCTAAAAGTTTTCTCAATCCACTTTGGCTCTGTACTTTGATAAGCACTAACTCATCTTCAAAGTAAATACGTGCCTTCCTCCGAGTCTTGTCAAATCTTTGTTTTGACGTCATTGCATTAGCCTTAATATTTTCGTCAACTTTCTCACGCACCTTGGTTAGATCTACCACAGCCTCTACATCTGGTTCTGGCACAAGACTGTCACTATCGCATTTTATTCTGTAGCCTAACAATACCTCACTTGGTACAGCTTTGTTTATTTTGCGAAAGGTTCTTTTATCCCCTGTTACAAAACTGTAATTTACTATCTTCAGTTGTATTGGCGCCGCAAGCTTTAAGAGCTTCTAAAATGGTCATAATAAAGCGTTCTACCAGACCGTTCGAGCGTGGCATCCCCATTGCTAGTGTATGTTATCTTATATTCTTACTAAGCAGTACTGATTGAACTCATGTGACGTAAAACACGAACCCACATCGCAAATTGTTCTTTTTTCATTTCCCAAAACTTTAGAAATACTCTCAAGCTCTTGTAAAACACCCGTTATTTTTGTGTTTTTAGCTGCCGACACAAATACATATTTTGTAAATGCGTCAACAATTACCAACAAATACTTATTATTGTTTGGTGCGGGCCTGTACCACAAAATTCGTCTTTTCGAATTTATGTACGGATTTCTAATTATCACTTGCTTAACGGTGAAGGAAAAAATCGTGATGAAACCCGTCTTTCCTAGAAAAATCATTTTCGAAAGACTAGAGGTCCACCAACCCGCATTGGGCTAGTGGTGCGGACTATGGCCTGAAACCCCTTCATGTTTCGAAGGGAGGCCCGTGCCCCGTGGGGATGTATATGGGCTGATGATGATGATGACTTATTATTGTTTACTGTCTCGACAAAAGGCCCTAGATGGTAAATATGCATAATGTGGATAGGCTGTGCATACTTAGGCAACGAATATAGCTCACCAATCCTTAGCTCCACCTTTATTTTTAAAATATATACGATTCAGGCAATTTTTTATGTACTTTTTTACAACGTGTCACATTCTCTTAAACCAATATAAGTGACCTATTCTCTCCACCGCCTTGTCTACAGAAAAATGACCGAGATCATCTTGGTTACATTTAATTACTTGCCATATGCATTTCTTGGGTACTACCCATCGACGGCCTCGAGTCGTTCTTCTGTAATCGTTTCCTCCTAATACCTACTTCATATTTGACAAATAAATCTTTATTGTCGTTGGCCTCTCCTGATTCTAAAATGGATACGCTGTAATTCAGACTCCTGTAATTGTACACATAATAACCAGTCCGCTTCCGTTATGCTGATTATGACTTCTGATTCGGATTTTTCCCCGGATTGCACGGGATTTCGACTAAAAGCGTCCACGTGTGTTGCATTCGCGAATCTTCCCTATGAATATTCTCTAAATTAAATTCTAAATTCGGGCAATCCGAGGAATGATTTTTTTTTATAGTTAATGCGTACCTCACCACGTTACAATCCGTTACCATTTTTGCGAACCTAATAAGTGAAACCGAGATTTTTGAAGTGAACAAACCATTGCCAGGAGTTCTAACTCAAACGAGTGTTTTTTTTTCTTCTTCTGTAGTCCGGCTGCTATAATAATTTATGGGTTTTTCACCTTCATCAGAGGTTTGCATGAGTATGCCTACGAGACCCTGCCGACTTGCGTCTGTATACAGGGTGGAATTTTTTAATACCACCTAAAGGGAAAGTACTCAAATATTATAGATAGAAAAGAGTGGTTAAAGAAAACATTCCTTTATTTTTGAAAAGAAAGAGAACTGCATTCAAGGATTTTCGAAAATTCGCTTGCCACACCCGGTAATCGAACCGACTAAAATCTGTAAGAATACCTTGTATTTTTATTGCATCGATCGTTAGGGTCAATTATAAGGATGAAATCTCTCAAACTAACTTCTCAAATATGGTTTAATTTAAGATTTCATAGTTTTATTTCATTTTTTTTTATTATAAGATGGGTTCACTCTTGACCTCAATCTTGACCATAAAGGTCAAAGATGAGGTCGACGATGGAGCGAGTTAACCCAGAAAATGCCTATAAAGGCACTGGTTTAATTTACCAACTTTGTCAGAGAGATTTCATCCTTATAATTGACCCTAGCGTTGTGACCATAACCCCAGAAGCTTCATCATGGAATTGAACGTTTTTACATATGCCAATAAATAGTTCCGGAAATAGTGATAAATAGTGCTACAATGAAATAATTAGTACCTCAATACTTTTCCAGTTATATATAGGTGTCGGTGAGGCTGCTGGGATGACGTCACTCCAGAATCCTCACCAAGAACGGCTGAAGCTAGCGACATGCTGTTGATCTCAAAAAATATTTATGAAATAGTTCTACCCCTGTGCCAAATCTCAAAAATAATGCTTCAGGGAAACCAGAGATATGAGGGTATCTCGGTGAGTATGCTGGGCTGACGTCATCCCAGCATACTCATCACAAAATCTCGATATCCGCTAACTCTTTGCTATCGAAATTATTGTCAAATAAAAATTTAAAAAACCCCCCCCGCAAAAAAGTAAAGCGGACATTTAAAAAGTAAAAAATAATACCTTTCGTTGAGCCATCAAATTCATTTCAGAAATACCTATATATATTTTAATTATCGAAATCGATGGATGGCACGATAGAGTTTGCTCATTAAAATGGCGCTATAATGTCGCGTCGGGGTACCGCTTTAGTGAATCAGACCCTTCATTTGATTGACCCTTCATTTGATTGGGTCTGATTCACTAAAGCGGTACCCCGACGCGACATTATAGCGCCATTTTAATGAGCAAACCCTATCGTGCCATCCATCGATTTCGATAATTAAAATATATATAGGTATTTCTGAAATGAATTTGATGGCTCAACGAAAGGTATTATTTTTTACTTTTTAAATGTCCGCTTTACTTTTTTGCGGGGGGGTTTTTTAAATTTTTAATTTAATTTTTATTTCAAAATTTTTAACTTATTTTCAAAATAATTAAGAGTGTACTAGTGTGCTGGATATCCTGGCCGCAGCATCAGCTCACGGTGTTGCCACCATTGCATTGTATGCAGAATCAAATACTGATCAAAACGAGTCCAAACACGACATATCTGCTATTATTTTTTCAAGGATGTGCTAGTGTTCTGGATATCCTGGCCGCAGCATCAGCTCACCGTGTTGCCACCATTGCATTGTATGCAGAATCAAATACTGAACAAAACGAGTCCAAACACGACATATCTGCTATTATTTTTTTAAGAGTGTGCTAGTGTTCTGGATATCCTGGCTGCAGCATCAGACCAAGAATTCCATAATCCTGCATAGTTATTAAGCATACACGAGTGTTTCAAGTTTTAGGTCACATGTATGTTTGAAAGTAAAGTAAATACACATTAAGAGTCTAAGAACCCTACCGCAGCTAACAAAAGAGCTGATGACCTTGAAACGGCTGAACCGATTTTGATAAAACGTATCTAAGAACCATCGCCAAAAACCCTGCTTGTAAATAAAAAAAACCGCATCCAAATCGGTTCACCCGTTTGAGAGCTACGGTGCCACAGACAGACACACAGACACACAGACACACAGACACACACACATAGCGGTCAAACTTATAACACCCCTCTTTTTGCGTCGGGGGTTAAAAATAGTTCTGAAATAGTTATACAGTTTGCTTATGGTGTATGTGTCATATAATACAGATAATGTATCAAGAACGACAGTCAAATTTCTACATACATTTTTGTTGTGTTGTACAGTCGCGCTCAGAAATAAATCTTAAGTCGTTTAGTTGGAATTTAACTAACATCTTTTTATTAATGCAAGAATAGAATTAGCCTTTACCTAGGTGTAATAATTCCAGTGGATTAAAACACCTTAGTTGTGAATATTTAAGTAAGTATCGGAGATTTTTCCGATGATAAATACTAAAATATAAACTTACGCATTCCGCCCGGGACTTCGTTCCCGCGGGAATTTGGGAAAATTATATATCCTATGTCCATCGGGGATAATGTAGCTTTCTAATGGTGAAAGAACTTTTCAAATCGGTACAGTAGTTTTGGAGCCTATTCAATGCAAACGATCAAGTCTTTCCTCTTTATAATATTATAGTAGTATAGATAAGCGAAATATAGTTCACAATTTTTTTGGACGTATTATTATGAGTATGCTGGGACGTCGTCAGCCCAGCATACTCACCGAGATACCCTCATATCTCTGGTTTCCCTGAAGCATTATTTTTGAGATTTGGCACAGGGATAGAACTATTTCATAACTATTTTTGAGATCAACAGCATGTCGCTAGCTTCAGCCGTTCTTGGTGAGGATTCTGGAGTGACGTCATCCCAGCAGCCTCACCGACACCTATCTATATATAACTGGAAAAGTATTGAGGTACTAATTATTTCATTGTAGCACTATTTATCACTATTTCCGGAACTATTTATTGACATATGTAAAAACGTTCAATTCCATGATGAGGCTTCTGGGGTTATGGTCACCTAACGTTCGACGCAATAAAAGTAGGTACAGGGTGTATGTAATTCTTACAGATTTAAGTAGGTTCGATTCCCGGTTGTGGCAAGCGAATTTCCGAAAATCCTTGAATGCAGTTTAATTTCTTTTCAAAAATAAAGGAATGTTTTCTTAAGTACAATTTTCTATCTACAGTATTAAGAGTAGGTACTTTCCCTTCAGGTGGCATTAAAAAATTCCAAAATATATTGGAAAAAATTCCAATATATGCAATCTTGATTGGGGTCAAAAATAGTGAAAATACTTTCAGACGTCAGTTTTCCCTTTAAGGTCTCGAAGGCATCCTCATGCACATTTTCCCATGTCCAAACGGCGTCCTTCTTCAACAATTTTGTTAGGGGTGACGAAAACATAGCACAATTTTTATGAATTTCCGGATATAACTGATCAAACCTAAAAACTGTCAAAGTTTGTGCACGGCGGTGATTTATTTAAGAAAAAAAAAACGAACAAACAAACAAGATTGTATTCTATTTAAGAAAATTATTACAATATTAATGAAGTATGAAAATTATAGGATACACGAGTGTACAACGACGCCTATTCCTGGTGACGCGGTGCACCGCTGATGGCCTTGACAGCTTCACCGAGCAAGTGGCGAGCGCAGATGGCTCTCAACCCAGAATGACTACGCTGTTGGCCGCTGATGGCCTTAAGGACGACAACCGGTGCTGCGCTGCTTTTATACTCCGTCCACCTCTCTCCGCGCCGCCGTTCTGACGTCATAGGCAAAGTGACACGCGCTCTCTCGGTTCCTTTCAGTTTATAATACATTAAATGACTCAGAACAGTCTTAGACGACTCAGTCTAGCTCAAAGAACTTAAAAGACTTGAAGAGGACTCAGAAGACTCAAAGGGCTTTGAGTCACGTGACTAACGAGTCCTAGTCTTTAAAATCGACTCAAGTCTCGAAATGAAGACTAAAAGACTTGAGTTTTTTACAACACTACCTCTAAGAGACCTCGGAAACGCTTAGTTTCCGCGTAAGGTCGTGTAAAACATTAAATAGGTCCCAAGGATGCGAACCCTCTCATCGGGAGCATCCGTCGACAAAGTTTCGGACCCGTCCGAAAGTTATCGGAAATTTAGGAGTGTAAAAACTCCCGACTTCTCTCGTGTAGAAAGGTTTAGATCGGAACCATAGACAATTTTCGTGAACGAATGGTTCTGGGAGGAACTGAGCGATAGGGGTTGCAATATTATGTCGATACTTACCGGTTTTCTCATTTTGTCTCGATTTCGCTTTTGCTCATTGTGGATATCGCACCCTCAATATAATAGGGGCACATCTCTAAAATCACGTTTTTTGGGAAATCGCAAAAAAAGTTTATGAATTTTAAACTTTTGGTTTTGACTGTAATTATCATAGATGTTTTGTGAAATATTCGACCATTTCATATTTTTCTATGGTAGTTTCATTTCTACTTTAACAGCCAATGTTGAAAAAAAAGGAAATTTTCATTAATGCAATTTAAAAAAAAAAAGAAAAAATTTGAAAATATAAGCCTGTATCATTCCGAAACTTTTAATCATATAGAGTCCTTTTTATATTTGTGCCTATTTAGTTTTGAAGATTATAAGAAAATAGTGTCATATCTCTGAAAACTTATCTACAATACTTAACTAATTATATAATTACGTGACGTTGTTTGAAATAATGCTTTATTGTATGAAAGGTGATCTAAATAATACACATTGTATTTTATTAATGAAAAGACTTTTAATTCTTTTACGTTGAAAAAATAATACAAATTAAAATTTCAAAACAAAAATCACTTATTGTTGATTAAATAAAAAATACGGAGAAAGTGTCGATAAGTACTAATTGTAATAAATTACCAGGTAGGTAATTAACAAAACAAACTAAAAAATATTCTCCTTAAAGTTAAAAATACAAAAATTATTAGTAACAAAAGAGGTTGCTTCAACAGCTTTTCTTTGTCTGAGATCAATGTTAAAGAGGTAAAAAACTCTCACTTATCACCTTTTGACTTCAATTCTTAAAGCAATATTATTGCTAGTGATCGTCAGACAATTTGATCATGTAGGTGCATGGGGATGATTGTGGGGGACCAGTCGTCTGCCCCCCCATGGGAGATGGGCGTCGTGGAGTCACATCCAGGTGCTCATGTTCAACGACAGCCGGGCTAACATGGACCCGTGAGATTTTGTCATGTCCATGTCATTCTGCCTGTTCCATATTGACGCTATGCAATAGAATGAGATATACATATGACAATATTATGTCATGCATCCATGTTAGCTTTGCTGGTAACCTAACTGTAAAACATATTTCTTCCAATTATATATTTATTCTATATTTTTCAAACCGCACAATGGCCTCTGACTTGGTTTTAACGACTGTAGTCAATCGACAACAGCCGGGACCAACAGCTTAACGTGCCCTCCGAAGCACGGAAACGCTCGTGATAAATTGCCACTTTGGTCACATAACACAGGACATTCTCTAGTATTTTATAAGAACTTATGACTTACTATCTGAGTGACGTTTACTTCACCAACAAAAGCGCGGCACCTAAATTAAGAAGAAGAAGACCTACCGACTGTTGGATAAAAGTCCCGCCTTCATACCCTAAATGAATACTTAATACCAATTCAATAATTCAAATTGTAATATTGATGGCTCAGTGTCTCCATCTGTAGCAGAAGCAGTTCTTCTACCAGTACAGCAGCAGGAAAATCGACCGCAACTACAACAGGGTATTATGTATATGTCACCGTAAGATCATGAACTTCGTAAGTTTATAATCTTACTCGCGAGATTATAAACTACCGAAAAATTATTATTTTCGGAAAAAAAAACTAACGGAAAATAACTTATTATTTTCCGTTAGTTTATAATCTCACTTCCAGAATCCGTGAAATTATACACTGGCATGAAGCTTGCACGGAACGGAACGCACCTTGCATGCTGATTGGTTGAATGTAACGTGTCCCTCGCCGCCATCTTTAGTTGTCATTCGAACAAATAGAGTTGAAAAAGTATTACAGTGGGCACAGTGAAAAAAGTAAAAAGCTGGAACGGACGACTGAAAAAATTCAAAGTGTCTTTAATAGCTTTGTTTATAAAATATAATGTGAAAGTTTTGTATTAAGTTTTTATTTTGAGAGTTTATTTTTAATTGATTAAACCTAATCGTAAAAAGATTTTTTTATTGTTGTTTTTGAGTTCTTTATTATAAAGATAAAAGTTTAAAAAATAACACTCGGTACAAAGTAACAAAAGAAACCCTGCCACCGGGTGCCTCAATCATAAGAGTCCGTGTACTGGGGAACGAACAGGGTAACAACGTTGTCACTCCTGCTCGACACTTCGATCTACTCGGCGTGACCTGCTCGCTGCCCTCCTCTGCGGCAGCGAAGGCAACTTGAAGGTGGTCAACACTGGAGCCAAGGACAAGCCAAGGGAGGAGGGCACCGTCCTGCTGCATGCCGAGAACTGCGACAAGACGCCAGCCGATAAACAGGTCAGAGCCAATGCCATATATTTCTCAGCACTCGAGCAGTACATTTGGAGGTTGTGAGCGACCTAACAACAGATTATTTTATTTTGTGTTTGCGTAGAGTTGTGTCGCGAAGAGGTAGGCCTAATCCGATTATGTCCGATAACGGCACCTATTTTGTAGGAGCTAATAATGAACTTAGCAAGGTATTGCGCTCCAGTCGTGACTCCGTTCTTGATTTAGCGAGTTCCGAAAATATAAAATTCAAATTTAATGCAGCATTTTCTCCACATTTTGGGGGTATTTAAAAAGGATAGCCAGTAACGCTTCTCTTACTTTCGAAGATTTATCTACTTTGTTCACACAAATAGAGGCGATCCTTAACTCACGTCCTTTGTCTTCTTTATCCCCTGACCCCCGGGCATTTCTGATCGGACGTCCTCTGATGTCGGTCCCTTCTTTTCCAGTGGAGGACAGCAAGCCGAAGAACCACATGATAGAAAGGTTGCGAAAGGAGTTCTGGGAAAGGTGGCGCAAAGAATTTATAGCGGAACTACAGCAGCGTTCAAAATGGAAATGTACTAATCCAGAACCGAGCCCCGGTGATGTGGTCAACATCAAAGAGGACAACTTACCTCCACAGCGTTGGTATCTAGGACGTATCACTCGACTGCACCCTGGATCAGACAAAATCAGTAGAGTCGTTGATATCTACACTTCAAAAGGGACTATTCGTCGAGGGATCCACAACGTCGTTCGGCTACCCATAGAAGACGAGCCAAATGTTGAAAGCTAGCTCTTTCAAGGCCTGGAAGATGTACACGCATGAGAGAGGAGGAGGCGGGGCGTGGAGGGAACGTGCAGCCAGCGGCCACCCCTCCACATTCAACTACAGCAAAGCACTTACAATCCATCTTGTTCTTTTGAAAATATATAAAATTGTAGTAGGTACCTGTAGTTTACCTAATACTCGCCCCTTCATTAATTTTATAAAGACTGATTACTGTGATTCTTTAGGATAAATGAAAATAAAGACTAATTCATCAATTATGTTCTTTTATTAATGTACAGTTTATACATATAACAAAATTTTCCCAATAAAACAGTATTCTTCCAACTAGCTTCGCGTTTTCCTTTAACTCCCGGCTCTGACTTCTACACGGAGCGGATACACTGTATCACTTGAATTCGTTTATCACTACGCTGTTCTAAGCTAGTTTGCTGCACTATGCACAATCACTATTATATTCATATTCATTTATTACTGTATTAAACATACATTGTCAAAAACTTACAATTAAAATTAAGTACGATTTGTTAATATAAATTAACAATACTAATAAAATCTAAAAATAAATTATTAATTTGTATAGTTACTCATCTAGGCGTCAGCAATGAATTGAGTCTGTTTAAAAAACTGCACTCGATGCTCGCCTCACGAATTGTATGCGCTATTTTATTATAAATACGCGGCCCAATTATATGGGTCAGAATCAGAATGGCTTTTGAATGGTTTCCAAAGTGATTCAAAGAATACGGATGGCGTCTCAAGTGTTAATTTGAACTCATAACATTTAGATGACATGTTTACGTTCTCAAAATAAATTATAAATTCATTTGTTTCAAAATTCATAGTGTGGGCCTTTGAGTGTGAAGCGTTTCTTTTTCATTATTTTTTTTATGTTATTAACAGAACAATTGATCTGGGGGCACGGCAGTGCCCCCACCAAGTCGAGCAAAAAAGCGTCACGGCCGTACCATCCTTTTCTCGAAGCAATTCAGACCATTTTCGACCCCCTGTAACTTCGTTGTGGATAAAACTAGAAGACTGAAATTTCAGTAACCATGCAAGCATTGTAAAGACACAGTATATTTCAAATTTCATTCAATTTGAACCAGTATTTTAAGAATTATAACGGGTCAAATTTCTTAATTTTGTCACTCACTGACTCACCGATCATCAAAATTCTAAGGCACTTCTAGCAGACCTAGAAGCTTCAAATTTGGAATATAAGTAGTGTTTGGTGTATGAATCAAGGAAAAACTAAAAAATCTAGAAAAGACCGCAAAAAAATTAAGCCCATACAGCCAAGTCTTCAGTTAAATTTTTCAATATTGGCTTTATTCGTAACGATGTTTTACCGTAGTTATTATTATTGCGTGCGAAGCCGCGGGTTTAAGCTAGTCCCATATAAATATAGGCGCATGGTAGTGCCCCTGCCAAATCGAGCAAAAAATGGGTATTCCCGTCATGAAAACACGTGTAAATTAAATTATTTAATGCAAAAAACGCACGTACGTATTCGTACTTATTAAGAGTGCGTAAGGTTGTAAATTAATTATTATACCACGCGCTGCGATGCTAGTGAGTGAGCGCGGGCCGTTACTACGCGCTGCGCGGTGCTAGCACGAGGGCGCGGGGCGGGGACAGTGGCGGGGCGCGCGGAAAGGTGAATGTCGCCGAGCGAGCAGCAGCCGCGCTCATACGCGCGAGCGACCCAATGCTGTTCGGATACAAATACAAAATACAAAAAGAAATGAGATACAAATACAAAAAAAAATACATACAAAAAAAGATACAAATACAAAAAAAATACAAATACAAAAAGAAATGAGATCCCATCAAAAACAATACTTGTCAAAAAAACCAAGTCTCGCAACTCAGTTGTTCTGCGGTAAAAAGTTGTGAGATCCATGTAATACCAAGTCGGTTATTAATTTATTCAGTCTCTACTTAAGCGACTTTCTGTCTTAATACGTCCAGTCTCTAAGACCAGGATCGTGGTCCATAACAATTGAAAATCAATTGTGTCTGGAATCTCTGTACTCGAAGCATTAAGTTGTTACGTAATAATTAACAGCATCTTATAGTGACGCATATCAATATTAAAATTCTTTAATGTTTTATATAAATATATTGAGACTTGGCCATGGGGGAGACTGAATAAATTAATAACCGACTTGGTATTACATGGATCTCACAACTTTTTACCGCAGAACAACTGAGTTGCGAGACTTGGTTTTTTTGACAAGTATTGTTTTTGATGGGATGTACATTTTTCTGATACATACTTTATCCTGGGGCGACAGGATGGCTGCTCACATATTATTTACAATATCATCGCTTGAATAAAAGTTACAAAATTTTAAAATTGTTTACCTGTTAGTACGTTTGTCGTACATTTATAAGGCATTGCTTTTTTTAAACTAAGGTCTACAGTTTTAAGTTTACAAGCCATCGTGACGTTACAATGGCTGCTCACTTGCAGACTGTATTTTCTAAACTTGCGTTAAAGTACATTTTGCTTTAATTGAAGTACATAATTGCACATTTATCGTACAATTTGCTCAGTATAGTTTGAATCATTTTGGAAACCATCTACAAGCCATTCTGACCCATACGATAATACTACTTACATTCGACATTTTTAAAAAATTCTAATATTTTATTTCATAAACACTTTTGGTAGTTGCTGTTTTTATCATATACTTAATTACTTATGTTATAATTTTTGTTTTTAATGTTTATATTATTATTTTAAGTAACTGCAGCGGCCGACCGGCCACATGGGGTCAAGCTGAAAACCAGCACTGTACAATTTTTTGTACAGCACAATGCTGAGCTTGGCTCCTTTTGCTTAGGTTAATCTAGTTCTTACTGTTTACTGTTAATTTAGTCATTGTATCGTAGATTTAACTTTAGCAATAAATATGATTTCATTTTTGTATAACAAACTAAACAAATCAGTACCTATCTACGATAAGAATTTATTCGAATGTAAGAAGCTAGTCTATGATTATTTACAGCAGTTTTCCTATGACGAAACCGAAAATTGTATGTCAATTGTAAAATAGATAGTAAGTACTTAAATATTGTCATTAATTAATTAGTTATAATGTTTTATTACTATTTTTGTTAGAATATAGACACAAATGCACACATCCTATATGCATTAGTCATATAATAGGTATTTGTTATCAGAAATAAATTGGATTTAGCTTATGTACCTGCCTTCGTATATTGCCTGAAACACAGGTTTCACCTAGTTCAGGCGTATACCTAATTAATTAGTTAAGTTTGCTTTTATTTTATTTTTTAATATTTTTGTAGTCTCTAATGCTAATCATGTATGCCTTTTTGTAAATTAATAAACAATTTATTATTTATTATTATTATTATTATTATTTTATTTCATTTTTAGAAAATAGTGTAATGGGAATAGGGAACTCCTAGTAGGCAATTGCCTGATACTGGAGAAACCGGCTCTTACATAGCTCTTAAGAAATATAAAATAAAGAGAGTAAAAAAGGTGCAGTACACTATTGATCTTGATTTATGCGTTGTTTTTTTTAAGGTATAGAAAAACAAAATCATCTCTTAATAAGTGAGAGATAGCGAATCAAAGTGGCCGAAAAATCATAATATATTAATGTTATTTTTATTACCGTCATTCTGTTCGTGTTTACAGATATGTATGTATGTAAGTGATGCTGTACCGAAGTATGAGGCAAAACAGCTTGCTGTGTTCCGTCGATGCGTGGGATTACCAGTGCCTTTATAGGCATTTTCTGAGTTAACTCGCTCCATCATCGACCTCATCTTTGATCTTATGGTCAAGATTGAGGTCGAGAATAATTACCTACAAGACTACCTAAAAAACCTTGTAGAGGAACGAGGAGAAGATGTTTTTCTTTTCGGTAAGTATTTAAATACATTCTATTTGATTTGGTTAGGTATCTAACAGATATTTAATGTACAGAGGCCAGCGCATCCGGTTACTTCATTTTAATTGCAAAACCACTCTTATCACAACAGCACAGAATGCACGCGTGTGGTAACTTGAGTTGCGGCCGTCCGTAAAAAATTACATTATTATCTAATATGTTTTTATTTATAGGTGATGTGGGGTATCCCTTAAGAAACCCCACAAAGTATGATGGTACCAATTTTAAATGCAGAGCCGGAATCTCCAGAAAGTCATTTCACGGATCTCCACGTTTCTGCACGTTCCATGGGGGAGCGATGCATAGGGGTGCTGAAGGCTCGATTTAAGTATTTATATAGTAACTAGTTTTCGCGTGGTGCGAAAACTAGTTACTATATAAATAGGTGGAGGCGGTTGTGCCCTTTTTATATGGTAAAAATTTCGTTCATTTAGTTTTTTGTCATTTTTTGAAAACGCATGTTGGCCATCATCTGTTCTCTGTCTTTAATGTAGGATTCAATCCAACTATTTGCAATCCCCCTTATACCAATGGGCGTTTCCCGACTGGCCGGCACCGGCGACGGCGACGGCGACGGCGAGAGTGACAGAGCTATACTAGGAAGCAAGAAATCGGTAGTCTGTCTCTTTTCCTAGTATAGCTCTGTCACTCTCACCGTTGCCGGCGCCGGCCGCCGTGCCGTCCAGTGGGGAAACGCCCAATTCCTTCTTACTTTCTCAAAAGTTTTTGAAGTGAAAACTTCTTTAGCGGCGTTGAGCACTTTTAGTATGGGGAAAAAATGTTAAACTCGCGTCAGATCGTCAGATGTCACGTGACCGTGATCGAAAATGCGTAGGATAGGGTTGCCAACTTTTTTGAAGTGAAAACTTCTTTAGCAGCGTTATGTACTTTGAAGTATAGGTGGAAACCCGGACGGATGTTCAAGTTTTCACTTCTGCCGGCACTCCCGGAGTGCAACCCGTTGTTTTTATTTTAAATTAACATTTGCAAGTGGGTCGATGTATTCAATTATTCAAATTCAATTATTCAAAATTTACCTTTGGACAAATTTAACTAACCTCTTTAGGGACCATCCATAAATTACGTCACACGAATTTCATGATTTTTTGACCCCTCCCCCCTCCTTGTCACAGCTGGTCACATTTGTAAGACTCCCCCCTCCCTAGCGTGACGTCACATATTTTGCATTTTTTTCCATTTTTTGTAATTTTTTAATAAAAGCAGTACTTAATAGTGTTGTTATTTTTTTTGGGAACTCAAAACTCATTGTCTCAACCAAAGTAAAAACGTAAAAAGAGTGCTTGGGACTGAGGGAGTTAAGTTTGTCGTTAATAGTTAACGCGTTTTGATACTCATAACACATTTTGAAATGTGACGTCACGAAATTAATGACCCCTCCCACCCCCTTGTCACACAACGTCACACTTTGTCGACCCCCTCTCCTCCCCTTAACGTGTGACGTAATTAATGGATGGTCCCATACAGCCATACTAACTTTGATGCTGATTCCGAGCACTGTATGTAAAAAATTAAGCCAACCTACATACGTGTAAACCCTGTCTTTTTCCACCAAAATAATGAAATATAAGGGCGATTCGGAAAGAACTTACGAGTACAACACGATACAAGATAAATTATGATCAGAAAAACTATTACTAGTAGCCCATGAATGAGCCATCTGCTTCCTTCCAATTCACGATTTGTCCTGAATTCGCTTGAGCGTGGTTCAGGGACCAGCTTCTTCTTAGTTGATTTTGGACAAAATGTTGTCATGAGTCGTCCTAGCAAAGTGTTTTCTCCAAAGGTTCGGTATCGCGCCCCCATCGTGCCATGGTTCCACAGGTGGAACCCGTATGGTTTTTTCGGTATTTCTTTCACTTTGTAGAACTGATCTCGGGCATAGTATGACACCGGGTAGAATGTTTCAGGCTGATACACGTGCATTCCTGTTAAACCGAGCACTGTCATTAATCAATGTTAAATTTTAATCTGCTTCTTATCGTGAGGTATAGTCTAGACCAGTGTATTTCCCAAACTATGGGTCGCGACCCACTGGTGGGTCGCGAGAAGATTTTAGGTGGGTCGCGGTGGTAACACCAAAAAACGTGTGGTTCGGTCAGCAGCATCCGCACGTCGTGTGTAACTCAGCTCAGCCTACACGGTGGCGGCACGGCGGCGCGCCGTCGGGGCAGCGCGAGGGATTTTCTTTTTATTTATTTTTTATGTTTCCTCAGGCGCCGGATAGATGGCGCTAAACTAGGTAGGTTACTGCAACGTTAGGTCGTAAAGATACCATATCCTTTAACAAATTTTTAGGTCGAGGTGGGTCGCCTCGACTATCATTTTGGTGAGTCATTTTGGTGAGTCGCCGCCCAGTCAACTTTGGGAACCACTGGTCTAGACTATTCTAGAGTGTGGCTTACCCTATTCTAGAGTGTGGCTTACCCTGGTGTCAGATGTACGCCGTGACTGACAAATTGAGGGTTTGTTTTTAACCATACTAAGTAGCTTTCATCCCGGGCCCTCCTTCTCGGGGGAATTAGGAAATGTAGCCTATCGCTGCTTCCAGTTGGTAATGAGCTAGACTTGTGATTGGAAGGTCGCGGGTTCAAATCCTGGTGCGGACCCGTACCACTTTTGTCTTTTCGGATTTATGTACGGATTTATTTATTTATTAAGACGTTCACAACAGTACACAATTATATAAACAAATAAAACAAAAATAAAACTTGCTTAACGGTGAAGGAAAACATCGTGATGAAACCCTGTTCAAGAAAATTCATTTTCGAAAGACGAGCTTTTCACCAACCCGCATTGGGCCAGCGTGGTGGACTATGGCCTAAAACCCCTTCGTGTTTCGAAGAGAGGCCCGTGCCCCTCGGTGGGGACGTATATGGGCTGATGACGATGTAGTCTATGTGTCAGCTATCCAGGTTGTCAGCTACCTCCATATCAAATTTTATCAAAATTGGTCCAGTCGTTTGAGCGTGAAAGAGTTACAAACATCCATATATCCTCACAAACTTTCACATTTATAATATTAATAGGATTGTAAATGATCAAAATTGTAGGTATTATACTACTCTGTAACGTAGCATACTAAATGCAACGTTTTTTTTTTTCCTTTTTGAAGTTGGTTTTCTTTTTTTCGTAAAAAGTTAATATTTCTACGTCTATGTTGTAGATTATTATTATTATCATCATTTATTCATAAAACAATTGTTACATTGTATGCGAATTAAAATAAGAGAATAAATAAATAAAGAAAAACACATAAATCTAAATACATACCATTCAATACAATTGTCACAAAATAATCATCACACTTTAAATTCATCAAGAGAATAACAACACATTTCCAACAATAGGGCTTTTAGTTTATTTTTAAACACACTAACTGCCGTACTCAGAGACGTCTATTAAAATTAAGAAGTAATTCAATCAATCAATCAATCTTTATTCATAAACAATATACAGTGTGTGAAAAATCAATACCATAAATACAATTCAATTAAATCCATCAAAATAATTAATAAAATAAGTCCAATAATAATCACATGCAATGTCAATTTGTTACATTCATGTCAAAAATTAAACCTAACTAAAAATCATCTATGTTATACAGACATCTTTGCAAAAGTAGTAATAATAAAAAAAACAAGGATAGAATGATTAAATGTGATGCTATCCTTGTTTATATCAACAAGAGTGAAAGAGACAACATAAGAGTTTAAAAGTACTTAACTTTAATTGACGTCTCTGAGTACGGCAGTAAGTTTTCTTATAGGTTTCAACTCCACAGGCAATCTATTAAATAAGGTTAATGCTTGATAGCTGTGCTCTACTGTTTAAATTTGGATTAATTATTGGTTTAAAATTTTTCATTCTTGTTGACTCTTTGCATCATTTCATTCTCAGATTCAAATAACTGTCTACGCTTAATTAAGCTCGTTAATAAACAAAGATGTAGAGGGAGGGGAGAGTGAGAATTCCTAGGCTCTTAAAATGATCTCTGCATGACTCCCACGGTGCAATTCGTACCATCGTTCGAATTGCACGTTTCTGAGCCACAAAAGCCCGCTCCATGCTATAGCGGAATTTGGATTCAATAAGAGCGCAGTATATAATTTTCAATTGAAGTAGGGTTAAAACATCCCTAAGTTTAAGCAAAGCGTAACAAGATGAACTAACGGAATCTGTGATCGCTTCGAGTTCTGATTTCCAAGTGAGTAACGAATTTATATGGATTCCTAAAAATTTTACTTCTTCCACAGTGTTTACACTCATCATATCAGCCTATTGCAGTCCACTGCTGAACATAGGCCTCCCCCAAGGTGCGCCACTTTGCACGATCCTCCGCTGTTTTCATCCAGCCACTAGCCGCTATCTTCTTTAGGTCATCTGACCATCTGGCTGGGGGGCGTCCTACACTACGTTTGCCAAGACGTGGTCTCCATTCGAGAACCTGTCTATTCCAACACTCGTCGGTTCTGCGACAGACATGGCCAGCCCATTGCCACTTCAGCTTGCTACACTTTTGGAGTGTTTACACTCACGCCTTTTAGATTAACTAACAATGTTCCTTTCTTCCTCGCTGTAGTCTTTAACAGTAAAATATTCGTTTTCCTTGTATTTATTTCTAAATTATTAGCCTCAAACCAGGATTCAAAAGCCTTCAAAGTTTTATTAATTGTCAAATTTAAGTTATTTATGTCATTATTAGAAACTATAGCATTGGTATCGTCAGCGAAAATTGTCATACAGAAAATTGTCGGCGATACAGACATCATTCTTTGTAAACTAAGTTATTATTTTATAGAAACTATTGTTTCAGTGTCCTATCACCTACTCTGTCGTGTGTAGCAAACACATTGGTTATTCTCACCTTTACATCCCACAGGAAGCGTTGTGTTGCACATTTCTTTTAATATCGATGTTATCATGTTAACGCTGTTGGCTGCCCACCCGAAAGGAGAATATTTTCTTTTTAGATGACTGCAATCAATTTAAAAAATTGAACCGACTTCAAGAAAAATTACCCAACAGCTCTTAGGATCTTAAAAAGGTCTTGATCTTAAAATAAGTAGGGAATATGCATGATTTTTTATTTATTTAAAGAATTAATCCTCATTCATGTAATAAACAGTTTAGTAAAACATTTTTTCGAATAACTATAAAATTTAAAAAGATATAAGCCATCGAAGATTTATTTCTATCTCTTTCTAGCAAAAAGTCCATGAAACTAAACAACTTTCCCCAAGGAACAAAGGTCAAAATACGAAAAAAAAATGTTAACTCTCACACAAAATGCGCTATAAATGCTGATGAAGTTTGCATGGGAACTCAAAATTTCGAATTCAAAATTATCTATTCGCTATAATTAAGGTTACAGGATAAAAAAGGTGTGACTCCAGCACTTCTATGTACCTGTAGTCAAGATTGAAAACAAACTGAGGTGTCGTTACCTAAGATGGATTACTAGGAGGCAGATCTCATTTTTGTTTCCTTAGTCGCCTCTTACGACACCCATGGAAAGAGATGGGGTGGTGTTATTCTGAACTGTTAGGTACCTTTATTTTTTAGGTGTATATTAATGAAGTATAAATGAAACAACCATCCGGTTTCATCAGACCTGCAGGCCGAGTACGATAGTGACAGCGCCGCGACACCACCGCGGTCCTATGTCAAAATGTCAACATTGACAACGCCATACGGCGAGCAAGCCTTTGCTTGGGACCCTCTCGCAATCAAAGTGATGTTGCAGCGTGTGCCGAGCGCGAGTTTGTCGTTATCGTGCTAGAGCTGCTGTATTGTCATATTGGTACCCAATGCAATGTAATCTAATTAATATAATCTAATCCTCACTAATCCGTACTATATTTATATTATATATTTATTACATAAAATTATAAATGCGAAAGTTACTCTGTCTGTCTATCTAAAATCTCTATAATAAAAAATAAAATCTCTAAGCACAGCTCAAAATCAGTTTCTTGTGTGTCGTAGACAGCAAGTATGCTGAGTTCTGTGTCCTGTTTGCTTCTACGTCACATATTTCGCTAACCCTTTTTTTGAAATTGTTTAAGAATATTGTACAATTGTTAAGAAGCAATATCATCATATCATATCATCATATATCATCATCATATCATATCATCATCTATCTGCCTGTCTGGCCGTCTTTAACGCCTAAACTAGTGAACCGATTGTGATAAAATTTGGTACAGAGAAAGATAGCCTAGGAAAGGACATGGGCTACATTTTATCCCACAGTTGAGAACGATATAACCTGTAGTCTACGAGGGCGGAGCCGCGGGCGGAAAGCTTGTATTATAAATGCGAAAGTAACTCTGTCTATCCGTCTTTCACGCCTAAACTAGTGAACCGATTGTGATGAAATTTGGTACAGAGAAAGATTAGAGTCTGGGAAAGGACAAAGGCTACATTTTATCCCACAGTTGGGCACGATATAACCTGTAGTACAGCGGGCGGAGCCGCGGGCGGAATGCTAGTGTATTATAATTAAATTAAATAGTTTAACCCTATTTTTTTAACGCTATGCCACGGCTACTCAGTACTCAAGTCGCACAAATGTGAGTGACGAGAGGTGATACAAGTTCACTGCTTCATAATTCAAGATAATAAATTATTCTAACATGGCAGATAGGATATAGTATTTAAATGAACAAATCTGTCCATGCTCGCAGCATATGGGGCATATGGGGGCATATTATATTACACTATAATAGTTATCTTATACACCAGTAAAATGTTAGGGCTCATAATAGATCTTTACCTATGAAATTGCCGATTTTTTCTCTAGCTTTATTTTATTAATAATTTATTTGATTGAACAGATATTACTAAAATTGTTTTCTATTTAAAACTTTGGCCATATAACGGAGATATTGAGTCAACTTAATACATATTTACTTTAGATTTATTTACTGAAAAAGAAGCTCAAATATAGCTCGTTTCATCCGTTGCCCGTTTCATTGCTTATTTTTGCTGTACCTTTGTTACAGTTACAACTTTCAATAAAATAGGTATGATGAAAATTAACTTAATGTCGTCCAAACCTTCCCACAAAATTTTGCTAAATTTGGATTTCGCATTCCCGAGAAAAATCTAAAAAAGGTTAGTATGGAAAATTCAGTTTTACAAAAATATTGTATGAAAAAACGGCAACTTCATAGGTAAAGACCTATTATAATGTAAAATATTAACGTACCTCAACGCTTTGGATAAGATCTTTCGTCCGATTCCGTCTCTCGTGAAGCCGATGACTCCTGCACCAGTACTTCTTACGCTTTCTTTTCCAATAAAATTTTTTGTATTCGGCAACGAGTCGATCGATTTCGACATAATTACATCCAGGTCTAAATATATTCCACCAAATTTGTACAGTGTTGCAAATCTTAGAATATCTGACAAATGTGTTACTGGATATTTACTTTTATTGAACCTGCTTTCTTCAAAAAAGTTTTCAAGAGGCGTGTCTTGCAGATAGCTGTGGATGTCGATCTTGTACAGATAGATGTTAGTGTACGAGTCGAGGAGGTGTTTGATTGGCCAAGAGTGTAAGCAGGTGTAGTTGACAGCGTGCACAAACAGCACGATGACGTCACGAAGCGGGTGCGCGCGCGCAGCCGACTCTATCGAACATGCTTGTCTGTAATCCAAACCTCCCTGACAGGAGGTTTCAATGAAGAATATTGAATCAGTTTTCATATATCCATTTTCAAATGACTGCATATTACTATCTCTTGTTTTGTTGTTATAACAGTCTGTGCTGCGCCAAAATAGTTCTTTCCCACAATTACCGTCTGCCAATGAACCGAATACAAGAAATTGTAAAACAAATAAAACACATGGTTTCATTAGCACTTCGCCATAGTTATTACTGTTCATTGTGAAATAAATATAATTATTGCGTTGTCAAACTTAATTGAGGCAGATTACTATAAAGTACCTAATTTATTATTATCTAATATTACCAATTCTGTTGCTGTTATTATAGTAGGTAAGTAATAATATCATAGACTGAAAACATTTTTCGGTCGCTTATAATTGTTACTAATATTATGTAGACTTAGAATTTTTTTCACTGACTTGGCGTTTTACTGGCAAATTGTTTTTCAAACAACTAAAGCTAAGTATTGTAATAATTGTGTTAATTAACTATTTATCGTTTCATGTAGGTAGAAATAATTAAATTTACTTAATTAGAAATAATTAAAAACAAAAATTAAAAAATGAATTAAGTCTAGATTAGATAAGAAAAAACTACCATTGTTAAATTGTTACGACTAACGTCTTAGTCTTTAATTATACAGGGTGTTAGGAAGAGCGTGTGCCAAATGATTAGATCAGGTAGCTATAACATTGGCTTATGTTCTGGCCAATTAATAGGTCCCCTTTCTGCCTAATATTTATATTTTAAAGATTTTTTCATTTTATTTCAAAAAATTTGCCGAAACTTGCACTGTTTGTCATCATCATCATCAGCCCATATACGTCCCCACTGCTGGGGCACGGGCCTCCCTCAATAACATGAGGGGTAAATGCTATACTCACCACGCTTGGCAGACGGGTTGGCGAGGGTTTTGATATAATTGCAGAGTTTTCCTTCTCTGTGTGCAGATGAACTTGCTTGCATATTTACCTTAGTTGCCTTGTACGACACCTCGGTAAGAAAGAGGGTGGTCCTATTCTACTCTGCCGGGGACTCACACGGTACAGTTATCATACCTTTTTAAAATTAGTTTTACGGTCTAGATTTTCTTGTTTGTATTATCTGTGATGTATGCCTGTTCTACTTACACTGATATTTGTTTAAAATAATGTACATTACAAGTATCGAGCAAATAACGATTATCTAAAGGCATTTAAAGGTTTTTAAACGAGCAGTGTATAATCTGAGCTAAGTTTTGTATAAGTGTACCTATAAGTTTTAAATTTAAGTTAAGTTTGTAAGCTGTTGTTATCCCAAATAAATATAAATAAATAAATAAAATAAAAAAGAAGGGTAATCGACTACTCTGAAAATAAAATAAAATCATTGGGGTGGGTTGATACCTTTACAGATTGCTCGATGGATACTTCTGTTCATACTACTCGTCGAGTCCTGCACAGTGAGGGATTGCATCATAGAAAGCCTGCAAAAGAATTTTTGAAGCCGGGTATTTTTTTTTGTTGAAAATATATTTTTTAATATGTGTAACAATATTAATTAACGCAATTGATGAAAAAATCTAGAAATCCCTACTATCCCTACTAATATTATAAATGCGAAAGTAACTCTGTCTGTCTGTCTGTCTGTCTGTTACCTTTTCACGCCTAAACCGCTGAACCGATTTTGATGAATTTTGGTACAGAGATAGATTAGAGCCTGGGAAAGGACATAGGCTACATTTTATCCCACAGTTGGGCACGATATAACCTGTAGTCCACGCGGGCGGAGCCGCGGGCGGAAAGCTAGTAAGTAGATAGTTCTATTTTATTTTTATAGTAATTAATAATATTATACAATTATTATTGTGTACATATTTTGAAGATGTACTGTGTACATATTTTTGATTTGATTGATGGGTACATAATTATGTAACTAAAAGTGAATATTACTTATCGATTAACTGTTGTTTACATTATTTTGATGAAAATGTGTAGTTTATTTTGATACAACTTAGCGTTTACATAATTTTGAGACACACTTCAGCGTACATATTTTTGCGATTTATGGGCCTTTTTATAATCGCCGTGCCGTTCACCTGAGACCTCCTTTTTTTGAAATCGGTTAAAAAAAGTAATTTCAAGAGTAAAACCATTTTTGCATGTTCTCTGTTCCTGTACCATCTTCTTCTGTAGTTTATTTTTCTTCTTTGACTCTTTTCGTAATTAGCCCTTGTCTCACACTAGGAATATCCGGTAAAGTGCGTTCTTACCTATGTTAATCTATTAGAATCCCGAATCGAATCTTCGAATTTTTTTCCTGTTTTTGCCAATTATGGCTGTAAAAGTCCCCCAATATCGTTGCAGAGTTTCCACGGCCACTTTTCGGCTTCATCATCAGACCCAGGATATCATCATCAAGAACCAGAGTCCTTGCCAAGGCGAGTCAAATGAAGTCAAACTCGATGGAGCTGCGTTGTTTTATTATAAGAGTTTCTAAGGTCACCTTCCGGCTCCATCATCAGATCAGCTCCATATCACAATACTTACTATATTAGGTAACTAATGAAAGTACCGAAGATTTCTCTAACTAACGAAAAGATTAAACTGTTCTGAGGGCAAAGTTAACTTTGCTGTTGGAAAAACTTTCTCTCCATACATAAATATAAGTCGCGGTTAGTTTACCGACTGCAATTAAGTTTTTAATCACAAAAATATAATTATTTATTTTCATATGTAACAATAACAACTCGCGAAAATTTTTCTGTGCTTTTTTTTATTATAAGATGGGTTAACTCTTGACCTCAATCTTGACCATAAGGTCAAAGATGAGGTCGACGATGGAGCGAGTTAACCCAGAAAATGCCTATAAAGGCACTGGTACTCCCACGCACCGACGGAACACAGCAAGCTGTTTGCAGCTGCTGGTGCTTGAGAGGTAGAAAAGACATCTGCGCAGGTAATTACATCGGTGTAACTTATGAAGGTAGTCCCTACCGTAATAAATAAAACTGCGAAAAATTCCGTCAAACGGTCATCGCCATATATTCCGTCATTTCTGGAACGTCATTCCGTGACCGTCATTCAGCCACAAACATGGTCGCCAATCATCGTCGGCGCGCGGTTTTCCCTGTCCACCCCTTTCCTCAAGTCTACTGCAATCCAATTTGCGTACGTCCTCAGCTATTTATCAGTAAACGTAGGTGGAAACCAATTATGTTGTAAAAAGAAAGGTAGACTGGCAAGTAAGGAGGGTTGGATAATAATACTTACATATATGGTCAGGGTTAGTTAAACGAAAATCGCAATCAACTGGTAGGTAGAGCAAATATAAGGTACTAATAAAAACTGGCCAAGTGCGAGTCGGACTCGCGCACGATGGGTTCCGTACCATTATCTATAAAAACGGCAAAAAAATAACGTTTGTTGTGTGGGAGCCCCCTTAAATATTTATTTTATTCTGTTTTCTAGTATTTTTTATCATAGAGGCAACAGAAATACATCATCTCTGAAAATTTCAACTAACTATCACCGTTCATAAGATACCTTCTCGGACAGACTTTTCTATAAAAAAGGCAAAAAAATCACGTTTTTTTTTAAAAAAAAAAAGCGCCATTATAAGTTTATTTTATTCATTTTTTTAGTATTTGTTGTTATAGCAACAACAGAAATATATCATCTGTGAAAATTTCAACAGTCTAACCATTACAGTTCATTAAATACAGCCTGGTGACGATTATTTATAAATAAAAACGTGTTTTTGTATGGGAGTCCCCACAAATATATTTTTTATTCTTTTTTCAGTATTTGTTGTTATAGCGGCAATAGAAATACACAATCTGTGAAAATATCAACTGTCTAGCTATCACGGTTCATGAGATAAAGCCTGGTGACAGACGGACGAACGGACAGCGGAGCTTTAGTTATAGAGTCCTTAGTAATGGTTGGGGTCGAGGAGAAATGAAAGAAGTGAGTAGTTCGCAATCGTATACACTGTATTTCCTCTGTGTCTCTGTGTCTCCGTTAATGACTTTGAAACCAATCGTTCCCTACTCTCTGGTACAGAGCTGCGCCAAAGCCCGTGTCGGATGCGTCTGCCATAATGGCTAAGCACGCTCCTGGAACTGGATGGTAATGCCCGCTAAATCAAACTTCCCGGTCTCGCCTTCCTTATCGCTTTTGTCTTCTGTAGGCATTCTGTCGCGACTGTCTAAGTTCTTCGTGGTCACCAATTTAGGAGTAGTTGCTCCTATGTAGACTGCGTACGAGTTGTACGATGGTTGGGGTCGAGGAGAAATCAAAGAAGTGAGTTTTAGTTACTAACTGATTTATTATTGGGCTATAGCCCGTATTTATACAGAATGTAGTTACAAAATAATGTACACTTCACTTTGATTGCGCGAGTGTCCCGCGCAAAGGCTCGCTCGCCCTATGGCGTTGTCAATGTTGATATAGGACCGCGGTGTTGTCGCGGCGCTGTCACTATCGTACTCGGCCTGCTGTTAATAAATACTAAACAAATTATGTAGTTGTATTCAGTCAGAGTCTCCGTGATGTGACCAAGTTTTAAAATAAAAAATAATTTTATCAAAGAAATCAAAGAAATTATGAACAAAATAAAATTGGAAAAATATCTACCATTTTATACGAAGCCCTATCATAGAGAATGTACTTACTCTTTTTAATTTTATTTTATTTATTAACATACTTACTTTTTTGGTTCCAAAAACGCAAATAAGTGTATTTTTAAACGATTTCAAAAAAAAGGAGGTTCTCAGTCTGACCTATGTTTGTCCGCGATTATATCGCGTTTGGCTGAACCGATTTTGATGCGGTTTCCAGAAAAGTATTTGTTACGTTTAGGAGAAGGTTTCAGTATTTTAACCGACAGTTTGACCTGTATGTATGAAAAATAAATAATCAAAATATAAAATATTATAATGTTTCGCTCTAAACTTTTTCAAATCTAACTCTTCGTTTTACTGACCGACTTCAAAAAAAGGAAGCAGCTATAATTCGCACTAAAAATGAAACAATAAAAACTTTTTATTATTAAAAAAATAGTGCCCAGAAAATTGATTTTGATAGGCCATCAACTCAATTTGACTTCAAATAGATCAGTAGATAGGTACTACAGAGCACATACATTGTATTTATTTTTCGCTTTTTTGAAGTTGGTTCTATGTTTTTTATTAAAAAAAATTGGTTTCTTTTCCTCTTTCTTCAACTTCTTGTTGTTGAGAAAATTAATTTTAGTTTAAACGACACGACTGTCGCATTACAAATTTTTGTTACTTTGAAATGAATAAATAAATTAGGCATCTTGATACTCAATATATTTTTGTATGTGAGCTTGCTACATATTCGTCCCTGAGCGAAATTTTGGTCAAGAGCGAACCCATAGTTATAAAAAAAAATTGAAATTAAACGCATTTTTTTAATAAATAATGAGTTTGCATGAGCCAATCTACCAGTTTTTCTCACGATATCAGTGTGTTAAGCTTACGCATCGCGCGGGGCTTCCCTCTGCCTGCAGCCGTCGAAGAAGCTTAATTAGATGTTTTATATACAACAAGTTTCAGTTTTCCCGCCAGTAGTCGATCAGTAGCGCGCGAGCTCGCACAAGTTGCGGACGTCACAAAGACCTAAATAAAGGTTCGGCGCGCGGCATTTAGTTTAAAAATTGTTCTTCAATCGTAAGTTTTATTTTTTAAAAGTGATGAAGGGACAAAGCAAGCGGTTTGTGGACCACAACGGCGAGGCGTACGACGTCGAAATGACACCGGCCAAAGAAAGCATTGGATTTTTCGATTTGGTTTGTATTTATTCTTTAATTTTTTAAAGATTTTCGCCGAAAAAAAAATTATTCCGGAAAATGACATTTAAAAAAATATAAAATTCGATCGACTATAAATATATCTGTCATTGGGAAATTGTTAAAACCGTAATCAATTTCAGTAGGAGAGCACTGTGGATTTTCGCACTCAGTCGTTCTTGGTGCAAAGGCTGGCCATAACGATCAAGCGTGGGAATGCTGCCAGTCCTTTGCACCAGGATCGACTGTTGGCGGTTTTATAGACTGAAATATCAGTCTTATTGTTATTGTTTTGTAATTTATGTTATGACCGATTATGAGTGTATTAGTCCATGTGAGTGTAAAAGAAACCCGCGATATTCGATTTGCCGGGTAAAATTATACATTTACGAAACTTTTTTCCCTGCTTGAAATTGGAATAAGTTAGGTAATGTTAGGTTAGGTTAGACTTTTTTGGGTTCAGTTAGGTTGCACTAATCTATATCTATACATATTATAAAGAGGAAAGATTTGATTGTTTGTTTGTTTGATGGATAGGCTCCGAAACTACTGGACCGATTTGAAAAATTCTTTCACCATTAGAAAGCTCCTTTATCCCTGCTGGACATGGTTACATAATATTCCTGAATTCCCACGGCAACGAAGTCCCGATCAGAATGCTAGTAATACTATAAAGAGGAAAGATTTGTATTTTTGTATGTAACGAATAGGCTCCGAAACTACTGGACTGATTTCAAAAATTCTTTCACCATTAGGAAGCTATCTACATTATCCCTGAGTAACATACGCTACATAATTTTCCTGAATTCCCACGGGACCGAAGTCCCGAGCGGGATGCTAGTAATTTAAAAAAGTCCGTCAACATGAAAAGAACCGAGGGTTTACATATAATCTTACTAAGTCATATTACAATAATTAGTAATTTATTATTATTTTATTGCATTGCAACCCGCAACACCTGTGTCTCCTCTCTCAACTACTCTAAGGTAGACTGGAAGAGATCCCTTCAGGGATAAGTCCGCCTTTGCTACTAAAATACCTTTGAAATGTACTCGTATTATATGACACTGTTTTTGAGCAATAAAGAATTTACATACATACATACATACATACAATATTACGGGTTTCACAACATATGACATATCTAAGCTATGCCTTTCAATTATGTCTAAAAAAATATATATACAAAATCAATAAAAAAAAAATAAAAAAAATTAAGTAACCTGTTACCTTTTTTTTTCGC
The DNA here is from genome assembly GCA_949987775.1 of Aproaerema taeniolella. Taxonomy (NCBI): domain Eukaryota; kingdom Metazoa; phylum Arthropoda; class Insecta; order Lepidoptera; family Gelechiidae; genus Aproaerema; species Aproaerema taeniolella. The sequence goes on from OX465272.1 coordinate 584,347, forward strand.
CGTATGGTGATCGGTTGAGAATAACACCACCCCATCTCTTTCCGTGGGTGTCGTAAGAGGCGACTAAGGAAACAAAAATGAGATCTGCCTCCTAGTAATCCATCTTAGGCAAGGTTTGTTCTGAATCTGAGGTGTCGTCCTATGGTCTCATGCGACCACCCTCCTACCGAACCCCTCCTACCGAAGTCCGACGCCAAACAGCTTGCTGTGTTCTATCGGTGCGTAGGAGTACCAGTGCCTTAATTGGCATATTCTGGGTTTACTCGCTCCATCGTCGACCTCATCTATGACCTTGGTCAAGATCGGGGTCAAGAGTTTACCCATCTAATAATAAAAAAAAAAAAAAAAAATAGCTAGCTTCTTCTTCTTATCGTGTAGGTATAGGCAAGAATGTGGCGAACTTGGCTAAACCTGGTGTCTAGCTAGCTAAAACTGATCGATGAGCTTCTTAAGATCGGTCAACCAAACTCACCCAGTGTGAGAGGTGATTGTATTCATGGAACTGAACTACTTTTTAATGAAACCAAAAGTGAAATTCTTCAAAAAAAAACAACGGGTTGCACTCCGGGAGTGCCGGCAAAAGTGAAAACTTGAACATGAAACCAAAAGTGAAATTCTTCAAAAAAAACAACGGGTTGCACTCCGGGAGTGCCGGCGAAGTGAAAACTTGAACATATTATATTACTTCCTTGCGGTCTAAGAAGTTTTCACTTCACCCTCCGTCTTACGAATTTTCGATCAGGGTCACGTGTCCTGATTTGAATAAAAAAATCTTTATTTTATAGGACATTCAGGGTGCCACTTTAAACAAATCAAGATTACAGTGAAATACATACAAACATACATTAAACGATTTAAATACATACATAGGTACGCATTCGTTCATTTGACCCTCTGACTCTACGCCTATTCGCAAGGTGCAGTCTTCCTCAGAGAAGAACAGGCAAGAAACTCTGAGGGTGCTCTTTTAAATCGCATTAAAAAAATTCTTATTTTCTAATTGTAACTAATTCTGAAATAACTCTAGAGCTGAGCAGTTCATTCCCATGGCTGCTCTCTGATAGATAATCAGAAATTTTATAATAGCCCTTTTTGCAAAGTTTTTGTTTAATTACTGTCTTAAATTTCTCCAAAGGTAAATTTTGAATACACATGGGAATCTTATTATAGAAACGTATACATTGACCCATAAAAGAGTTCGTGACCTTGTGGAGACGACTGTCTAGTACATCCAGTTTATGCTTGGTCCTAGTATTTATATTCTGCCTATCGCTATTTTTCTTAAACAGACGCGAGTTTAACATTTTTTACCCATTCAAGATCTAGGTCAAAGGAGATCTAGAGTCAATAGGTACTCATGTATAATACAAACTTAAAAAAGAAACCGTTGTTTTGTCAGCTACATGTTTAATTTAACAGAACGAGTTAAAGGAAAACACAAAAGTCGTAAAAATCAGTAATAAAGTCAACTTGAATATTGTTTTGGGAATTCCGAAACTGGTTAGCTACCACAAGTAGTAAAATGTGAAGTATCAAAATAAAAAAGTCACTTGTGCTTCAAAGTGCCCTGCCTACCCCGTTACGGTTTATAGGAGTGCGGAAAAGAGTTCATAGATCGCGGAAACAAACGATGCGTATGCGCGGCCATATGACTATTTTTATACCTACTTTTAAAGGTCTCAAAAATTTGATCTACTAATTGTTTGGCTGTCCTTATATTATGCAAACGAAATGTATGTATTTATGTATGTATATGTTACACAATACACAATAAAACAAATATATATTTACTTGACAGCCTGCTATAGAGTTGTTTTTTGCCGGCGGAAAATTCCACTGGAAAATCATTTAGAAATCTGAAATCTGAATTCAGGGTTTCAGTTTTTGCTGAGCTTTCCTTTTCACCCTGTATACAGACATATAAAAAAAAGAACACTAAAGGCAAACTTTATTTCTTTAAGAATTTCTTCCAGTAGACCTGGAAGCAGTGGCGTAGTCACCGGAGGACTAGACGGAGCAGTGCCCCGGGAGCCCCAAGCTCAGGGGACCTTCGGACTCTGACTTACAAACTATAAATTGAACTAGTGAAAGTTTATCCCACATTAAGAATATAAATAAACCAGATTCCAGGAACGCGACATTAAATATGGCAACTTATTTGAAAAAATACAGGGGAATTCCCAACAAGTATCAAATATATTTAATTTGTTCAGTTTTGTATTTGGTTTTTAATTTTATTATGGAGTTGATTGTATTACGACGAATCTGGATTACGACAAATACGGATCAAACAATTTCAAATAGTTTAGTTGGGGCCCAAGTTTATTTTTTGCCCCAGGGCCTTTGGTTACCTAGCTACGCCACTGCTTAGAAGTATCAACATCAATCATTGCAGGTTGAGAAAATATCACAGACGAGAAAAAATAACAATAAAATTCTAATCTTAAAGTGCGTGTATAATTAGCAAAATTTTCGTGAACCCAGCTGAGGATTTGCCGCGTGGCTGTGACCAACTGGAAATAAAATGGAATTTTATATTTAATAAATAGGCTGAAACTAATGCAGATAATAAAAATGCATTGTGTAACGTATTCTTGCTAATATATATTATAATTACTAGCTTTTTTCGCTCACGCAAAGAACTCTTTTAGTCACCCATTTCATTCTTGACCCCACACCACAGGGGATGACTTTCGAAAAATCGCGAAATATGTTTCCCTTTATTCGCTTCAAGAAGTTTCGAGTTAAAATGACTAAAAAAATTGTTTTCATCATACAAACTTTGAACCCCTATTTAGTGCCCACAACCGAAGATGCTAGCGTTCCGCCAAGGACTGGTTTTTTCAAATCGGTCCAGTAGTTTCAGTGCGAACAATCAAATCTTTCCTCTGTATCATTTTATTGTACTTAGATATATGTATTTAGTCCAGAGACAATAACCACACATTATTAAGTGGTTATTGTCTCTGGACTACTCAGAAACCGAATTTAAAAAATAAAATAAAATTTAAACTGTTTATTTCAATTAACACACAAAAGAACAATATTCCTTAAAAATAATCTTAATATTAAAGATTGTGAGGTTATTGAGTTGACACCCTTAAAGTTTTTTTTTTTTTTTTTTTTCTTTATTAATTTTAGGGAGGGTTTTTTCTATAGAGAAAATGTCACCCTCATAGTTCTAACCTATACCTTATCTTCTACGCTTAATTAAAATATTAATTAATTTGTAAAGAGCTCTGGCCATCTCCGAGGTGGGGAAAGCCAGAACGCTGTTACAAATTCCCACTTCACAATTATAATTAATCAAATTTAAAAACTCGGTTCTTTCAGATTCGTTCCGGACACACTCCATCATAGCATGTGTTACATCTTCAACGACCTCACACTCGCTGCAGTTGGGTGATTCTGTTTTTTTCATTAAGTAACCAAAACTATTGAGAGGAATGTGTCCGGAACGAAGTCTGAAAGCCGTTACAATATCGTTCCTTGTTAATTTAGCTCCATCGAACCAAGGAGATCTGCACAAAACTGGTTGGATAGTCCTGTACCAAATCCCCTTGGTGAGAGATCTTTCATCGAAATATTCACTCCAGCATCTTTCACATTTTTCTCTGCCTACATACAATAACTCACTGAAGTACGGTACACAATGGAGGTCAATTCCGTCAATGATAGCTTCTTTTGCTAGAGAGTCCACTTGCTCGTTGCCTTCTATGCCAACATGTGAAGGTATCCATTGCAGTACAATCGTTATGTTTTTCTGTGCTGATTTCAAAATAGATTCCATTATACTGTAGGCTATCGGTGTTCCTCGAAAATTCGAGGTACACCGAGCCACGTGCTGTAATGCACTTTTGGAATCCGAAAAAATTACGAACTTGTCATAATTTATAGTATTAGTATATGATATTGCTTCTAAAACTGCTATTAATTCTGCGTGCATTATAGATATGTTCGAATTTATCTTAAATTTACAGTAACTATTATTTTGTGGGTCAAAAATCGCCGCTCCTACTTCAAATTTATCTTTGGATCCATCTGTATATATACTATAAAATTTTGAATATTTCGTAGAAAATGCTTGTTCACATAGTTTCTTAAGATCTCGTTTTACATATTTGTGTTTTGGTTGGTCCATACATTTTAAACTACAATGGATACCCTCTGAGAAGTCCACACCACTAACCCAAGTGTCCAGGGAGAATACTTCTAGCTTACGGGATTGAAAAACTTCTAGATCTTTTAAATATTGATGTACATTAATAAGTAATGGTAACTTTTTATTTCTCCAATAAGGTCTCTGTCGCATTTCGCTCAACAAATTTATTAGTTCCACAGTACTATTATCGATTATAGCTTTACACTTGAAGTAGTATTTAGTCGCTAAATAATGTCTTCTAATAAACAGCGGAGGGATAACCACCTCGTTTTCCATGACGTGTATGGGCGTAGATCTAATAAAACTTCCAACGAACCTTAGTCCTTGGTTTTGTAATTTATCCAATTTATTTAGATGGGAATGGCAACTCATGTCATACAGAAAGCTACCGTAGTCAATTCTGCTGCGAATCAAAGATATATAAAGCCGTCTCAAATGCGATTGGTGTACTCCCCAACCTGGTCCTTTTAAGATTTTTAAAACATTCAGAAATTTCAAACTTTTCTCTCTTAATTCATTTATTTGTTTTGTCCAACGCAAGCCCCTATCCAACCATAAGCCTAAGTATTTTGCATGCTCCACAACTGCTAAATATTTATTATTGAATTTAATTTTAATAGCTTCCCTCCGAAATCCCCTGTGGAACAAACATAACTTTGTTTTATCTAACGAAATCTCCAAACCTACTTCACCCAAAAATGTTTCTAGGCCATATAAAGCTTTTTGTATTTCTGCAGTGCCTTCTAATAAATTAGTGCATGGTGTATAAATAACAAAATCATCTGCGTACTGTGACACAAACACATTATTAATAAAATTGCAGATTTTCCTAGTTGCGATATTAAATAACAACGACGATAAAGGATCGCCTTGAGCTAAGCCTACTCCGGTGCATCTAGTTATTGTGAAATTTTCTAAAGTAATTTTAAGATTTCTTTGTCTAAGGAAACTCCATAATAGTGCCTGGCGTTACGGAAAATACAGTTCGCTTTCGGAAACCAGCACCAAATTTTTATGTGTGGTTAGGCATGTCACCTGGACCCCAAAACTGCCGGGAGACACTTCGTGAGGTGTCAAGGTCACCAGTTATGACGTCATCAATGTGGCCGCCGCCGCGTTTTGAAAAATGTAAATTACTCATAAATTTCGCAGTGCACATGTACGTGTGGGGTATCAAATGAAAGGATATTAAATATGCTGCACTGTTTTTAGTTAATGTAACTGCGTAAATATGAAAACAACAAAAATATAGGACAAATAAGACAAATTAAAAAAAAAATAATACATATTTATTTTTATAGCTAGAGAACCATTTATATTACAGAGAAAAAATGTAGGATACAAATAATTCTACGTTATTTGTCTAAAGTTTACAATTTAAATCATCACAATCGGGTGAAAAAAGCCATAGTTATGCTGGTTTAACTAAAGCGCGGCGGATGCCATATATTCAACCGACGTCGCCGGCGTGTTTTGAAAAATGTTAATTATACTTAAATTACGCAGTGCATATGAATGTTTGGGGTATCAAATGAAATGATATTAAATTTGCTGCATTGTTTTCATTAAATGTAACTGCGTAAATATGAAAACAACAAAAATATAGGACAAATAATACAAATTACAAAAAAAAATACATATTTATTTTTATAACTAGATAACCATTCGTATTACAGAGAAATAATGTAGAGTACAAATAATTCTACGTTATTCGTCTATAGTATAAAATTTAAATCATCACAATCGGGTGAAAATAGACATAGTTATGCTGGTTTAACATAAAGTGCGGCGGATGCCATAATATTCAACCGACGTCGCCGGCGCGTTTTGAAGAGTCTAAATACACTGAACTGTGCAACACACATGTATGTATGTATACATTCGGACATGAAATGAAAGCATATTTAATATGCTCTAATTTTCTAATGTAATATACTCTGCGTAAATATAGAAATAAGAAAAATGTGTAACAAATAAATCAAATTAGAGAAAAAAATATGTTTATTTATTTCTATAGCCAGAGAACCATTACATTAGAGACAAAAAATGATTTCTTCGTATAATGTTATGTTATTTTTGTAAGTATAGTTTAAAATTCAAATTATCTAAATCGGTAAAAAACAGACATAGTTCTGCCAGTTTAAAGATAGTTCGGCGGACGCTAACAACGCGACATGGGTAAGGCTCACGAGCGTTTTTTCCGCCCGTTCCAGTGTGTTATGAATATTGATGCATACTAACAATGGCCGTTTCTACTAATAATCAGGATGAAGACTTCACTTGGAAGAGAAACTACTTGCATCAATGCTTATGCATCAATATTCATAACACACTGGAACGGGCGGGCAAAACGTTCGTGAGCCTTAACCCACATTTATGCCCATGTGTAAACTAGTGTTTCAAGCTCTTTCTGATGAACTAAATTTTATATAGCCTCGTAAAGGGTAATTTTAAATTACATACTTTCAAACTAGTGTGCAGCTTTCAATTAACGCTAGGTGCAAAGAGGATTAAGTGTGTTACATTTTTAATTTTAATCTATCTGACTTATAAAAATCAGCCTTCATTTAATCTAAAAATAAAAGGACGGTCTACGCTCTCGAGCATGCACCTTCACACGCACAAAGAAGACTGCAATTTAAATCGTTTTTCACGCATCGGCACCTGGAACACCTCTCCTTGCACTTGCATGACACAAGTTCTTTGCAGCTCAAGCTAGCATCCGGAATTGTTTTCCAGACTGGTGTGTAGGCAGGACCGTTGTCTTTTTTTTGCCAACCCCAGTTGCACGGATCTAAATGCTGTGGGTTGTCCAAGAGGCAACTAGTCCAAGTTTTTGTTTGAAGAATTGCCCTCTTGATATGTGCATCCCGCGTTGATGGGATATTTTCGATAGCTTTATTTTTCTTTGTGAAAAGAATCCTTCTTGCTACATGTATATCGTTAGTTTCACTTGCAGGATAATACATGTGCACAACAAATGATTCTATAAGTGCAAAGATGGCATTACCTTGGCAAGGTACAGCCTCACAAGAATATGCATGAAATGCGACATCGACTTCTCTCGATGATGCCCATGTTTTCCACGACGTTTTTTACCGATTCCAAAGAACGCTGGGGTTGGCAAAAAAAAGACAACGGTCCTGCCTACACACCAGTCTGGAAAACAATTCCGGATGCTAGCTTGAGCTGCAAAGAACTTGTGTCATGCAAGTGCAAGGAAAGGTGTTCCAGGTGCCGATGCGTGAAAAACGATTTAAATTGCACTCTCCTTTGTGCGTGTGAAGGTGCATGCTCGAGAGCGTAGACCGTCCTTTTATTTTTAGATTATATATAAAGGCTGATTTTGATAAGTTAGATAGATTAAAATTAAAAATGTAACACACTTAATTAAATTAAATTCAATTCAAATTCTTTATTTTAGGTCATTAGCCCATAGTGTTAGTAACAATGTTGACTTACGCTAGTATTAGTTACATAATTTGTGCGTGAAAATATTATATAAAATTAAAATTAAATTAAATATAAATTAAAAATACAAAAATAGAATGAAAATTGTTAGTATATCTTAAAACTATGTTAGTAATTAGAAACGATACTGAGTCAGTGGCTTGTGTAATGACAGCCAGTGTCTCAGCATCGGTCCATCCATCCTCGCGGCGACGACGGAGAGCAAACTGTTGCTGCTGCCCCGCACCCGCGCCGCGCTCGAGGCTGCTCTCTTGCGCATCGTACTATAGAAGCAATCTGTACGAGCCTCGGCGAACATACCTGAGGCACTGCAAAAGCGGGGCAGCCGCAACAGCACCCTAAACGCGTTATTATATTGAACACGGAAGGCGTTGTAGGCTTTCTGGGTGTATGAAAGCCACAAGCTACTCGTATAAAAGGTGGTGCAGAAAGCTCCCTCTCCTTAATCCTCTTTGCACCTAGCGTTAATTGAAAGCTGCACACTAGTTTGAAAGTATGTAATTTAAAATTACCCTTTACGAGGCTATATAAAATTTAGTTCATCAGAAAGAGCTTGAAACACTAGTTTACTCATGGGCATAAATGTGGGTTAAGGCTCACGAACGTTTTGCCCGCCCGATCCAGTGTGTTATGAATATTGATGCATAAGCATTGATGCAAGTAGTTTCTCTTCCAAGTGAAGTCTTCATCCTGATTATTAGTAGAAACGGCCATCGTTAGTATGCATCAATATTCATAACACACTGGAACGGGCGGAAAAAACGCTCGTGAGCCTTACCCATGTCGCGTTGTTAGCGTCCGCCGAACTATCTTTAAACTGGCAGAACTATGTCTGTTTTTTACCGATTTAGATAATTTGAATTTTAAACTATACTTACAAAAATAACATAACATTATACGAAGAAATCATTTTTTGTCTCTAATGTAATGGTTCTCTGGCTATAGAAATAAATAAACATATTTTTTTCTCTAATTTGATTTATTTGTTACACATTTTTCTTATTTCTATATTTACGCAGAGTATATTACATTAGAAAATTAGAGCATATTAAATATGCTTTCATTTCATGTCCGAATGTATACATACATACACACATCAAAAAAAGTTTGCGATCACTTGGAAAAGTGCTAATATTTTTTATTGTAGAAGAATAAAACTTAATCACTTTTTATCTTTTGATTCTTTATTTAAAAATATGAAATTTAAATATAAAATAATTTCGTAATTCAAATATTTTTTCATTTAAAAAGACAATCAACCCTTGCTTGCTTTCATTCAGAAATCTGACATAGTCGCAACTTATCAATATTTTCAATTTATTCAAAAAAAATTAAGTTGGTAACGATGCCGAGAGGATTAACTGCAGTTTTACGAGCCAGAATTCTAACTTTAAGTGGAGAAGGCTATTCCACGAGGGAAATATCACGCAGAGTTCATGTATCCCAATCCTGCGTGGTGACCACGTTGGAGAGGTATCAGGGCATGGAAGATTTAGCTGATCGACCTCGCAGTGGTCGCCCAACTGTTCTTACTGCAATTCAGAAGCGATATATCAGATTACTGGCTGCCCGTGACCCAACAATGAACGCTACTAAAATGAAAGCAGAGCTGCGAGCTGCCACCGGCCGCGAAGTTAGCACCCAAACGATTAGAAATTGCTTACACCAAGCTGGATTACGAGCAAGGAGATCCTGGCGAGCACCTCTGAACTCACAGCAACGGAAGCGGCGCAGATTGCAATGGGCTAGGCTCCGTCAAAATGAAGAAATTGAGGACGAAAGCATCTGGCAGAACTGCCTCTTCGTTGACGAAACACGGATCAGTACACATCCAGATAACCGACGTGTCCGTGTCTGGAGAAGACCTGGCGACTCTGAAAGGCAGAGAACTGCCACTGGAACCGTTCAGCAGGGCGGGAAATCAGTGTCCTTTTGGGCCGGGATAATGATTGGGGCTAGGACGCCCTTAATCCCGTATCAAGGCACCATGACCGGAGCCATGTACAAAACGATTGCAATCGATGGATACGTCAGACCATTCCGCATCAACCACGGGCGCCAATTCATAATGGTAGATGATAATGCGCCCGCACATCGAAACGGACGTGTTGATGCTGCTCTCCAGCAATACGACATCACCAGGTTAGACTGGCCTGCCGGCTCGCCTGACTTAAACCCGATCGAGCATGCGTGGGATGCTCTTAAGCGAGCTGTTTGGAACCGTCAGCCACCTCCGCGAACAGTGTCAGAAATCAGGGCAGCTGCTATTGAAGAGTGGGACAGGTTACCACAAGAAATGCTAGATAACTTTATTCTTAGCATGCCCAGAAGGGTTTCCGCATGTGTGCGAGCCAGGGGAGGAGTCATTTTATACTAACTATTAATTTTTTCGTAATAAATTTTGTTTGTTTTTTCATTAATTCAAATTTTTCATTACATTACATTTAAGCCAAAATTGCATTTCCTAGCTTTTGTTAATAAAAAGTAAATAATTAATAATGATTCTTTTATTTACTTAGTGCATTTTCATTATAAAATCATAAAACGTAAACAGTTTCTTTAAATAATTTATATTTTAAAGAATACACCTGATTTTGCTACTGATCGTAAACTTTTTTTGATGTGTGTACATGTCTGTTGCACAGTTCAGTGTATTTAGACTCTTCAAAACGCGCCGGCGACGTCGGTTGAATATTATGGCATCCGCCGCGCTTTATGTTAAACCAGCATAACTATGTCTATTTTCACCCGATTGTGATGATTTAAATTTTATACTATAGACGAATAACGTAGAATTATTTGTACTCTACATTATTTCTCTGTAATACGAATGGTTATCTATTTATAAAAATAAATATGTATTTTTTTTGTAATTTGTATTATTTGTCCTATATTTTTGTTGTTTTCATATTTACGCAGTTACATTTAATGAAAACAATGCAGTAAATTTAATATCATTTCATTTGATACCCCAAACATTCATATGCACTGCGTAATTTAAGTATAATTAACATTTTTCAAAACACGCCGGCGACGTCGGTTGAATATATGGCATCCGCCGCGCTTTAGTTAAACCAGCATAACTATGGCTTTTTTCACCCGATTGTGATGATTTAAATTGTAAACTTTAGACGAATAACGTAGAATTATTTGTACCTTACATTTTTTCTCTGTAATATAAATGGTTCTCTAGCTATAAAAATAAATATGTATTATTTTTTTCGTAATTTGTCTTATTTGTCCTATATTTTTGTTGTTTTCATATTTACGCAGTTACATTAACTAAAAACAATGCAGCATATTTAATATCCTTTCATTTGATACCCCACACGTACATGTGCACTGCGTAATTTATGAGTAATTTACATTTTTCAAAACGCGGCGGCGGCCACATTGATGACGTCATAACTGGTGACCTTGACACCTCACGAAGTGTCTCCCGGCAGTTTTGAGGTCCAGGTGATATGCCTAACCACACATAAAAATTTGGTGCTGGTTTCCGGAAGCGAAATGTTCCGGCCTTTTTTGGACGTAAGGCAGAGCACTAATAAATACCGTGTCATTTTATAACCAGCTTCTATTTCGTCTAACATCCGCAGCAGTGATATAATGTTAACGTTATTATAAGCATTCTTTATGTCAACAAAGCATGCGATGGTTGGCTCATTTCTGGTAAAACCAATTAAAATATTCAGCACTAAGTTGCACAGGTTATCTAGACAAGAACTTGCCTTTAAAGTTAGTTTTAATAATTTTAATTTGTATGACAGGAGGGCCCGGAGGCCCTTTCTTTTTACTTTTTGATTACCGTTGTGAAGTAAATGACCTTTCCCGTCACCCATTTCCTTTCATACTATACGTAACATAATGAAAACGCTGGCATCTCTTGACCCACTCACACACAGACACACATGCACACGCACACATACACACGATTACACACACACACACACACACACACACACACACAAATGCTCTCCCACGCCGACATTTTAACTACTTATTTAATTTAATTCTCCAAAACTTGCTAATTGTTAAATAGCTAATTGTAAATTTCTATTCTCAAAATTGTTATCTCAAGGTGGAGACCTATTCCCTAGTAGGCTCCTGTCTCCCAATTAAATGTATAAATGAAAAAAGAAATGTACACATTATAAGGAATGTTTGGGAGAAAATAAAAACCATTTTATTTATTATTATTTATATTTATTTACATTGGCACAGCGTGGTGGACTATGGCTTAAATCCCCGTCGTGTTTCGAAGGGAAGCCCGTGCCCCTCGGTGGGGTCGTGAAAAGGCTGACATGAAGCGCTCAGTATGAATCCGCACGAAATTAACTTCTGTTTGTTTGTCCTCTCTTCACGTCGTATTTTAATTTGCCCTTTTATAATTCGAAAACGGCACGGCAAAATACTACCATTGTCTCCTACATACTAGGGATTTTTGTAGTTAGGAACCTACGAGCACTCAACCCTATATGGAGACGTAAAGGCGACCCGAACCTGTCAACTCGTCAGTGGCTAGTCGCTGATATACAGGTTGAAAAAGAACCTCCTAGCTTTAATGAAAATCCTGAACCAGTATCACTTACTGAACATTTTTTTTTTTTTGTATTATTATTCTTGTGGGGGGATTGTTTTTTTCCTAAACGTAGACACCACTCGGGCGCACCCCCCGAGCGCTACCCGCACCCCTCGCGTGCCTGGTGTAGGAGTAATGTCTACGTTTAGGCAAAAAATGAACCTTTCCCATTGAAAAAATATTTAAAAAAAATTTTTTTTTTTTCATAAATGTGTTCTTTGAGTGATACTGTGGTTCAGGATTTTGAATATAGCTAGGAGGTTCTTTTTCACCCAGTATAGCAGGGGTGGCCAATTTGATTATATCCAAGATCTCCTGTTTACTAACGAAACCCTGTGCGATCTACCAATTACATACTTCTTAAAATCTTAAATGAAACAGCATAGTTCAGTACACAATCATGTAGTATTTTTTATTATATTAAGAGAAAAAACATAAATCTGAATTTATTTTTTATTTCTTTCACCTTGCCACGATCGACTGGACTAACAGTCGCGATCGACCTGTCGATCGCGATCGACCAGTTGGCCACCCCTGCAGTATAGAGACGTAATACAAGGCGGCCCGAACCTGTCAACTCGTCAGTGGCTAGTCACTGATATATAACGCACGCCCTAGCGATCGTGTTCGGAATCTCTTCGGATTACTTCGCACCTAGTTGACAAAATCGTTTTCTTTCAAATTCGCATGTATTACGTCTCTATATAGGGTTGAGTGCTCGTAGATAGGAACATAAGCGGCGATGATAATCAATTTTCCCAATGAGCCTTTTTATAATTCGAACGGCGCATTTCAATATTTGAATTACCATTGCCCCCTTTGTTCTCAGCTTCTAATATTACTATTACATAGGAGGCAATGGTAATACATGTTTTGCCGTGCCGTTTTCGAATGAGATATACCTCAACTTTAGAGAGTTATTCTTACCTATTAGTGAATGGAGTAGTCCTACTATCCTACTTCTTCTTCTTCTTATCGTGTTGGTATAGTCAAGTATGTGGCAAACTTGGCTAACCCTGGTGTCAGAGTTTTCGAACCGCACAATGGCCTCTGACTTGGTTTTAACGACTGTAGTCAATCGACAACAGCCGGGACCGACAGCTTAACGTGCCCTCCGAAGCACGGAAACGCTCGTGATAAATTGCCACTTTGGTCACCCATCAGGTTCCCTGCCTCTGTGAACGTTGCTTAACCTCACTGATCGGTTGAGATCAGCGAGAGCCATGGGCTATGAGGGCTAGTGGTCTGAATTATGGACGACCTTAACTTTCGATAGTTAAAAGCCGTTTAATAGAAGTATATTCGGTATGTACAGAGTGCCGCAGATCAGGTTACCACACGCGTGCACTCTGTTAGATAAGAACAGTTTTGCAATAAAAATGGGGTAACCTGATGCGCTGGCCTCTTTACTATTAAAATGGACATCTATTCTAAAAATACAGTAAAATACTTCGACAAAAAGCTTTATAAACACTTCACTAACGGAAATGACGGGGCTCCGCAATGTTACCCAAAATGTTGCGCGATTAGACACTCTATTTCCATGTAGATAGAGCTCATTATCTAATATGACACTCATTCGGCGTGATTAGTCAAAAAACATAATCGTCTTTGTAGTAAACAATACGATTCAGAGTCACTATGTCCTATTGGTTGAATTACTTCTATAATAAATAAACAAGGAAAGATTTGTATTTTTGTATGTAACCAATAAACTTAAAAACTACTGGACCGATTTCAAAAATTCTTTCAACATTAGGATGCTACATTATCCCTGAGTAACATAAGCTACATAATTATCCCGAATTCCCACGGGAACGAAGTCCCGAGCGGGATGCTAGTAATATTATAAAGAGGAAAGATTTGTATTTTTGTATGTAACCAATAAACTTAAAACTACTGGACCGATTTCAAAAATTCTTTCACCATTAGGATGCTGCATTATCCCTAAGTAACATAAGCTACATAATTATCACGAATTAACACGGGAACGAAGTCCCAAGCGGGATGCTAGTAATATTATAAAGAGGAAAGATTTGTATTTTTGTATGTAACCAATAAACTTAAATCTACTGGACCGATTTCAAAAATTCTTTCACCATTAGGATGCTACTCGTACATTATCCCTTAGTAACATAAGCTACATAATTATCCCGAATTCCCACGGGAACGAAGTCCCGAGCGGGATGCTAATAATATTATAAAGAGGAAAGATTTGTATTTTTGTATGTAACGAATAAACTTAAAACTACTGGACCGATTTCAAAAATTATTTCACCATTAGGATACTACATTATCCTTGAGTAACATAGACTACATAATTTTCCTGAATTCCCACGGTAACGAAGTCCTGGGCGGAATGCTAGTAAGTGATAAATGTCGAGGCTGATATACATATGTTTTTAAAATTTTCTAGTTATTTGAATTGCGACTAACTTAGGAACGTAAATTAGATACGTTTTTACGTCAAAAGTATGTCCGTCGACCTGTCAAAAGCCTATCAAACCGGCTCAGCCGTGACGTCATCAGGAGTGACGTAGCGTGTCACTGGAACCCACCGATGAAGACGATGAAGTACATTGCTGCGTTTGGCTTACATATCCAGTGGTAATCACTTTGTAAGGAAGCGAGGTATAACGACGTCGTAATTGGAAACTGAGAGAGATCCGACAGGTTTTTGTGCGTGTTTTTGATAAAACTAGTTTTGTGTGCTGATTTGGCGATTTTTTACATTGGAAATTTCTTTTCGTTCGCTCCAGTTATAGGCTCCGTATTCACGAAAAAGTGCGATCCCCATAAATCTCGTAGAGTTGTGATGATATTATGATATTCAAAAAAGGCTCAAAAGACGCGTATTAACGACAGCTGTTAAGTGCAAAAAGAATAACCTATTCGAGAAAGTAAAAAACGAAAGAAGTTATGGCCGAAATAGTGAATAAAAAATGTATTTCCGAATTTTGATTTTGGCACTCGATATTTCGGAAACGAAGAATGATATTAAAAATTTGTGTGACAGTCCTCTGTACAATTTACTCAACTACAATTTAAGCCTAAAACAAAGACGATCAGGTTAAGGGTTTGCCCTGTAGCCTACCCTTTTTGAAAAAAGTCAAAAAATCAGAACGAAACCTTTCGAATTTAGATTCATTTCCAATGTGCTCGATAGTCGTGAGAGGCACGAAACCTGTGAATTTTTTGCAAGAATTATGTAGGTATGTAAATTAACATTCGACTGAGCAGCTTTCTCTAAATAAATATATTTCAAACCTCAAAGGCAATCATATAGCAATCATTTTATGTGGTGTCTTACATGTTTTATACAGGGCTTTAGGTATATCTCTCTTTCAACCTCTCGGGTAGTTTATCAGTCCATAAAACTGAACAACTTTCCCGAGGAACATAGGTCAAAATACAAAAAAAAAAAATGTTGAGTTCCCATACGAACTTCATCAGCATATTAGCGCATTTTGTATGGGAGATCAAAATTATTTTTTCGTATTTTAGCCTATATTCCTTGAGAATTCAGTTTCATTGACTGATTTAGCATCCGAGAGGTTGAAAGAGATTTACCTAAAGCCCTGTAGATACGTTGACACTCCTTAAAAACCTTAGCAATGCAGATAAGTTACACCTAGGTTACCCCAGGAAGTTTACATTTTTAGACTTTCTTTCTATCTATATACAATGGTTTTTTTATTTATTTGACTAATGCCGTGTGGTGATCGTTGAGAATAACACCACCCCATTTCTTTTCATGGTTGTCGTAACAGGCGACCAAGGAAACACAATAAATGAGACCTGCCTCCTATTAATCCACCCCAGGCAACAACACCCCAATTTTTTTCTGAATCTGAAGTGCCGTCCTATGGTCTCATGCGGTGTGGTAGGCTTTGTGGAGGGCCTTCTGGTTCGCGACCACCCTCCTACAGAAGTCCGACGCCAAACAGCTTGCTGTCGGTGCGTATGAGTACCAGTGCCTTAATTGGCATTTTCTAAGTTAACTCGCTCTCTATCGTCGACCTCATCTATGACCTTGGTCAACATTGAGGTCAAGAGTTAACCCATCTTATAATAAAAAAATTAAAAAAATTGACACGCAACATTGTTTAAGCGCTGGTCCATGGACCAATTGGAGTTCCTGATCCACTGACTCATCAACACCCAGCCAAAACCCTTAGACTTAGAAAGCTGAAATTTGGTGAAAAGGTGTCTTTTATGATGTAGACAAGCACTAAGAATGAATTTTTTGAAATACCACCCCTTAGGGGATGAAATGGTAGTTCAAAGTTTGTTTGGAAAAAACAATTTTTTAGACATTTTGACTCGAAACTTCGTCAAGATATAAGTACAGTACATTGAAGCAAATTAACGGATAGGTGTTTCGCGATTTTTCGAAAGTCTTCTCCTTAAGGGGTTTTGAATGAAATGGGTGACTGAAACGTCGTCGGGGTCACCAATGTGGGAGTGTTATCCCAGCGTTGGACGATGGTAGGGAAGAAATAATACGATTGAGTGTCGTAAGAAGACTGTCGGAAGACTGTCTTTATTCGCTGCTGCGGCCGTATTTATATTGTGGCCGCGGCGATTGTATGTAGCTACCCTACAAGTTCTTTGCGCGAGGGAAGCCGCGGGAAACAGCAGTCTGTGTAGGTATAAGCCTGTAACCCCATTCGGGGTAAACAGAACGCCATACACGGTGGAAAAAAACCTCCTAGTTATATTCAAAATCCTGAACCAGTAAGTATCACTTTTGAATATAGCTAGGAGGTTTTTTTCCACCGTGTATAGTTGAGAACTCTTGATGCCACATTTGACAATCATTCTAAGAATATGAGTATATGTATAGTTACAATATGAGTATATGTATAGTTACAATATGAGTATATGTATAGTTACAATAACACTAAAATTAAAAACTTAGAATCATCCTCGACATTGTATTGCTTATAACTTTTAAACGGCTGAACAGATTTTCATGAAACATGGCTAAGAACACTCGGGATAACATTATTTATGACACAAAAAAAACTAAACGAAAATCGGTTTATCCGTTTGGGAGCTACGATACCACAGACAGATACACAGACAGACACGTTAAACTTATAACACCCCTCTTTTTTGTTGGGGGTTAAATATAGTCAAGTGTGTGGCGAACTTGGCAAACCCTGGTGTCAGAGTTTACAAACCTCACAATGGCCTCTGACTTGGTTTTAACGACTGTAGTCAATCGACAACAGCCGGGACCGACGGCTTAATATTATGTCCTCTGAAGCACGGAAACGCTCGTGATAAATAATAATTGCCACTTTGGTCATCTGTCGGGTACCCTGCCTTTGAGTAAGTGGCATAACCTCACTGATCGGTTAAGATCAGCGAACACCAGTAGGCTAGTATATGTGTGTATGTAATAGAGATGTTGAATAATGTTTTTTTTATTGTTTATCTTAAAAAGGACCTGAATCCAAAACTCAAAAACGAAATAATTTTTGAAAACTATTGAGAAATAAAAAGTTACAAGCTATTTATTTCAATAGAGGGGGAAACTGTCAAACAACGAAAAAGAGATGCACTTACTGGTATGTGACGTCACCGCCATTTGTTTGCGTAGGTAAAAACGAGATAGCTAGCTCTCCCCACAAAACGAGATAGCTAGTCCTTACGATAATATAGATTCCAATAACTTATTTTAATGCTGTTTTCGGATATTAATATATTTCTAGCATTATTTTTTGTTTCACATACAATAATTCATAAAATCATACACTGTCAACATCCCCAGTCGAAGTCCTTCCAACTGTTCGCGTGGTCAAGTTCAAGATGTTTAATCGACAACCGGTTTGGAGGTGTACTTACACATATACATACATAATTAACTACAGCACGAAGTAGGCATGAACTCAGATCAGATCGATTGGATATTAGGTATTTACGAGTGTGAGTAATGTTTAATTTATTCAAAAAAATCTTAATATATTATGTACTAGCTTTCCGCCCGCGGCTCCGCCCGCATGGACTACAGGTTATATCGTAGCCTAGGTATGTCCTTTCCCAGGCTCTAATCTATCTCTGTACCGAATTTCATCAAAATCGGTGTAGTAGTTTAGGGGTGAAAGATGGAGAGACAGACAGACAGAGTTACTTTCGCATTTATAATATTAGTAGGTAAGGATTAAACAAAGTCGGGTTTGTTCGAACACTGTAACTCGAGAACACCTGGACCGATTTTCGTGGTTTTTATTCGTTGTATTTGTCTCCGTCCCGAACAGCAGAATAACTATGAAATAAATATTAAAAACATTGTAAAAACCATTATCTCCATAAAAACGGCAAAAAAATCACGTTTGCTGTATGGGAGCCCCCTTAAATATTTATTTTATTCTGTTTTTTAGTATTTGTTATTATAGCGGCAACAGAAATATACATCATCTGTGAAAATTTTAACTGTCTAACTATCACGGTTCATGAGATAGAGCCTCGGACAGACTTTCTATAAAAACGAGCAAAAAAAATCACGTTTTTTGCATGGGAGCCCCTTAAATATTTATTTTATTCTGGTTTTTAGTATTTGCTGTTATATGGCACGTAGAAATATATCATCTGCGAAAATTTAAACTGTCTTACTATCACGGTTCATGAGACACAGCCTGGTGACAGACGGACGGACGGACGGAAAGCGGAGCGGAGCCTTAGTAATAGGGTCCCGTTTTTTTCCTTTGGATACGGAACACTAAAAAGGCCCTATGACTGTAAACAGCCATGAATCTGAACAATTTTCTAATCCATTTGAAACTTTGATAAAAATAATATAAAATAAGAAAATAATGCTCGTGATAAATTGCCACATTGATTGGTCACCCATAAGGTTCTCTGTCTCTGTGTACGTTGCTTAATCTCACTGATCGGTTGATATCAGCGAGCGGGCTACGAGCGGTTCTCTATAAACAATTGAATAGGTAATAGGAATCTGTGATTTTGAGTTCGTCTGTCGCGTGTAATCGGCACAATGGTGAAAGGTCCTATATCTATAATTAATTACACTCAACAAATGTAACAGTAACGGTTTACAAACAAAAAACGAGTAACGGCCAGCAGGAAATACAGAATTAGAACATAACAGGTAAAACTTTTATTTAAATAAAATACAGTTACATCCACGCGATTTTGTATTTACTAATGCGCATTTATGTGTACTTACATATCTATCTATACTAATATAATATTATATAGAGGAAAGATTTGTATTTTTGTATGTAACGAATAAACTTAAAAACTATACTGGACCGATTTCAAAAATTCTCACCATTAGGATGCTACATTATCCCTGAGTAACATAGGCTACATAATTTTCCCGAATTTCCACGGGAACGAAGTCCCGAGCGGGATGCTAATAAACATATAATTTCAAGAATACACAAAACAATTTTTATTTTTCCGATATTACGAAAACTGCACGCATAGTTTTGTAAGTAGATCTAATATAATAATACACAATAGTACATAATATATACATACGTATTATGTATTGTATAGTAGGTAGGGGCAATGCAATGGCGTCGACCTTTATCGAGACCAAATTATTCAATTTCAAGGTCTAAACTAGGTATTTAACAATGCCGGTTTAAATTTGTAAATAGATATGTAACCGTAACAAACCCGTAATATTATAATTTGACTTTAAATTCTCGGTAATTTATGAACTGCTCCATTTTTTTTTACTTTGACGGACTTATAGTATAACATAGCATTCCTCTCGGGACTTCGTTCCCGTGGGAATTTAGGAAAATCATGTACGCTATGTCCACCCCGGATAATGTAGGATTAATAGGTCTTTATCGAAGAAAAGAGTCCAATACAGAACCTCCTTTTTCGAAGTCTTTTAATAAAATTTCATTTTACACGCCGAAGTTCAAGGGGGGAAAAAAGGAATCAGTGCTGGGAGGGGAGTTCCTTGTTTGTTGACGGACAAACCCACAGGATAACCGAGTTATTTTCCCTATTAGCTAAAACTATGAGCAATATTAGCCACTTGGAAAAACAGGTAAAATATGATAAAAACTTACACAACTGTTCAACAAAATTACAATGCCGTTGCAAAACTCATTTTTCGTACTAAAGTGTTGGTTACAACTGCAAATGTAACTTTGTAAACCCAAGTTGTTTTTGCGGTGCGTTCAATGCAAATCGATGCAGTTTTATATGTAGGTTCAGTTTCGTAGCCGCAAAGTAACTTTGTATTCAAATCATAGTACTTTATGGAAAACACAACATGTTTTAGTTAAAAGGAAAAATCACTTAAATATTATTCAGTGTTCATTTACTTCAGGAAAACTGCACAATTCTTCTTCTTCTTATCGTGTAGGTATAGTCAAGTGTGTGGCGAACTTGGCTAACCCTGGTGTCAGAGTTTTCAAGCCGCGCAATGGCCTCTGACTTGGTTTTAACGACTGTAAATCAATCGGGATCCACGACACAAAAGAAAACATAAGCGAGGACTTTGATTCAGTGTGTGGCGTTTATTTACTTACTTAGCTTTCCGCCCGCGTGGAGTACAGGTTATATCGTGCCCAACTGTGGGATAAAATGTAGCCTGGTTCCTTTCCCAAAGTCTAATCTATCTCTATCTCTGTATCAAATTTCATCAAAATCGATTCTGTAGTTTAAGCGTGAAAGCGTAACAGACAGACAGATAAAGTTCCATTAGCATTTTATAATATTAGTAGGGATTTCTTTGTCCCATGTACGTTGCTTGACCTCAGTGATCGATAAGAAATAGTGAGCGCTACAGAGCTAGAGCGCTCTACGACCTAGACCTTATAGCATGGTTAGAGACAGCCTATCATTACATAACTGATTACTTATAGAGCTGTAGCCCGGGGACATTTATATTACAAAAAAGGTTACCGTTTGTCTTTGTGAAATTATTATAGATTTCGCCATTTTATATACTAAAAGTGAGGTCTTAATGACCGTAACCCGCCGTAACCATATGTAGTGATTATATATTATATACTATGTAGATCTGAACAAACCATATTCCTATTTTAAGACGATTTCTGTGGCCGTTTTAGAGTTTAAGAGTCATGAATGTATTTTGAAATTGTAACTAAACAAATGTAAATAACTAGTATATATGGAGATTTTTTAACTTATCACTACATATGGTTACGGCGGATTACGGTCATTAAGACCTCACTTTTAGTATATAAAATGGCGAAATCTATAACTTTTTTATTTTTTAATTTAATTTATTTATTGCAAACTATACAGCGTACAATATTCCACCTTAAAATTATTAAATTTAAAAATTTGTTAAGCCAATTACATAGTCTGTCATATTAAAATTAGTAACAATTAGAAAAATTAAAAGTAAAATTAATTAAATTAAAAAAAAAATCACAAAGACAAACGGCAACCTTTTTCGTAATATAAATGTCCCCGGGCTACAGATCTATTACTAATTATAGGCGGAGCCATCCTTAACTGAATGGTTCAAGTTCCTGGTCATTGTTCCGAGTTTCGCGTTAACTATTTGCATAACAGTTACCTCCGTTTCGCAGTTTAATTATGTGAAATTGATCGTCTCTTATTGTTTCTGTAATTGCTTCTATTCTCGGTTTGGCAATAGTTTTGATCAAGATCATTTCCCGATTAACGTTAGTACAAATCTTTAACAGCATCGACACTTCATTTTCATTTCGTTCCCAGGCAACGACACCTCAATTTATTCTGAATCTGAGGTGTCGTCCTATGGTCTTATGCGGTGTGGTAGGCTCTGTAAAGGGCCCTCTGGTTCGCGACCACCCTCCTACCGAAGTCCGACGCCAAACAGCTTGCTGTGTTTCGTCGGTGCGTGGGAGTACCAGTGCCTTATAGGCATTTTCTGGGTGAACTCGCTCCATCGTCGACCTCATCTATGACCTTGGTCAAGATTGAGGTCAAGAGTTAACCCATCTTAAAATGATAATAAAAAAGCTTACTTTCTGCTTTCCAAATATCTATGCGTAAGCAGTTCTTTCTTCTTCTTATCGTGTAGGTATAGTCAAGTGTGTGGCGAACTTGTCTAACCCTGGTGTCAGAGTTTACAAACCGCACAATGGCCTCTGTCTTAGTTTTAACGACTGTAGTCAATTGACAACAGCCGGGACCCACAGCTTCACGTATCCTCCGAAGCACGGAAACGCTCGTGATAAATTGCCACTTTGGTCACCCATCAGGTTCCCTGCCTCTGTGTACGTTGCTTAACCTCACTGATTGGTTTAGATCAGCGAGCACCACTGGGCTACAAGCACTACAAATAATTACGACGACCCGTTGCTCTATAGCCATTATTTTAACGGTATAGAGTCACAGCTATCGTTTTCTTTCGTGTTTCTCCTAAAACATTAAATTAATTTAATTAATGCGTTCTGGGAAACTTGTTTAACATAATATTTAAAAAAACTTTACTACGATGATTCATCAGCTCTTCGGTTAATTACCGACTTCAAAAAAGGAGGAGGTTCTATGTTCGACTGTATGTTTTTTTTAATGTATGTTCACCGATTTCTCCACCAATTATTGACCGATTTTCAAAATTATTTTTTTGTTTGAAAGAGTATACTCCAGAGGTAGTCCCATATAAAATTTATCGAATATGATTCAGCGCTTTTAAAAAAATCAACTAACACAAAAAATACTACACACCAGAACATCATCTAAATAAATGAGTGACATTTTCGTTTGAGGCTATCTGCACATATGCATTGTAGTCTGCAAAAAATACTAGTTATCTACTTTGTGCGAACTGTTGTTGGGATTGAAGTCGGTGACTCATACGTTTTTAACGTGGAAAATTATTTACTTTTAATTTTATTGTTTTATTAACAAAATCACGCGTCTATTTAAAAAAAAAACATGGACGACAATCTACGTCAACTCTTGATATTAAAAATCCGAACTTCCTAAATAAAATTTCCGAGTATCTGTCCGTGCGTCACAGCACAATTAATATTTTGCTGGGATTTTTATTTTAAATAAAGGGTAATAATTATTCCAGTCTGCCACTGCGGAGACGCAGTGGAGTGTTACTCATACGCGGAAAACTAATGATAGAATATAATAATCTTTATTTTATAGAACACTAGTTTTCCGCCCACAGCGTCGCCCGCGTGGACAAATATACAGACAGACAGACAGAATTAAGTAATTTCGCATTTATAGTCATAGTTATTTATTTGCAATAAACATGGTAATACACATAGACAGGCTAACATGTTTAGCCAATAAACATTCAGCATACAAACATTACAAATTATAAACAAATTAAAACATTAATTATGGCAAAATCGTTAGAATAACTGAATTAAACACTGATCAAAATGAAAAGCAAATTATATCAAATACCCAATGTCAAAACATTACACAAGACAAAAAAATAATTGCCATTGTCAATTTCCCATTAGAAATTGATTGATTTATTACATGTCATATGATATTATTTAGTAAGGGTTCAGGATTTCACTTAAAATAATGATGATTATTGCTCTATACTAGTTGTTACCCGCAACTTCGTTCTATCTTTCCGAAATGAGTATCATAGTACAAGTAAAGGAAAGGAGAATGAGCATTTAAGTCTATAAATAATAAAAAACAAAAAAGTGAGCGGCTGTCTCAAGTATAAATATATTATACTTAGAATGTCAAAGTTAGACTCATAATAGGAAACTTTTTACATGGCAGCCAACTCGAGTCATGGTTAGAAATATAAATAAACTGTGATAAATCTACACTAATATTATAAAGAGGAAAGATTTGTATTTTTGTTTGTAACGAATAAACTTAAAAACTACTGGACCGGTTTCAAAAATTATTTCACCATTAGAAATAGGAATAGGAAAAATCTTTATTTCATAGGACATTCAGGATACCACTTAAAACAAGTCAAAATTACATCAAATACATACAAACACACATTAAAGGATTTAAATACATACATACGCATTCGTTCTATTGACCCTACTGATTCTACGCCTATTCGCAAAGGTGCAGTCTTCCCCAGAGAAGAACAGACAAGAAACTCTGAGGGTGCTCTCTTAAGAGCTGAGCAGTGAGCAGTTCATTCCCATGGCTGCTTGTCAGTTAGGTAATCAGACATTTTGTAATAGCCCTTTTTGCAAAGTTTTTGTTTAATTACTTGCTATTAGAATGCTACATTATCCCTGAGTAACATAGGCAACATAATTTTCCCAAATTCCCACGGGAACGAAGTCCCGAGCGGGATGCTAGTATGTGATAAATAATAATAACAAATGTTCATAATTGTTTTGTTATTTTAAAGTTATAAACAAAGAGCTAATCTCGAGTCTCAGCACGCGTGTTATAATAATCTATTTATATGTTGTATTTATTTCGATGGCAAAATACAGATAATAGCGTCATTAGTATGTAACTGACATACTATACAGAATAGGCTTCACGCCTTTGCTCTTTGAGGTAGGCAGGGACCACAGATTGCCGTCTGGTCTTCTTCTTCTTATCGTGTAGGTATAGTCAAGTTTGTGGCGAACTTGGCAAACCCTGGTGTCAAAGTTTTTCCAAACCGCACAATGGCCTCTGACTTGGTTTTAACGACTGTAGTCAATCGACAACGGCCAGGACCGACAGCTTAACGTGCCCTCCGATGCACGGAAACGCTCGTGATAAATGCCACTTTGGTCACTATCAGGTTCCCTGCCTCTGTGTACGTTGCCGTCTGGTACGATCCACACTGTAGAAGAAGTCTGAACCTGGGGGTAATTACCCCCGCGGGGATAAATCAGCTATCTTGTGGGGGTACCAAAGAACCAAATAATTAAGGCCTTACCTGATAAAATACTTAGCTAGATAGTAAAAATAAAAATTATAGATACAGGGTGATAAAAAACGTCCTAACTAAATATATTCAAAATCCTGAACCAGTATCACTCAAAGAACACATTTATAAAAAAAAAAATACAATGGGAATAGTTCATTTTTTGCCTAAACGTAGACATTACTCCTACACCAGGCACGCGAAGGGTGCGGGTAGCGCTCGGGGGGTGCACCCGAGTGGTGTCTACGTTTAGGAAAAAAAAAACCCCACCGAAAAAACAGTGTTCTGTAAGTGATACTGGTTCAGGATCTTGAATATAGCTAGGAGGTTTTTTTTCACCTTGTATAACGCGCTTGTAAATGCAAAACAATGCTATATTTATATCAAAGACTACTATGCAATTTGTGATTAATAAAAATATTTGAATGTGCTTGTATTGTTAATAGATAAGTATACAGGGCTTTAGGTATCTCTCTTTCAACCTCTACGTTGGTTAATCAGTCCATGAAACTGAACAACTTCCCCAAGGAACATACTCGTAGGTCAAATACGAAAAAAATATGTTGATCTCACATACAAAATGCGCTATAAAAGCTGATGAAGTTTGTATGGGAGATCAAAACTTTTTTCGTATTTTGGCCTATGTTCCTTGAGAAAGTTGTTCAGTTTCACGGACTGATTAACCACCCGAGAAGTTGAAAGAGAGATACCTAAAGCTCTGTAGATAACATTTTATGGTCGGGGTAAAATCAATTTTCCTAATAGCTCACAAGGACCTGTTTTCTGCCTAGACCTGTTTGTGGGAAGTCCACGTCATGAGAGTGTTTTTTTTTACCAGTCCATGAGGAGCACGGACCTCCCCTCGAAACACGAAGGGGATTTAGGCCATAGTCCACCACGCGCACACTATGCGGGTTGGTGGACCGCTCGTCTTTCGAAAGTTAACTTGAGGTCGACGATGGAGCGAGTTAACACAGAAGATGCCTATTAAGGTACCAGTGCCTTAATAGGCATTTTCTGGGTTAACTCGCTCCATCGTCGACCTCATCTATGACCTTGGTCAAGATTGAGGTCAAGAGTTAACCCATTAAATGATTTTAAAAAAAAACACGCATTCGTTCTATTGACCGTACTGACTCTACGCCTATTCGCAAAGGTCTTAGGCCTGTATTACGGAACGCGACTCAGACTCTGATCTATACTTGATTATCAGGCGTCTTTATGATTTTGATAGTGAGACAATCAATACTTAAATATAGATTAGGACTCGAGTCTTCTTCTGTAATACGTACGGGTTGATTAGTTTAGATCATTGATTCCCAAAGTGGTCCAGGTGGACCCCCAGGGGTCCACGAGAGACGCGACGGGGGTCTACGTTGGCATTAAAAAAAATGGGGGTTCACAATTCGTAAGCGGGGTTCCACGTTTATCTGGTTTCGATAGTGAAGAACTTAATATTGGTCTGATTAAACTAAGAATTAATTTGTTCCTTGTGCTGCGAGTAGATGTCAAAAAATTAAAATTGGATGGAATCACCTTTTTGATTGCCCAACTTTACTTTTTTGAGATCCACTCACAGCACAATCAATCAATTAGCGCCAAGAGTTTTCGTCAAAAAACGCCCACCACAAGCCACATCAAAAAATTTCAAAAAAAATTTAATGTCGTGGCGTATGGCGAACACTTGGTGAACGATATTAAAGTAATTTGGCGGCGAGGGCACGAAACTTAAACGTCTGATATATCAGACTTTGGCGGTGAAAAGTTTACCCAATCAATTCTCACTTTTTTTTCCGAAAACTGTAAATTCGTGGTTGGAATTCAGCCGTAATGCAAATTTCCATAGTTATATCTAATATTCACATTGTTGAGTTTTGGGAAAATGTTACAAATGTAGCTACAGGGGGGTCCACCGGAACCAGCCAAATTTTAAAAGTGGTCTATGAGAAAAGAAAGTTTGGGAACCGCTGGTTTAGAGTATAGGGACTAGCGCTTAAACAATGTTGCGTGTTAAAAAAACTACAGTGTCGCGGTCAATGCTAAAATATCGACATTGAACAAATTAACCGACTTCAAAGAACGGATGATCCATTTTTAATGTGGTTAATTGACATTTCGTGACGGTGAGAAATGTGATAATCAGTCTGTAATTTACTGTCGAATGCAATAATGGAAATAGATGTATTTATTCGTGGAAATCACCAGAGAGATTTTTTTTATTATTATGAGATGGGTTAACTCTTGACCTCAATCTTGACCTAGGTCAAAGATGAGGTCGACATTGGAGCGAGTTAACCAAGAAAATGCATATTAAGGCACTGATACTCCCAGCAAGCTGTTTCCTCTTTATGATACTCGTATTAGTATAGAAGATTTTATATTTTTTTGCAACGACGATGTATCAGATTACTTTGAAGCGCTTGTAGCCCAGTGGCTCTCGCTGATCTCAACCAATCAGTGAGGTTAAGCAACGTACACAGAGGCAGGGAACCTGATGGGTGACCAAAGTGTCAATTTATCACGAGCGTTTCCGTGCTTCGGAGGGCACGTTAAGCTGTCGGTCCCGGCTATTGTCGATTGACTACAGTCGTTAAAACCAAGTCAGAGGCCATTGTGCGGTTTGAAAACTCTGACACCAGGGTTAACCAAGTTCGCCACACACTTGACTATACCTACACGATAATAAGAAGAAGAAGACTTAAATAACTAAATAAAAATGAATGTTGCTAAGCGGAATACTCGAGAGCGGCTTGACCGATTTAGATGATTCTTTATTTGGTGTGTTCCTTAAGACCCACGGAAGGTTTTAATAAAAAAAAACCCACCGGGACAATTTCCACGGGAACGAAGTCGCGGGCGGACAGCTAGCACTTAACAAAGTTTCTTCGGAAAACATTTAAACATTCGTGCATAAATATAAAATTTTCTATTAACAGAAATGATCAGACACTATTCTGACTTAATTATAGTCATTGGTATTTATGAAACATTTCAACTTGTATTTAATCTGTGAGTTATGAAGTTATAATTATACTTAACCTAATTATAATCAGTAAAAACAAATCCAAGCGCGTGTTAAACGGGGTTTTTGTGTTAAAAATTAATTAAGGACGATTTAATTGTTCTTTAGCTGACTTTAATCAAATATAATGAATTCTCTGACTTGTTAGGTATACTGTCGCATAAAATAAATATTTAAAATAAACAATTATTTAAAATACTTCGTAAAGGGCAGATCCCATCACCATCAGCCATCACACGTGGTGATTCCACCCCATCTCTTTCCGTGTGTGTCGTAAGAGGCGACTAAGGAAACTCAACTAAGACCTGCCTCCTAGTAATCCACCCCAGGCAACGACACTTCAGTTTGTTTTGAATCTGAGGTGTCGTCCTATGGTCTCATGCGGTGTGGTAGGCTCTGTCAAGGGCCGTCTGGTTCGCGACCACCCTCCTACCGAAGTCCGACGCCAAACAGCTTGCTGTATTTCGTCGGTACGAGGGAGTATTAGTGCAATTCTATTATAAGTATTCTATTCTATTCTAGAACAAACTGAGGTATCGTTGCCTGGGGTGGATTAATAGGAGGCAGGTCTTGTTTGTGTTTCCTTAGTCGCCTCTTACGATACCCACGGAAAGAAATAGGGTGGTGTTATTCTTAACCGATCACCACACGGCGTAAAAAAGGCGTTAGAGGAAGGAAGTAAGGAAATAGGTAATGTAATCTCTTCGCGTGAATACCCAGCAACCGGTTTATACCAGTTCGCACTGCGGGGCAAATCGGCGAATTATGCAAATTAATACAAATTATTTACATGTTAACACATAATATTTACGTTTTTTACGCATTATTAAAATGTTTACGCAGAATTTGTGAAATATTACCCACCTACCTAAATCCCTACTAGTCCCTACTAATATTATAAATGCGAAAGTAACTCTGTCTGTCTGTCTGTCTGTCTGTTACCTTTTCACGCCTAAACCGCTGAACCGATTTTGATGAATTTTGGTACAGAGATAGATTAGAGCCTGGGAAAGGACATAGGCTACATTTTATCCCACAGTTGGGCACGATATAACCTGTAGTCCACGCGGGCGGAGCCGCGGGCGGAAAGCTAGTCCTTACTAAATGCGAAAGTAACTCTGTCTGTCCGTCTTTCACGCCTAAATTACTGAACCGATTTTGATGAAATTTGGTACAGAGATAGATTAGAGCCTGGGAAAGAACATAGGCTACATTTTATCCCACAGTTGGGCCCGATATAACCTGTAGTCCACGCGGGCGGAAAGCTAGTTTTTTATAATTACTAAGGATGGGTTCGCTTTTAAACCCCCTCCAAAAAAGAGGAGTGGTAATAAGTTTGATGTGAGTATCTGTGTGTCTGTTTGTAGCATCGTAGCTCCTAAACGATTGGACAGATTTTGATGCGATTTTTTTCGTTTAAAAGCTCATGTGATCGAGATGGTTTTTAATTATAGTCGTGGTTATTTATTTGCAGTAATGGTACACACACAAAGACGTTATTTCTATAAACTGAGGCCTACATGTTTAGCCGATAAAGCTATATTTTTAACCGACTTCAAAAAAAGAGGAAGTTCTATGTTCGACTGGGTGTATTTTGTTTTTTTTTATGTAAGTATGTTTACCGATTTCTCCGCCAATAATGGACCGATTATCAAAATTATTTTTTTGTTCAAAAGAGTATACAATACAGGGCTTTAGGTAAATCACTTTCAACCTCTCGGGTGGTAAATCAGTCCATGAAACTGAACAACTTTCCCAAGGAACAAAGGTTGAAGTATGAAAAATTAATTTTGACTTCCCATATAAAATGCGCTATCAGCTGACGCAGTTTGTATGGGAACTTAAAAAATTTTTTTCGTATTCCGACCTTTGTGAAAGTTGTTCAGTTTCATGGACTGACTTACCACCCGAGAGGTTGAAAATGATTTACCTAAAGCCCTGTATACTCCAGAGATAGTCCCAAAAATATTTTTTTTTTTTTAATTCAAAAAAATACAAAAAAAAACACAAAAAAATACTACAAACCAGAACATAATCTAAATAAATGAGTGACATCTTCGTTTGCGGTTATCTGCTAATAGGCATTGTAGTCTGAAAAAAATACTAGTTATCTAGTTTGTGCGAACTGTTGATGGGATTGAAGTCGGTGACTCGCACGTTTTTAACGTGGACAATTAAATCAGAAGTTTAGTTGTAATTATAAGCAATCGAGTGTCAGGGGTGAGACATTTTTTTTTATATATATATAGCCCCGCATTGATAAAGCGCTCGAAGCGCTCGTAGCCAAGTGGCGCTCGCTGATCTCAACCGATCAGTGAGGTTAAGCACCGTACACAGAGGCAGGGAACCTGATGGGTGACCAAAGTGACAATTTATCACGAGCGTTTCCGTGCTTCGGAGGGCACGTTAAGCTGTCGGTCCCGGCTGTTGTCGATTGACTACAGTCGTTAAAACCAAGTCAGAGGCCATTGTGCGGTTTAAAAACTCTGACACCAGGGTTAGTGACAACTTTTAATATTTTAATTATTTGACAGTTTACATTGGTTTGACATATTTTAATTGATTGACATTTTAAATTATTATTTTATTTGGTAACTTGTTTTATTTTCCATTAATTTCTTTCTTTTGACATGTTATTTGTTAATTTTGTTTTGACATTTTATTTTATTTTTATGCTTTTTTTTGTGGTTTGACATTTAATTTTACTGTACTTATAATTTTTAATTTTTCACTAATTTTTAATTATTTTGACCTATTATTATTTGAAAATATTTGCATGCCAGGCAGTGGCCGAATATGACAGAACCATATTTTAAAATAGGCCCATCTTTGTACTCATATTCAGCAAATAAATAATTTAATATTTCTTTAATAAATAAATAATCTTTATTTCCTCTACATTTGATTTGATTGATTTGATAGCCAAGTTCGCCACACATTTGACTATACCTACACGATAAGAAGAAGACCCCTCTTTTATGTCGGGGGTTAAATAGCGAATTAAATATCCCTATGTCGACAGTTTTGTCTGAAAGTATTAAAAGCAGTGTGATTTATAAGATTACTCGGAATCCTGTTAACGACTGCACTCGGGGGCATCGACCTCCGTTATCCTCATGCGCCTGCGCACGTCATACGTTGCACGGCAGTGTATGCATTGCACTCGAAGAAAGTGGATCAGAAAGGATGGGATTTACCCAGTTTGAGAATTTCGCATTTATTTTCACTGTTTTAAACATGTTCTTACGGGCTCTTACCAAGATTTTGGTTTTAAGAGAATCGTCTCAGATTTTTTTTTCAAACAAACGGCGTCAATGGATTCACCAAAAACATATTTTACATATTTTTTTGCATTTTATCCTATTATTTTAGTATGACGAGAACCCAATTTAATGCTAGTCGTGACGCGGGATGCTTTAAAATGATGATAATGGACTTTTGAATCAGTTTAAACGATGATTTTCTATTAATTATATTTTACATTTTCAAACTGAAATTACTCAGAAAGTATATCACTTACGACATTTTTTGAATCCGTATTTGTTGTTTGTAATTATTTTCTCTGTCGATTAGTATATGTTTCTTACGTGTACATTTAAAATGAGACTTTTTATTTACTTGTATGTACTTGCAACTTTAGGCAAGCCAAGCTTCATACAAAAATGTTCGAACCTCTTTTAACGGATCTCTGTGGAATTTTAGTATAGTGTCGGAAACACCAAAAACTAGGTCCGTACGTTTTGATTTTTTTTATTATTTCAAGTAGACAAAAAGATATTTAAGACAAAAAGCAGCACTTTTCGCCTTAAAAATTCTTAACATTTCAGAGGTGACTGTCGAAAAACTAAGAAAAGTTCTAGAAAAAGCAAAACGAACGAACCACGTTTTTACGCCTGTAACGCATCGCGCGTATTGTCTACGCTACGCTACGCAATTGTTTTTGTTACGCGTCGTTGCTATGACAACGCTTTCGGCTGATCTGTATCGCACCCACAAGGTCAAGGCCGCAAGCACGACCGGAACATTGAACTCTATTGTGTACGATATAAGGACTACTTTGTTAACACTGATTTTACGTTTTTACTTCGTGAGAATTCGTAATTTATAGCGCTGCAACTGTATTTGATAAGGCCTTTTTAACAGACTTCAAAAAAGGAGGAGGTTCTATGTTCGACTGTATTTATATTTTTTTATGTATGTTCACCGATTTTTCCGCCAATTATGGACTGGTTTTTTAAAATTCTTTTTTTTTCGAAAGATGATACTCCAGTGGTGGTCCAACATACATTTTTTCGAAAATGATTCAGCTCTTCTATTTTTAAAAAATCAACAAAAACAAAAAAAAATACTAAAAATCAGAACATCATATATAAATAAACTAGCGACCCGCCCGGCTTCGCACGGGTGCAATTATTGATACTTACTAAATATACTAAAGAATGTCTTTATATACAACGTTCACAGCTTTTTGTCATGCGCCGCCGGCATATATTATGCATATAAACCTTCCCCTTGAATCACTCTATCTATTAAAAAAACAGCATCAAAATCCGTTGTGTACTTTTAAAGATCTAAGCATATATAGGGACATACATACAGACATACAGACAACGGGAAGCAATAAATAAAAAAAAGAAATGCTTCATTGTTACATTTATAAGAAAATAGTAAGCAGAACAGGTTTAACTAAATATACTACAAAATGTCTTTATATACTACGTTTACCGTTTTTTTGTCATTAGATAAAACAAACATTTTTTCGTTAGATGTTACTCTTCAAAGAGCGACATAATTGGCTATGTGAAAAACAATCAACGCTTAAATCTAAGCCTGCAACGTTGAAAGTTTGACCCTGCGATTTTTAATGGTCTTTACAAAAGATATCTTTATCTGAAATTGTAGGCGTTTAAATTGGAACGGTAAATCCGATGATATCAGAGGAATTCGGGGAATCAATACATCTATTTATTCATCCATTTATTTATTTTTATTTTATCTTCTCCTGTACCACATCCGGTGAGTATTGTGCACTCTATTATAAAAGTTTTTCGAGATTTTACCAGCAAACGCGTGCCATTGCAAAGTTTAGGTGGATTCAGGTTTCTTAACAAAATAACAGGACAACCTACTTTCTTCAACACCATTTTATGAGGAGGGAGTCCAGACGGGTTCAAAGAATTAAGAAATTCTGTAGGAAAATGAACTGCTTCTTCCAAATCGAGAACAGTATCGACCGAGTTGTGTATTTGCGTCGGCGCGTCAATCCTTGAAAGACTTAAGTTGCTTACCTTATCTACTTGTTCTTTAGTTGGTGACAGAATCGCTCTTTCTTTAAACCAAGATATAGTCTTACAACTTATGTTATCAATGTCGGGATAGACATGGTTGACCAACTCTTGGATGTTGTCTATCAAAACACAAAGGTTTTCTAGGTTAATCCTTCCCTCACTTTGTGTTAACTTTCCATTGCCAACCTGTTAACATTCATTTAAATTAAATGCTGTTAAGACCCATATTGACCAATTAAATGCACAATGTATTTATAGTTATTAATGATATACATAAGGCACATATATTGTTCAACGTTTTACAATGCAGTAGCCGAGGAAATGAAATTAAAAAAATGTTGTCAAAAACTTACATCGTATATGTGCACACGGCAGCACATCAGGCTATACATGTTAACCTTGACGTCGCCATTAACTCGCTCGTAACAGCGCCGGCTTTCGTATTGCAAATGGGTAACCTGACGTGCTGCTGTCTGTACATCTACTTAAAGATATTAAAATATAGTATTTTCAATCAAAATTAACGGAAAACGTGTTAAGGATTGAACAATGTGCACACTGATCTATATTAAATGCACAATGTATTATGGCACGTACGTATATTGTTCAACGTTTTACAATGCAGTAGCCGAGGAAATGAAACTAAAAAAAATGTTGTCAAAAACATACATCGTTAGATCGTTATAAAGTACATACTTACATCAAAAGTTCTCAAACTGAATACGATTTAATAATGTGCACTAAAATTTTACGATATTACACAAAACATTTAGGATAATTCCTTAATCCATTTTTGTGTATTCATGATAATACATTGAATAAAACAAAAAATATTTTATTAAACAAATAATTTCAAATATCCGCCAAAATAAAATGGCTAATAAAATCTTTTTCCACAATTATGAGGCAAAGGCTGAAAGGCTAAGCAATTAAAATGCCAGTTAAGCCTACAGAAATGTTTAAATAGTTCAAATTCGCCAAATGTTAGATTTATTTTATGAAAAAAGTAAAATTATTAATTTACTTTTATACTTATTTTATTTCACTGAAAATCAAGATTTTCGTCAGAAATAATTATTTTGTTAGGCATAAAAACTCTTTGCTATCATTCTATACTTACTGCCAGTATGAAGCTTTGTGAAAAAGGTAATACGTAATACTATCCTCGTGGCGCCCAGAGATTTTTTGCGTCTTCTTTGATTACGACCCGAATGGCCTTCTCAAAGTACATATTTTTTATAGTCCTAAACGCCCAAGGTTTTGAGTTGAAAATTGAATGTATAAGAGTTGTCGGTTTACAGTGAAACTTTTAGGGTAAAGTCATGATTATATTAGCTTGTATTTTAAAATTAAATTATTTACCTATCTTTTGTTCTTTACAGAGGCGCTTGGGCCACGCTTACTACACTAAGTGAAAATATGAAATGATATGAAATTAAATAACTTTTTAGGATTTATATGTTTTATTAAGCTAAATTTAAATGGAATAACCCTTCTCAACTTTCTTCTTTACTACAGTTATTTTTTCTAATCAGTCTCCTAAATCTTAGGTTTTATTATCAATCAACTATCAAATTCTTTGATAACATTCTCAACAATCTTTAATTTGTACTTAAGAAACTCCTTATAAAGAATTATAACCACCAAAAATCAAGGATATAAAGCATAAAAATTATAAACAATCATAATAAAGGACAAAAAATTTGAAAAACAGGCACTTAACCATGATTATATTAACATCTAAAGGAATAGTTAGATTCAGACTCAGTGTTAGCTATTATTTACTAATTATTAAATTCTTACAATACTAAATTATTTCTTGACAATTATATTTAATAAGCTTCTTTATATACTTATATCCAATATCAAGATAAACAATCATAATAAAAAGAACAATTAGAAAATATTTAGTCTCAGACTTAACTCTTAATAACTAAGTAAAGTACTAAGAACTGTTTAAAATAGTTTAGGAGTGAAATTCCTTGAAACAGTTTCTGTTTCTTGTGAAGCATAAATATATATTGCACTTTGTGCACATCACATAAGTCTTCATCTTATGGCATCTTCTGCACCGTTTTTGAATCGCTGCCATATCCGGTAGGTGCTTGGCTCCCATTCGTCTCATTCTTTCAGACGGAACTTGGACTAAAGAGGGACGTCCTTTGCCTCTTGCCTGTTCTTGGTTTTCATCTTCTTCTGAGTATCCATCTGAGAACTAAAATAAGTAATGGCTTAAAGGTCTTTGTCACCAGGCCATAAATTAAAAAAAAATACTCCTAATACTCAATTCGACCCAACCGCCCTTTCAGAGTACATATTGTTTCAACCCAAGATAATACAGAAATGAAGCCCTAAAAATGCCAACTAACTATTTCCTTGTAAGTAGTACTCATTATTGAGCAACTTTTTGCGTAAACACGTACTTAAAAATCATTAAATATTGTAAATAAATATGATTTACTTACCACGTGCTCGCAACCCAGCCATGCCGTCATCTATTTTCTTCAAAATGACGTCTGTCAAAAGCTACAGCCAATGATAGCATACCGGAAACTGTTCTCTAATATTTCGTTCAGAAATGTAATAGATTATTTCGTTAAAAGCGCAAAATTTAAAAAAATTGTAGCTATTTTTTTATTATGGCTCTCTGAAAGGCTCGTGGGCGGGAATTAAACGATCCTGGGAAAAGTGTCTGGGCTGTAGTCGCCATGTTTATTTTGGTGTTTCCAAAGGCGCTTGGGCGCCACGAGGCTATCACTTGTCAAAAGTGTCACTGATGATCAAATCAGCTACTCTTTATTGGGTCATACATTTTTGTCAGTATTTTATTCATTTTTTACATACTTTTTATGTATCATTTGATTAAAAAAATAACTTTACTGGATCACAGAATAGCCACCGAAGTAGAATTTTGGTATTTGATAAATGGGTTATTTGGTCATTAGTTCAATTTTTTTTTCGTAAGCGCAAAAAAAAGTGTTTTATAAGACATCAAAAAAGTGTTTTTTACGACATCACATTAGAAACCTCTAAAATTATCAGTGTTTCTCCACTATATTATGCATGCATTATACATATAAACCTTCCTCTTGAATCAATCTATCTACAGAAGAAAACCGCATCAAAATCCGTTGCGTAGTTTTAAAGATCTAAGCATACATAGGGACAGACAGACAGACAGACAGACAGACAGCGGGAAGCGACTTTGTTTTATACTATGTAGTGATGATGAGTGACATTTTCGTTTGTGGTTATCTGCTAATAGGCATTGTAGTCTGCAAAAAATACTAGTTATCTACTTTGTGCGAACTGTTGTTGGGATTGAAGTCGGTGGCTCATACGTTTTTAACGTGGAAAATTATTATAGTTAGAACGGCATTTCAAAATTTGAATTACCATTGCCCCCTTTGTTCTCAGCTTCTAATATTACTATTACATAGGAGGCAATGGTAATACATGTTTTGCCGTGCCGTTTTCGAATTATAAAAAGTCCCCATTAGCCTGATAACTCGGTTGGAAAATGAAAGCATTCTAATAAAAACAGTAATGTTTTGAAATGTAAAAAGTGGGTTTTTCAGAGACTGCTGAAAATTGTAAATTTTGAACTCGCATTTGAGACCGAACGATTCATCTGAAAAACAAACTTAATAAGTAGTGATATTTGTAGAGAATTTTAGGTACTTAAATTTTTTGACTTCCCCTACAAAATGCGCTATCAGCTGATGCAGTTTGTATGGGAACAAAAAATTTTTTTTCGTATTTCGACTTATGTTCCTGGAGAAAGTTGTTCAGTTTCATGGACTGATTAACCACCCGAGAGGTTGAAATAGAGATACCTAAAGCCCTGTATACACTAGCTTTCCGCCGGCGGCTCCGCCCGCGTGGACTACAGATCGTGCCCAACTGTGGAATAAAATGTAGCCTATGTTTAATCTATCTCTGTACCAAATTTCATCAAAATCGGTTGAGTAGATTAGGCGTGAAAGACGGACAGACAGACAGAGTAACTATAAAGAATACGAAAATAAGTAGTTATGTTTTTTTTAATGTTGTTACTAGTAAATGGTAGCGTTACAAAAATTAACTTTTATAAAAGTACGTATAGTTTTATTTATTTATTTTATTTATTTACAGTTCTTTGCACACATGACAAATATATATACCTACATATAAAATTACAAACAGAAATACGACACAAAAGGTTAGCTTATCTCTAAAAAGAAATTTCTTCCAGCACACCCGAGCCACGGAAAGTTGATCGGAAAGGCAGATAGAGCGTACAAAATACGTAATATACCTACATAAACTATACTATATTTAAATTTATTCTACAAAAATAATAAATAAATATATCAAATAACAAACATACATAAATATTACTATATCTATATATATATATATATATATATATATATATATATATATATATATATACATAAATAAATAAATAGCCTATTGCAGGGAAAGGTAGTGCTCTTTAACTCTACGCTTAAATACAGCCAGCGAAGGGCTGTCTCGGACAGTATGTGGCAGAGTTTTTAATAGTTCTCAATTTCGCCACCTGAACAGATAATATGACCTCCATTCCATCGACACCCAACTGAAGATACAAAATCGGGGCCCAGTTACATAATTTTTACATTCGTTTTCCTTTTCTCTCTCGTTGTATTTCCGTAAATAATTTAACTCTCTCTCGCACACTTTGGTTGTCTATTACGCCATCGCCAGTATTGTTTCTTTTCAAGTTATGTTTATTTTTGTTTATTTGTACACACGGCAGCACTTCAGGCTAATGTTGACCTTGACGTCGCCTTTATCCCGCTTTAGTAATGCAAATGGTTAGCCTGACCTGCAGCTGTCTGTACATAAGTAAGTAGTAGGAACCTTGAAAACGGGTCAAGTGCGAGTCGGACTCGCGCACGAAGGGTTCCATACTTCATCTATAAAAACGGCAAAAAAATCACGTTTGTTGTATGGGAGCCCCCTTAAATATTTAGTTTATTCTATTTTTTTGTATTTGTTGTTATAGCAGCAATAGAAATACATCATCAGTGAAAATTTCAACTGTCTAACTATCACGGTTCATGAGATACAGCCTCGGACAGACTTATCTATAACTAGCATTCCACTCGGGACTTCGTTTCCGTTAGAATTCGGGAAAATTATGTAGCCTATGTCCATCGGGGATAATAGCTTACTAATGGTGAAAGAATTTTTCAAATCGGTCCAGTAGTTTCGGAGCCTATTCAATGCAAACAAACAAACAATCAAATCTTTCCTCTTTATAATATGTATAGAAAACGTACGGGAGCCCCCTTTAATGTTTACTTTATTTTGTTTTTTAGTATTTGTTGTTATAGCAGCAACCGAAGTACATCACCGAAGTACAAATTTCAACTGTCTTTTCAACTATATTACGGTTCATGAGATACAGCCTGGTGACAGACGGACGGACAGCGGAGCCTTAGTAATAGGGTCCTGTTTTTACCCTTTGGGTACGGAACCCTAAAAATATAAAGCGAGCCTGAACACCCGCACATGTATAGAGCCGTGACGTAGGAACACCTTTTATTAAAGGAACTACTTAATCGATATGGTTACAGCGAACGCAGCTAATGAAATGGGGCATTTATTTGGTACCTATGTCAAGGGCATTTAATATTGGACGATTTTTAATTAATCAGCTTTTAGACCATACACACTATAGACAGAGTACTTATGACGTCACAAACTTTTCAAAGTGTGACAAACAAAGCGTTTGATCTGCAGCTTCTGTCAGTCATTACGGTTTTTAAGGTTTTGCGCATAAAGTTTATTCGTTTTTGTGGTGAATTTGTGAGAAAAGAGACTCCATTAGTTAAATTGTTGTAAAGCTTTTGTACAGTGAGGTATGGTTGGGTGCAGGGAAGGGGTAAATTATTGCTATCTAAAAGGGGCACGATCCTGGCTCCGTCTATACAGAGGGTGATAAAAAACCTCCTAGCTATATTCAAAATCCTGAACCAGTATCACTCAAAGAACACATTTATGAAAAAAACATTTTATTTTTATTTTTTTTCAATGGGAATAGTTCATTTGTTGCCTAAACGTAGACATTACAAACGTGATTTTTTTGCCGTTTTTATAGATAAGTCTGTCCGAGGCTGTATCTCATGAACCGTGATAGTTAAACAGTTTAAATTTTTACAGAAATAAATAATAAATATTTATTTTATTCTGTTTTTAGTATTTGTTAAGGGGGCTCCAATACAACAAACGTGATTTTTTTGCTCTTTTTTTTATAGATAATGGTACGGAACCCTTCGTGCATGAGTCCTACTCGTACTTGGTCGTTTTTTTCTAAATATTACTAAGTTAAAAAGATTGTTAATATATCACGTCCCTTTTGAGAAAGATTTGCACGATTTTGTCTTATCGGGCGAACATCGTTGAGTGTTCTTGTACAAAATTGTAAACAGAGATATTCCGCAAAGATCTTAGGAGTTGGACAAACATATCTTCATAATCTATAGTGCAGGGCTGCCACTAATTAAAATACAGGGTGTAAAGACAGCTTAGCAAAAACTGAAACCCTGGACTCGGACATTCATTCTGAACGATTTTCCAGTGGAATTTTTCTCCGGAATTTATATATTTTTTGTTTTTTAATATTTTCTGCTTACATTTTTTATTATTTAATCGAATAAGTACTCCATTTTGCAATACAAAACAATCATAACAACGTAAAACACGAAAACCAGCAATGTACGTCGCACTCCGACAGGAGCGCGATTTCACGATACGTTGCGTAGCGCCAAAGTAGGTAAATAATGAAAACTACTTAACGTGAAGTTTCCGGGAAAAAATATTTTTTGATAACTGATGCTGGTTATGGGTAGATTCCACTATTGAAGTATTTGCGGAGTTGTCCTTTACACGCTGTATACATCATTCAGGCCCTACATTTTCTGCACACAGGAAACACAAAGTTAAATGGCATATGCCGTGTGGTGATCGGTTGAGAATAACACCACCCCAACTCTTTACATGGGTGTCGTAAGAGGCGACTAAGGAAACACAAATGAGACCTGCCTCCTAGTAATCCATCTCAGGCAACGACACTTCATTTTTTTCTGAATCTGAGGTGTCGTCCTATGGTCTCATGCGGTGTGGTAGGCTCTGTAAAGGGCCGTCTGGTTCGCGACCACCCTCCTACCGAAGTCCGACGCCAAACAGCTTGCTGTGTTCCGTCGGTGCGTGCGGGAGTACCAGTGCCTCTTTATAGGCATTTTCTGGGTTAACTCGCTCCATC
This sequence comes from Aproaerema taeniolella, assembly GCA_949987775.1. Classification (NCBI taxonomy): domain Eukaryota; kingdom Metazoa; phylum Arthropoda; class Insecta; order Lepidoptera; family Gelechiidae; genus Aproaerema; species Aproaerema taeniolella. The sequence continues at coordinate 624,992 of OX465272.1, forward strand.
GTTGACTTCATCTTTAACGTTTATATGGTCAAGATTGAGGTCAAGAGTTAACCCATCTTTTAATAAAAATATAATAAAAAAGAACGTCCTGCACAATTTAACTTAAAATCGTGTAGTTTACTTGATTCACCTTAGAAGACCTATTTTTGAATCGCTAGCCTCGTGTTGAGCGATTATTACTTAACTAGCTTTCCGCTCGCGGCTCCACCCGCGTGGACTACAGGTTATATCGTGCCCAACTGTGGGATAAAATGTAGTCTATGTCCTTTCCCAGGCTCTAATCTACCTCTGTACCAAATTTCATCAAAATCGGTTCTGTAGTTTAGGCGGGAAAGACGTAATGAATGCTTGAGTCCTTTAGAAAGCCTTTATTGGATTTATTTTCAAGTTGAATGCAGGTATGATACACTCTACGAGCACTCAACCCTATACAGGGGTTTAGGTAATTCTCTTTTAACCTCTCGGGTGGTTAATCAGTCCATGAAACTGAACAACTTCCCCAAGGAACATAGGTCAAAATACGAAAACAAAAATATGAAGTTTTGTATGGGAACTCAAATTTTTTTTTCTTTTTTTGACCTATGTTCCTTGGGGAAGTTGTTCAGTTTCATGGACTGATTTACCACCCGAGAGGTTGAAAGAGATTTACCTAAAACCCTGTATAGAGATTACCTAAAGACCTGGGACCTTATTCTCTAAGTGCGATAGTGATAATCAAGCTGTATCGCAATCTTATCGCAATCAATTACTGTCAAATAAATTATAGATGGAACAGGAAATAACCAACTTCATGTTATACTGTCCGAATTCTCAAGCTGTTATAACTGGAACAAAGACAGAGAATGACATTTTGAATGATATTGAATGAATGTAATTGTCAATTTGTCAATTATTATCATATTATTTGAAAATTTCTTATGAAATGTTTTGTAATTATTCAAAAATACTAATGTTATTTAACAAGAAAAAGTAATTTGGGAGATACTGCTCTCTTAAAAATTAATGAGGTAAATAGAAATAGCCATATTGGGAAGTATTGACATGCTTTTAACCAGAAAAAGGGATTGTTTTATATTGTTCTGGAGTTTGTTTACTTCTGAGAAATACTATTATTATGTTATTTTTCTCGTGTGATTGATAAAAAACATGATTATTGTTACGCAATTATAGCAAAGTAAACGTATGTATACGTACTTGTGGGTACTTTGGAATTTGTTGGGGGAATAATGATGCATCTTACGAGTAAATATGCTTCCACCACGGCGGGCTGTATATAAAAAAGTGCAAACATTTTGCAAAAGATCGTCAAGCTGTACCATTTTTATAAATAAATAAACGCTACACACTTAGAGGCCCACACTAAGGTTTTCCCTTGTGTCGTGGGTCCCTTGGAAAACACAAAGACAAACACAAACACCCATGACCCGAGAACAAACATCTACTTTTTACACAAATGTTTGCCCCGGCTGGGGATCGAATCCAGGACCCGCCGATCAAGAGGCAGCGTCACTACCACTTTACCAAACCGGCTACATTATACATTATACCCCTGATTATGGATCATATTAAAACCCTAAGTATTTTTGATTGCTTGACGCTCTGCCAACCCAAGTGTTAGTACGTATATGTCCAATACAGGCGGTCGTCTCGTATGCCACTTAATTTTTAACGTTCTATAATCATGTTTTTTTTAAATAATGTATTAAAATCATTATTTAACACCATTTTCCAGATATTCAATGTTCATCATATCAAACGTCTGGACATGCAAATAAAATAACATATTTTACATTTTGACAATGTCTGAACTTCCTAACGTGAATCCTTTCTTTGGAAATCTAAGTTTTAACTGCAAAACGACGACGAGATGAAGTAAGAAGTGTTTCCCAAATTATGATATTTACGTCTTAACACACTTCTTCTTATCATGTAGGTATAGTCAAGTGTGAAGTGTGTTTACCCACTGAAGATTCCAAAAAGAAGTTCGGTTGAGCTTGTCCAGTCCAACAGTGGGTTCACATAGTACTTATCAAACAAAAAAAAACCCTGTGAATCAAGAACTAATAGCGTATTTTCTTAAACCTTTACGTAGCCTCTGAGTTAGTTTTATCTGTAAATATAAATCCCATTACACATTGCAGAAATGTGAACTGAGAGCCATTTTTAATATTGTGATATATGCGTTGGTTGTTGACTTCAACGAAAAAAGAAGTAATATCTAAATGGGTGCCTTTAATTTCAAAGTCGGTAAACATTTTTATAAAAATTTTATTTATTGTATGTTTGTTTGTAACGAATAAACACAAAAACTACTGGACCGATTTTAAAAAATCTTTCACTATTAGAATGCTACATTATCCACGAGTAACATAGGCTAGGATATCATTTTTCTAAATTCCCAGGGAAACGAAGTCCCGCGTCGGAATCTATCATGAATAAAGTTTGATAAGGTACTTACATTACAGGCACTTTAAGTAAGTGTTCCTAATAAAATCAATAAATAGCAATAAATTGAAAAATTATAATGACAAACATATTATTTGAAGTCTTTACCTTCCTTACAGCATTAAGATAACTCTATCGTATTGAGCATAGAAAAGCATTTTTCTTACTTATATTATCAAGAGCACGCTAAGCTTGACACTTTATAATATACTTATTAGGGCATATGTATTTATGTTTATTATTATTTATGTTTAGTTTCGTAAGTATAATGTTTATAATTTAATATTTTATCTTTCACCTCGGATAATGTGTGGCTACCACTCACTCTCACCAATCACCCTAAGGTAAACTGGTAGATAATGCCATTGGGCATTAAATCCGCCCTTGTACTTTTAGTGCATTAAGTTAAGTAAATAAATAAAATAAAAACTACATTCCTGTGAAGTTGTCCAAAACCCCTTGAATTGTTTTTTTTTGTGAAGGTTTAACTAAACTCCGTCCGTCTCAAACTTTTACGTTTATAGTACATATACATATGCTCATCCCTATAATCCCTATCAGGGTAGGCAGAGCATCAGTGGTTTTAAAACCACTTGATGCCACGTTTGACATATATTCAAGAGGGTTTTAAGATGAAAATGTTGTCAGCCTTTTGCCCACAATACAGCAAAACCCTCGCGTCTCACTTACTGACTTTTACAGTATGCCTGGGAATAGTAGGCAGCTGGCACATTCTATGTTTTTCTATTACTCCCAGTCTAGCTACTGTAGCTTCCATGCTTCCACGTTTATAGCAGGGTAGGGTCATAATTATTCTAAACTCATTATTATTATTTTGTGAAACAAACTAGGTACATTGAATAGGTAAACAATCGGACGCACTCGCGTTAATAATAAAAGTAAAATATATCAAACATATATAAGCTTGTGCTTATATCTTAGAATGCATATGATAAGTTAATTTAAAAATTGTTTCTTTTTTACAGATTTTCTCCAAGCACAAAAATCAAAATTCAATTTAGTTCATGTATTTTATTTTAATATAAAAGAGCATTAAAGTTATTCAAGTGTGGTCATTTTACATCTTTGTTACTTATTTTCAAGAGCTGATATCCTCTCTTGAACCTCCACGTTTCAAAACTTCATAATATTTCATGTCACTCATTTGTACCAACTTCGACGGCAATTGGATGATGTCTCGATAACTGAAATATTTACAATAAAACTTTGTAAAGTAAAAGATAACTACTTTTTATCTATACTAATATTTAATTAAAGAGGGAAGATTTGTAGTTTTAAACGTCTTCAAAAAACGAGAAGGTTGTTCGACTGTATGTATGTTTTTTTTTAATGTATGTTCACCGATTTATCCGCCATTTATGGACCGATTTCAAAAATTATTTCACCATTAAAATGCTGATTTATCCCTGAGTGACATAGGCTAGGTACTACATCATTTTTCCAAATTCCCACGGGAACGAAGTCGCGCGCGAAAAGCTATCATGAAAATAGTTTGATGAGGTACATCATTATACTCAGCCCACATCAACCCACTGCTGGGTATGGGCTTCTTCTCTGTAGCAATCATCGTCACGGTTCTGTGCTAACCTAATCGATACAGGTCCCGTCATTTTAACGATATCTTCTGACCATCGGGCTGGTTGGTCTGCTCATTGGCCTTGTTGCTCCCATTGGCCACCATTCGAGACTGCCTTGGCCCACTGTCTGTCGTTCCTCGTATATATAAGATACATACTTGAGGTATTTACAAATGTTTGATCTTGAATTTGTAACTTCGCATTTTCGTGGTTTTGTGTGGATGAAGTTAGAGTGTAGACGTCATTTTCTATCAATTACCCTAACAGATTTATTAATGAAAATTATGCAAAATACCTTTGATGTTGTAAATATAATAGACTAGCTTTTACCCGCGGCTACGCTCTCGCGCAAAGAACTATTTTAGTCACCCATTTCATTCTTGACACCTTGATTTTCGAAAAATCCGGAAACACTCGTCCCTTTATTTGCCTTAAGGTTAATCTTGACGAAGTTTTGAGTTAAAATGTTCAAAAAAATTGTTTTCTCCATACAAACTCTGAACCCCCATTTCATCACCCCAGGGGTTGAATTTCGAAAAATCCTTTCTTAGTACTTACAACCTTTACAAAAGACACCTTTCTGCTAAATTTTAGTTTTCTAGGTCTGAGGGTTTGGGCTGGGTGTTGATGAGTCAGTGAATCCGGACGTCCAATTTTATATATAAGAAATTGTATATATAAGAAGAGCTTGATATTTAAACGATATTGAGTGGCTTGTGCCTGAAGTTGTGAGTTCAAAACCCTGCGCACGTTTGCCATTCTTTACAAAATATTTTTTTTGCAATATTTTTTTTTTGCTTTCTGTTGTAGGTATAACATAGATGTATTATCGTACTACTAATGTAAAAAACCTGTTATTTACGGGACTATAACATAACCATTTAAATATCATATTTACAAATAAAATACTTACTTCTACGTGGACTGACGTTGACAAATTTTGACACTTTTGATAAACATAGAGTAATTATAGTAAAAAGATAAAATGAGCAATAGACACCTCTGTCATAGAAAAATAAAAAAAGTTTTATGTGTTTTAGAGTTCTGTACTCAAAGGGATCCATTTGATTTGGCAGCAAAACACGAAAAAGAAAATAATAATAATAATCAATTTTTATTATTTATTACGTAATCTCTACAATCCAATTACAGTAGTAGGAGGAAGAAGAAGACCCAGGTTTTGTTATTGAAGTTTTGTAGAATGACGAGTTCTTTTAAAGATGAGAGACCTGGGAGGAGCAAGTTATTAACTTATTACTGATCTTGGAAAAATGTTATTGAACAAGAAATGTCTTAGCCTTGTTTTCTAGAGCCCGGCCTTTCCCGAAACACGGCAATAGGCCCGGTAGTACCACATTGGTACCAAGGCAAAGGTCGCAGTCTTATGTGGAATGCGACATGCGCCTGCACCAACACAAGCAAATAGTGCTATGCTATTTGTCTTTATTTTGTATTATTTTGACTAATGAATGGTTCAGTGAAATTAATGGAAAGAAAAACATAAATTTACTACGTTTCGGATGGCTAGATAACTCATTTTGGCTCTGAGTTTCAGTAAAATTTTATTGAAACATATATATACACTGAAGCCTAAATCCCTGACGGAGTAAGCAGAACATCATAATGGTTGTAAAACAATTACATACCTAACCTACATTCTGACGGTCATAATATAAGATAGAACATGAATATTGTTTTTAATAGGTTGTCAGTTTTTCAGCCACAGCAAAACCCACTAACTGGCTTTTAAAGTATCCCAGAAAAGAGTTGGCAGCTGGCACTATATAAGTTTCTCGTAATTATAGTCTAGCATTTAAGTAATTATTGCCATCAATATTTAGTTATTGACCTCAGGTATACAGAGCAATATCCTCTTTTAACGTTTTAGTATTTAACGAATTACTTATAATATATCTAGGTATGTACTGAACCTAATTCAAATGTGAAGATTTTTCTATCTAAAAGTTTAAAAGATGGGATCATGAAAAGAAGATGATAATATTGGTTACAAAGCTTGTTTTCAGGTCAGTGTATTGGTTGCTACGTGCTGTCTCACTTTAATTCACTTTAGTTACAACCCCATCTCTCTTTAACTTATTTTTACTGTACATGTCATTTAGTTGATCACCGTGTAGAATGAATGTATTGAAAATCGCAAACTTCAGACAGGAAGTACTAAATGAACGAGAAAGCGAGACGAATATACAAGAGACAAATACATTAAATTAGTTACAGACACGAAAGAATTTGGTAGTTTGGCAATTTATCAGCCAATGAAAACCTGTCATACCTATATCATTCAGTGGTAAAATATCATTCATTTTCAACATCCACTTTTGCTATTGCATTCAGTATCACTATCACATTGAATTATCGCAATCACTATCATTATCTCTATCGCAGTTAGGGAATAAGCTTCCTGTATACAATATACATGCGGATTTGAAAGAAAACAATTTTGTCAACTAGGTGCGAAGTAATCCGAAGAGATTCCGAACACGATCGCTAGGGCGTGCGTTATATATCAGTGACTAGCCACTGACGAGTTGACAGGTTCGGGCCGCCTTGTATTACGTCTCTTTATAGGGTTCAGTGCTCGTAGGATACACTGTACTGTCGACATCATGCGAATCCGTACTGAGTGCTTCTCTTCATTTTTTATATTCTGCACTACTAAGGAATATAATTCTCTGCCTGCGTCTGTATTTCCGGGCTCATATAACCCGAGTCTCTTTAAAGTTCAAGTGAATAGACATCTTCTGGGTGAGCTTGCTACATCCTCGACCACATGCCCAGGGCTAACAGGGTGGTCAAAAGCGAACCCATTCTTTATAAAATATTTTTTCACGTTAAAAGCGTATGAGTCACTGACTTCAATCCCAACAACAGTTCGCACAAAGTAGATAACTAGTATTTTTTGCAGACTACAATGCCTATTAGCAGATAGCCACAAACGAAAATGTCACTCATAATTTAGAATTAGATGATAAGTATACTTACTGGTTTGTAGTATTTTTTTTGTTTTTGTTGATTTTTTTAAAAGCGCTGAATCATTTTCGATAAAATTTATATGGGACTACCTCTGGAGTATACTCTTTCGAACAAAAAAAGAATTTTGAAAACCTCTTCCTGTTTTGAAGTCTGTTAAAATCTAAGATTTCTAATTCACATTGTTCAACCCTAATGTGACCTTACCCCTAGTTCCCATCGCGTGACCCCACACAATGTCGCGTCGAGGTCGTGGGAAGTATTGTGTCTCTAAGAACGGCAGTACTGGCCAAGTAATATACGTTGAACTTAAATACACCTCCTCAAGTTTATAGGAGCCTGGTACTTTTTACAACACAATGGCGCTCACTTCTAGTTGATTTTTTTATATCCGTATTACAAGAAAGCGACTCAGGCTCTGATCTATACTTAAGCAACAGTCAATACTTAAGTATAAGTAGATCAAGACTTGAGTCTCCTTATACAATACGGGCCTTATAATCTTCTTTATTTTTTAATAGCATTCCGCCCGGGACTTCGTTCCTGTGGGAATTCTGCAAAATTATGTCTCATCGGGGATAATGTAGCTTTCTAATGGCGAAAGATTTTTTTCAAATCTATTCAATACAAACAAACAATCAAATCTTTCCTCTTTATAATATGTATAGACTAGCATTCCGCTCGGGACTTCGTTCCCGTGAGAATTCGGGAAAATCAAGTACCCTATGTCCATCCCGGATAATGTAGGATTCTAATGGTGAAAGAATTTTCAAATCGGTCCAGTAGTTTCGAAGCCTATTCAATGCAAACAAACAAACAATCAAATTTTTCCTCTTTATAATATTACTAGCTTTCTGCTCGGGACTTCGTTCCCGTGGGAATTCGGGAAAATTATGTAGCCTATGTCCATCGGGGATAACGTGGCGTAAGAATTTTTCATTTCTCATACTTGGAAAATAGTGTTATTTTGATCTGGTTATTGGGTGGAAAATGCTGCTTCCCTCCATAGGGACGGAAAAACTCATACAAATTACTTCCCACCTAAGGGCCGGAATGAACTTTAAAAATAGAACTGCTGTCAGCTGTGAAGAGTTTTATGTAAAAAAAAACTAACTAAAAAAATGCTGCGGCCATGTGAGTTTCTAAACAGCCAGTATGAACTATTAGCGCAAACTTCTTTGAGCGGAATAAGCCGCAACAATTACGCGGTGAGTTCCATATTTAAAAAGTAACTTTTAATTTCACGAATTGTCCTAATTTGACAATTAATTTTAAATAGGTACTACTAATATTTATACTATCAATAAATAATTTAGATAAACAACTAGGTTTATTTTCCTCATATTCGAAATGAAAAGTAGAGTATTTAACACGGGTAAAAGAATCAATTCCTACTCGGATAAATACCTCGGGAATTGATTCTTTCCACCCTCGGTTAACAATCTACTATTTCAAATCGGTCCAGTAGTTTCGAAGCTTATTCAATTCAAACAATAAAATCTTTCCTCTTTATAATATGTATAGACAATATAAGATTTGAGGTCCTGATTCACTGACTCATCAACGCCCAGCCCAAACCCTTAGACCTAGGCAAAATAGTGTCTTTTTTGTATTACGTAGGCAAGCACTAAGAAAGGATTTTTCGAAAAGGGGTTGAAATGGAGGTTCAAAGTTTGTATAGAGAAAACAATTTTTTGACATTTTGACTCAAAACTTCGTCAAGATATACCTTGAGGGAAATAAACGGACACGTGTTTATCTTTAACTTAAGAATAATAGAATAGAATAGAATAGAATAACTTATTTTTTCTATGTCTATGGTTTATCCCCAAAGGGGTCAAGAATGAAAAAGATGACTAAAAGAGTTCTTTGCGCAAGCGAAGCTGCGGGAAAAAGCTAGTATAATTCTGGAGCTGAGCGATTTCAAGAACTAACAAATCATTTTTGCTGTCAGATCATCGATGTTTGTGTCTGTGTTTAAGTATTTGTGTTCCGAGGGACCCACAACACAAGGGAAAAGGTGTGGGCCTCTGAGTGTATTACGTTTTATTTATTTATTTTTCCATTTGTTTCCAGTGGCGCTACGCGAGCCCCTCGGAGCGTTGCCTGACTTTCCTCGGGGTGGTGGTATCGTGGTGGTGCAGTGCGGGGCTGATCGCAGCCGTGGTCATCTACGGAGAGCTGACGGCGCTTTTCGTGGCCCGCCATAAGGAGGAGGAGGCCTCAGGATACGCGAGAATACTCAGCTGGTTCGGTGGTGGCCAGGTTATGTGAGTGGATTGTCTACACTAATACACACATCAACGCGGTCTAGGGATATTGCACGATTTTTCATACTAAAGAGGTCTGTTTGAGAAGCCGCAATAGCATACTCGAGACGAGCAAGTGCTAATCCTAGATTTTCAATTCTAGTCAATAAATTTTGTTTTACTTGAAATTTGTGAAAACGTGACGAAAATGAAAAAAAATATTGCGTAAATTCGACCATTTTCATACAAAAAGCAGGCAAATGTGCATTTTCTTTTTGGTGTCCATCACGTTTTCACAAATTTCAAGTAAAACAAAATTTATGGACTAGAATTGAAAATTCAAGTTTAGCACTTGCTCTTCTGTAAATTATAGCCCTCCATGTATCTCGAGTATGCTTTTATAGCTTCTCAAACAGGCCTCTTTTGTATGAAAAATTGTGCAATATCCCTAGACCGTGTTGATGTATATATTATAAAGAGGAAAGATTTGACTATTTTTGTGACAAATGAGACCTGCCTCCTAGTAATCCATCTTAGGCAACGACACCTCAGTTTGTTTTGAATCTGAGGTGGCATCGTATGGTCTCATGCGGTGTGGTAGCCTACCACACCGCGACAATCCTCCTACCGAAGTCGACGTCAAACAGCTTGCTGTGTTTTGTCTGTGCGTGGGAGTACCGTGCCTTAATTAGCATTTTCTGGGTTATCTCGCTCCATCGTCGACCTCATCTATGACCTTGGTCAAGATTGGGGTCAAGAGTTAACCCATCTCATAATAAAATAAAATAAAGTTTGCATTAAATAGGCTCCGAAACTACTGGACCGATTTAAAAAAATATTTCACCGTTAGAATCTTACATTATCCTTGATGAACATAGGCTACATATTTTCCCGAATTCCCACGGGAACGAAGTCCCGTGCGAAAAGCTAGTTCTTAATAATAATTCTATGCAATAGCCCTTGCACTTAACGGGTGCTGTCTTTGGCTGTATGTCCTCAATAGTGCAGGCAGAGATTGTATTTTTTTGTTATTATTATAAAATGGGTTAACTCTTGACCTCAATGGCCAAGGTCATAGATGAGATAACCCAGAAAATGCCTATAAGGCACTGGTACTCCTACGCACCGACGGAACACAGCAAACTATTTTATTTGGCGTCGGACTTTGGTAGGAAGGTGGTCGCGAACCAGACGGCCCTTTACAGAGCCTACCACACCGCATGAAACCATAGGACGCCACCTCAGATTTCGAACAAATGGAGGTGTCGTTGCCTGGTGTGGATAGGATAGGAGGCAGGTCTCATTTGTGTTTCCTTAGTCGCCTCTTACGACACCCACGGAAAAAAATGGGCTGGTGTTATCCTCAACCGATCACCACACGGGGTAAATTAAGGTATCTCAAAGGGACCTCTGTATGTTGGACAACAAAAGGACCGGCCTTCGTGCCGTAATTTTTCTAGGAAAGATAAATAATAATAATCATAATAAATTCAATTACCACTTACATACGCTCACGCCCAAATTCCCTAACGGGGTAGACAGAGCACTAGTGGTTCTAGAACCACTAGATACCACGTTTGACACAAATTGTTAAGGTAATCAGATGGACCAACAGGGTGAAATTGAAAACATTCGACAAACTTTGAGGTATAAATCCACCCATGACTACGAACAACTTTTTCTATGGGACCAACTTTCCTACTAAAAATAAAAATAAATGTTTTTTGTACCATACATTTTGGTTGAGTAGGTATTGAACTGTTGTATGGAACAGTAGATTTTTTTTTAGTAGGAAAGTTGGTCCCATAGAAAAAGTTGTTCGTAATCATGGGTGGATTTATACCTCAAAGTTTGTCGAATGTTTTCAATTTCACCCTGAAGTTACAACTTGAGAGGTAGTCAGGTCAGCCTTTCGCCCATTATTTAGCAAAACCCTTGCATCCCTATTACGAATTATGAATCACGACAAGTTTAACCCGTCGGCGCGTGTGATACAAATCCTGCACACACGGACGGGCGTGCAAGAATCCCGCGAGGTTTTAACTTTTGTTTTGTTTTTTTTTTTATCAGAGCAGCGGGCAACCGCAGCCTCCACATGGACGCGCTGGTGGATGACTCGCTGGCGTACGCGTATGCTAGCCTCGCAGTGATGGCGGTGCAGCTGACGGCCGCCGCCGCCGCCGTCACGCTGGCCAACACGGCCGGCAACAAGATGGTAACACAGCGTAGTCATTTACAACAAGATACAACACAATACAACACTATACAACACAATATACAGGTTGAAAAAGAACCTCCTAGCTTTATTGAAAATCCTGAACCAGTATCACTCAAAGAACACATTTATGAAAAAAAAAATGTTTTTAATATTTTTTCAATGGGAATAGTTTATTTTTTGCCTAAACGTAGACATTACTCCTACACCAGGCACGCGAGGGGTGTGGGTAGCGCGAGGGGGGTGCGCCCGAGTGGTGTCTACGTTCAAGAAACCCCCCCCCCCAAAATTAAAAAAATTAAAAGTGTTCAGTAAGTGATACTGGTTCAGGATTTTCAATAAAGCTAGGAGGTTCTTTTTCAACCTGTATATAACACTTTAACACAATACAAGCGTACGCGTACGCGAGCCTCGCGGTGATGGCGATGGTAACACAGCACAGTCATATACAACAAGATACAGCACTTTACAACACTATCTTCTTCTTCCTAGCACTTAGTCCCGTTCTACGAGCACTCAACCCTATATAGAGACGTAATACAAGGCGACCCGAACCTGTCAACTCGTCAGTGGCTAGTCACTGATATATAACGCACGCCCTAGCGATCGTGTTCGGAATCTCTTCGGATTACTTCGCATCTAGTTGACAAAATCGTTTTCTTTCAAATTCACATGTATTACGTCTCTATATAGGGTTGAGTGATCGTAGGTCCCGTTTCTCATTTGGGGTACGCCTGACCATGCTCCAGGATTTAGCAGGTCAAGTCATTACAGTGAAGCGACTGCCATCGGACCTCCAAGACCCTGTTAACAGGGGAACCTGACCGGGTTGGATCATGGTTACACATACAGTTGCCTAAATGTGCAGGTTTCCTTACGATGTTTTCCCTCACCGTTAGAGCATCGGTTAGTGTGCAACTAATGTACATGACGGCACTCAAACGACTGGACCAATTTTGATAAACCTTGGTACGAAGGTAGCTGATACCTTTTATTAAAACACAGGCTACATCATTGTCCCAAATTCCCACGGGAACGAAATTCGGGGCGGAAAGCTAGTCGGTCCGCCGTGTGGTGATCGGTTGTGAATAATACCCCCCATCTCTTTCTGTGGATGTCGTAAGAGGCGACTAAGGAAACAAAAATGAGACCTGCTTCCTAGTAATCCATCTGAGGCAACGACACCTCAATTTGTTCTAAATCTGAGGTGGCGTCTTATGGTCTCATGCGGTGTGGTAGGCTCTGTAAAGGGCCGTCTGTAGACACTTGTCTCCCTAAGCAGTCACTTAACTCGCGTTTATCTTTCGCGTTTTCTTCCACGCTGGACTTGGAGTGAAAGAAAAACTTAGAATGAACCTTACCTGCCAACTCTTCTTAGGCATACTGTAAAAGTCAGTAAGTGGGACGCGAGGGTTTTGCTGTATTGTGGGGGAAAGGCTGAAACCTCTCACCGCTATACATCATGTTTCATCTAACCTTCAGAAAGTATATCAAACTAGTTTTCCGCCCGTTACTTCGTTCATCCTGTGGGAATTTGGGAAAATTATGTAGCCTATGTTAATCCAGGGTGTCAGCTACCTCCACAGCAAATATCAAAATCGGTCCAGCCATTTGAGTGTGAAAGAGTAACAAACATCCATACGACGGCCGGTTTGGTCGAGTGGTAGGTGACGCTGCCTCTTGATCGGCGGGTCCTGGGTTCGATCCCCAGTCGGGGCAAACATTTGTGTAAAAAGCAGATGTTTGTTCTCGGGTCATGGGTGTTTGTGTTTGTCTTTGTGTGTTGACACAAGGGAAAACCTTAGTGTGGGCCTTTGAGTGTGTAGCGTTTATTTATTTTATTTATTTATACAAACTTTCGCGTTTATAATATTAGCAAGGATAAGGGGGTAGTAAGGACGTGGTATTTAGTGGTTCTGAACCACTGATTCTCTTCTTCTTCTTATCGTGTAGGTATAGTCAAGTGTGTGGCGAACTTGGCTAACCCTGGTGTCAGAGTTTACAAACCGCACAATGGCCTCTGACTTGGTTTTAACGACACTGTAGTCAATCGATAACATCCGGGACCGACAGTTTTACGTGCCCTCCGAAGCACGGAAACGCTCGTGATAAATTTCCACTTTGGTTACCCATCAGGTTCCCTGCCTCTGTGTACGTTGCTTAACCTCACTGATTGGTTGAAATCAGCGAGAGCCACCCAGGTGGAGGCAAGTTAATATTATGGAGGATGAAAAAATATGAAGTGTGGGTACAGTCAAGAGCATGAAGTTTTACGCTTGTGGCGCGAGGCTTTTCTTGTTTAGAGTGAACGTTCCCAACTGTGGTTGCTTTACAGTTGGCTACATTTTTCTTATCTCTAGGGGGGGCAGCTGCTCCACCCTGCCCCCCCTTGGCGACGCCCTACAGGCATGATTGTGTGTAATGTAATCTTTCGCCCGCAGATCTCCCGGCTGCGCTGGCGCCTGCTGCGCTCCGTCATCAGACAGGAGATTGCATTCTTCGACACTAACACCTCCATGAACTTCGCCGCCACCATCACAGAGTGCGTATTTTTTTTAATTATGAGATGGCTTTACTCTTGACCTCAATCTGGACTAAGGTCATAGATGAGATCGACGATGGAGCGAGTTAACACAGAAAATGCCTATTAAGGCACTGATACTGAACACAGCAAGCTGTTTTTCGTCGGACTTCGGTAACGAACCAGACGGCCCTTTACAGAGCCTACCAGAACTCTTTTATGGGTCAATGTATACGGTTCTATAATAAGATTCCCATGTGTATTCAAAATTTACCTTTGGATAAATTCAAGACAGTGATTAAACAAAAACTTTGCAAAAAGGGCTATTACAAAATTTCTGATTATCTATCAGACAGGCAGCCATGGGAATGAACTGCTCAGCTCTAGGGTTATTTCAGATTTAGTTAAAATTAGTAAATAAGAAAATTTGTAATGCGATTTAAAAGAGCAACCTCAGAGTTTCTTGCCTGTTCTTTTCTGAAGAAGACTGCACCTTTGCGAATAGGCGTAAAGTCAGTAGGGTCAAAAGAACGAATGCGTATGTATTTAAATCGTTTAATGTATGTTTGTATGTATTTCATTGTAATCTTGACTTGTTTTAAGTGACATCCTGAATGTCCTTTAAAATAAAGATTTTTCTATTCTATTCTATTCTATTCTACCACATCGCAAAACCTGAATATTTAGTATTAATATTTAGCTATTATATTTGATTTTTGGTTTAGTCGGTTTAGTCGGTTTAGTAAGGTCCGTATTACAGAACGCGGCTCAGATTCTGATCTATACTTATGTAGCATGTAGTTTAACCGTGTGGTGATCGGTTGAGAATAACACCACCCCATCTCTTTTCGTGGGTGTCGTAAGAGGCGACTAAGGAAACACAAATGAGACCTGCCTCCTAGTAATCCATCCCAGGCAACGACACTTCATTTATTTTCTGAATCTGAGGTGTCGTCCTATGGTCTCATGCGGTGTGGTAGGCTCTGTAAAGGGCCGTCTGGTTCGCGACCACCCTCCTACCGAAGTCCGACGCCAAACAGCTTGCTGTGTTCCGTCGGTGCGTAGGAGTACCAGTGCCTTTATAGGCATTTTCTGGGTTAACTCGCTCCATCGTCGACCTCATCTTTGACCTTATGGTCAAGATTGAGGTCAAGAGTTAACCCATCTTATAATAAATAAAAAAAAGCAGTCGTTTTTGTCATTCTGATAGTTTTGAGAGAGACAATCAATACTTAAGTATAGATCAAGACTTGAGTCTCCTTCTGTAATACGGGCCTTATAAGTAGTGATACAATTTAGTTATAATTTAAGAGCTATATAAGTACGGAGGGCCGCACTTCAGGTTACCACAGGCATGCACTCTGTACCGTTGCGATAAGAGCGTGTTTTTAATGAAAATGGGGTAACCTGACGTGATGCCGTGCGTACATATAGTGAAAGTAAACCATAACCTTCAAAATTGTCCCATAGAGACATGGAGAAACTCCGCGGCGGGGTGGGTGAGCACGTGGTGATGACGTCATACCTGGGGGGGACGGTGATCCTGGGCGCAGGGCTGGCGCTGGCCTACGGGTGGAAGCTGACGCTGGTGGGGCTGTGTGTGGTGCCGCTGGCGATCGCCGTCGCCATGGTCGTCGCCAAGGTGGGTGCAGTGGGGTTCACGATCGCATAGGGGGGGTGAAACTGTAGCGGCTGATTCTCTTTCTTACCAGCCCATATACGTCCCCAGCGTGGGGCACGGGCCTCCCTTCGAAACACGAAGGGGATTTAAGGCCATAGTCCACCACGCTGGCCCAATGCGGGTTGATGGACCGCTCGTCTTTCGAAAATGAATTTTCTTGGACGGGTGGGTTTCATCACGATGTTTTCTTTCACCGTTGAGCAAGTGATAATTAGAAATCCGTACATAAATCCGAAAAGACGAATTTACTAGTACAGGCCCGCACCAGGATTTGAACCCGCGACCTTCGGATTACAAGTCTGGCTCATTACCAACTGGGCTATCACCGCTTCGATTCTCTTTACGAAACTTTATTTCTTTTAAACCTAGTTACCTAGTTGTTTCTCTTTTTGGAAGCTGTTCTTTCCTTTGCATGTTAGCGCTATTGCTTGTATTAACTACTAGCTTTCCGCCCGGAACTTCGTTCCCGTGGGAATTCGGAAAAATCATGTTCATCACGGATAATGACTGTAATTCTAATGGTGAAAGAATTTTTCAAATCAGTCCAGTAGTTTCGAAGCCTATTCAATGCAAACAAATAATCAAATCTTTCCTCTTTATAATCTATTTAAACTACTTATAAAGAGGAAACATTTAATTGTTTGTTTGTTTGTTTGTTTGTTTTTTTGCATTGAATAGGCTCCGAAACTACTGGACCGATATGAAAAATTCTTTCACCATTAGAAAGCTACATTATTCCCGATGGACATAGGCTACATAATTTTCCTAAATTCCCACGGAAACGAAGTCCCGGGCGGAATGCTAGTTAGTATATATGAATTACAAATGAAAACCATCCCCTTTCAGTACCAGACGCAATGTTCTTCCGAAGAGGTGTCTGCGTACGGGGTGGCGGGCCGCGTCGTGGAGGAGGCGCTGGCGGGGGTGAGGACGGTGCGCGCCTACGGGGGGGAGGACAAGGAGGTCGCACTGTGAGTACCGTGGAGGTTCTGCCTTTGTTTTTTAATAAGATGGGTAAACTCTTGACCCCAATCTTGACCAAGGTCATAGATGAGGTGGACGATGGATCGAGTTGCAATTAAGACATTGGTACTCCCACGCGCCGACGTAACACAGCAAGCTGTTTGGCGTCGGACTTCGGTAGGAGGGTGGTTGCGAATCAGACGGCCCTTGACAGAGCCTACATGAGACCATAGGACGACACCTCAGATTCAGAAAAAAATGAAGTGTCGTTGCCTGGGATGGATTACAAGGCGGCAGGTCCAACGTTAAAAGGTCCATTCATTAAGTGTTATAGCTGTTACAGTTAAAACTAGTTAGTAGTTAGAACGCGTTTTTCCTAGTTAGAACTAGTTTTTACTTGGTGCCTTTGTTAAAACTAGAATTGACTAATATCTGAATCAAATATCAGTTAAAACTAGTTTCTACAAGACAAAACGCGTTTTCCCGAAGCGAGTCAGTTAAAACTGTTCCGACCGAGGTTAGAGTTCATCATACCTTATTCTGATTGGCTTGAGGCTATGTTGTGGGTTATGTAGCTGTTGTGCTTACCGTTTAACGCAACCAAAGTCTTTTCTGGCACTTCGCCGGCCGCTGCCGCGGCACGCTCGCTTCGCTCGCTCGGCTCGTGCGTTGGGGGTCGCAGTTCTAACCTTTTTTTTTTTTTACTTGGGGAAATACCCACGCATACGCCCCCATCGCAGGGGCGATGGAAGGGTTAGGTCGGACTCGAACCGACTAAAACCCCAAGGCGTTCCTTCTCCCGCCTGGGGTGGGGTCACAGGTATCGCGTTAGCATTCGTCTGTGACCCCA
This sequence comes from Aproaerema taeniolella, assembly GCA_949987775.1. NCBI lineage: Eukaryota > Metazoa > Arthropoda > Insecta > Lepidoptera > Gelechiidae > Aproaerema > Aproaerema taeniolella. Next base: position 642,502 of record OX465272.1, read on the forward strand.
CCGGGCGCTGGACCGCTTATATCAGCGGACCCCTTCTCGCGGGGGGACCAGTGCCCCCCATGTAGCCTGCTGTTTGAAGGCGTGCATGGAACACGTTGCACGCCTTCCGTCTCAAGGCCTTTATTGGTGATGGTCGCCCCTGCGGCCGTCACCAGGCCTCTTCTATGGAGGCATCAGACGGAGCTCGGCTCGTCTTCTGCGTCCAGGCCTTCTGCGGCGGATAGCGGGAGCACTAGCGTCCGCCTCTCTTTCTCTCTCCGCCGCCTCCTTCTGGGAAATTATGTCTTCTCAGAAGGAGAGGACACTGTTCCATGACGTCTCGTTCTCGACCATAGTTCGCACGACAGTCGCCAACGAGAGGTCCGGGCTAACCTAACCTAACCGACCCTTAACGGATTAGTTAGGCTAAGCTACTAACAAACCTAACCTACAGTTTCTGCCCCGATATAATCTCCGCGGGGGGGGAGTTTTAACTATAGCTAGTTTTAACTATAGCTCGATGTGACAACTAGTTTTATCTGAAAATCAAATATGTCAGTGGTAAATTCTAGTTTTAACTGATTATTTCTAGTTTTAACAAAGGCACCAAGTAAAAACTAGTTCTAACTAGGAAAAGCGCGTTCTAACTACTAACTAGTTTTAACTGTAACATAGCTATCACATACCGAAATCACATACATACATACGCTTATGCCTGCAATCCCTAACGGGGTAGGCAGAGCATCAGTGGTTCCAGAAAACCACCCAAAGCCACGTTTGACACAAATGGTGAGGGTTATTAGATGGAACATGTAGTGTAATCGTGAGAGGTGGTCAGCCTTTCGCCCATGATACAGCAAGACCCTCACGTCCCACTTACTGATTTTTACAGTATGCCTGGGAAGAGTAGGCAGTTGGCACATTCTAAGTTTTTCTTTCACTCCAGTCCAGCGTCGAAGGACCGAAATTAAAATGTTTTTTAACCAGAGTTTTAAAAATAAATAGTGATGCAATTTTAACGGTTGCACTCTCTGCAGAACTAAGGGAACTTTTGTTTTTTAACCGACTTCAAAAAAGGAGGAGATTCTATGTTCGACTGTATGTATTTTTTTTAATGTATGTTCACTGATTTCTCCGCCAATTATGGACCGATTTTCAAAATTATTTTTTGTTCGAAAGAGTATACTCCAGAGGTATTTATCGAAAATGTTTCAGCGCTTTTAAAAAAAAATCAACAAAAACAAAAAATACTTCAAACCAGAACATCATCTAAATAAATGAAAAATCTGTTTCGAGGCATGGAAGTGACAGATCATGTAAATTGAGCAAAATGATTAAAACAATGAAGCAAAACAAATCAAAAAAAGAAAAGGTGAAAGGCAAATCGCGTCGTGATTCTATATCACCAACAAATAAGAAAAAGAAAGATAAAACCTCTAGTGAAAGTTCTAAATCTAAACTGTCTGACGTCGTTAGGGGTCTAAAACGTAGCAGTTCAAATGAAGAAATAAAAGGCAAAAAAAGAAAACTTAAGCGTAAGAAGACTTCTTTTGATAATACAAAACGTTGCATTAAAGCTCGAACGAAATTAAAGGAGAAATTGGATAAGCATTATAAAACATCTATCTATCTGCTAATAGGCATTGCAGTCTGCAAAAAATAATAGTTATCTACTTTGTGCGAACTGTTGTTGGGATTGAAGTCGGTGACTCATATGTTTTCAACTAGGCTTGGAAAATTATTAATATCTCCTTACAGTTACAGTGCGGCTCTCGCCCCCGCCGCGGCGGCGGCCCGGCGGCGAGGATTGCTGGCGGGTTTGGGCTCGGGCCTGGGCTGGTTCCTCACTTACTGCATCAACGCGCTCGTCTTCGGATACGGCTCGGTACTCATCGTCCGGGACATGGGCCTGCCGCCGGCTGAACAGGAGTACCATCCCGGGATTATGGTCACTGTGAGTATCAGCTTAACTTGGTACGTGTGTGTCGCACTGCATAAAGATCTAGCTTCCCGCTCGGGACTTCGTTTCCGTGGGAATTCGAGAAAATTATGTAGCCTATATTATGCAGGGATAATGTAGCATCCTAATGGTGAAATAATTTTTGAAATCAGTCCAGTAGTTTCGGAGCCTATTCGTTACATACAAAAATATAAATCTTTCCTCTTTATAATATTAGTATAGATAAAGTGTTTATCCAGCTATCTAAACACTGGCTGGTTGCTCAACTACTGCATCAACACATAATTGAGAGATTTAAACGTTCATAGCTTTCTTATTTTCAAGATATTAAAAGAATATTTACACCAGGATATTTTCGAAGCAAAGAAGCTTCAATTCACACAATAAAAAAATAAGTCATGCATAGGGAATTCGTTATTTGGCCCTCATACGACTTTGTCATTATTTAAAAAGCCTTTTTTTTATTATGAGATGGGTTAACTCTTGACCTCAATCTTAACCAAGGTCATAGATGAGGTCGACGATGGAGCGAGTTCACCGAGACAATGCCAATTAAGGCACTGGTACTCCTACGCACCGACGGAACACAGCAAGCTGTTTAGCGTCGGACTTCGGTAGGAGGGTGGTCGCGAACCAGACGGCCCTTCATAAAGCCTACCACACCGCATGAGACCATAGGACGCCACCTCAGATTCAGAACAAATTGAGGTGTCGTTGCCTGGGGTGGATTAATAGGAGGCCGTTCTCATTTGTGTTTCCTTTACGACACCCACGGAAAGAAATGGTGTTTTTCTCAACCGATCACCACACGACAATTTGGTCCTCATACGACTTTATCATTATTTAAAAAGCCTTCAGCGAACTATTGAATAATATTTAACATTTGTAAAATTCCAAAATCTTCACTTTCTGTTCCTCACTCCCTCGTTCAATCACCAACTGACTTAAAAATTGTAAATTGTATCTACTCGTGATAATACACACATCAACGCGGTCTAGGGATATTGCACGATTTTTCATACAAAAGAGGTCTGTTTGAGAAGCTATAATAGGATACTCGAGATACATGGAGGGCTATAATTTTCAAAGGAGCAAGTGCTAAACCTGAATTTTCAATTCTAGTCAATAATTTTGTTTTACTTGAAATTTGGGAAAACGTGACGGAAACGAAAACGAAAATACACTTTTTGCCTGCTTTTTGTATGAAAATAGTCGAATTTACGCAAAAAAAAATTTCTTTTTCGTCATGTTTTCACAAATTTCAAGTAAAACAAATTTTATTGATTAGAATGAAAAATTCAGGTGTAGCACTTGCTCGTCTGAAAGTAATAGCTCTCCATGTATCTCGACTATGCTTTTGTAGCTTCTTAAACATACATCTTTTGTATGAAAAATCGTGCAATATCCCTACACCGTGTTGATGTGTATACTTTGACATTTTAAAACCTCGCGCGATTTTTGCACACCCGTGTGCATTTGTCTATTTTATTTACTTAATCAGTTTGAATGTGAATGTGAACTATGGGACCTGTGCCTGAAATAAATGAATTTTATTCATTTATTTATACATACATACACTCACGCCTGCAATCCCCAACGGGTTAGGCAGAGCATCAGTGGTTCCAGAAACCACTAAATATTTGTTTTTCCCTATGAAGATGCAATAGAGTATTTAACCACTCAATGCCACGTTTGACACAAATGGTGAGGGTTATTAGATGGAACATGTTGTGTAATGGTGAAAGGTAGAATAGAATAGAATAGAGTAGAAACACTTTATTAAATTGACACAGGAAAAAAACTTAATGCTAAAAACAAATACTAAAAAAAAAATACATAAAAACATGGAAACATAACACAAAAGAAAGTACTTCATTATTACAATTAATTATTACTGTGCCAATTAATCGGCGCTGGCTCAGCATAAAACTGTTGTGGGCTACCATAACAGCGCTGTTATTCTGCCAGGACCTTGCAAGCAGTGAACGGTTGCGTTTTTGCGACGACTAAGTGAGAGTTAGTGTTTTTATGAAAGTGCGTGTTTGATATAGTAACCCTTTGTTTTTGGTAGTAGAAGTGTATCGTATGTAAAATGCATATGTGTGTCTGTGTGTGTGAAAGCAGAAAGAGGTGGTCAGCCTTCGCCCACGATACAGCAAGATCCTCATATCCCACTTACTGATTCATTTATTTTATTATGTCTCTTTAGATTCTATTCTGCTGCTTCATGTCAGCCCAGAACATCGCGATGTGCCACCCCCACCTGGAGCTGTTCTCAGCGGCGCGCGGTGCGGCGGGCTCCCTCTACACCCTCCTCGAGCGGAGGTCCAAGATCGACGCCCTGGGAGACCAGGGGGAGATGCCGGACAAGTTCCGCGGGGACATCGAGTTCCAGAACTTGTATTTTAACTACCCCTCCCGGCCGGATGTTAAGGTGAGACTGTTTAGAATAGAATAAAATAGAAGTATCTATTTGCTAGACATGGTATACACGGTGATAATTTTTTATCTACGTTTAGGCAAAAAATGAACCATTCCCATTCCCATTAAAAAAAAAACAAATCTCATCAATGTGTTTTTTGAGTGATATTTTTTCAGGATTTTGAATATAGCTAGGAGGTTTTTTAGGCGAGCTGTGCACACCCACCCATACGTTGACGCAAATAATTCCTAACGGGGTAAACAGAGCATCAGTGGTTCTAGCGAACTAAGACTAGATGCAACGTTTGATACAAATTGTGAGGGTTATCAGAAGGAACAAGTTGTATAATGATTAGAGGTGGTCAGTCTTTTCATAGTGCAACTGTTTGACCTGATATGCTGTTGTGTGTACAATGTTTATTGCAAATAAATAACTATGCCTATACTAACATCAACTCGCATTCAAGCTCATTTTTAAATCAGTACCCACATTTTTTTTACGTAAACTTTATGAAAATTTAACACGTTTCATATAAAAATTTCAAGCTAGATCGTTTTGAGGCATGGAAACTTGCTAATAATACTCTTTAATACAATTTGTGACACCAGTGTTTCTGCGTTTTAAAAAGTTCACCTCTAAGGCGTTCAAAAGGGGTATCAAAATCTGAAAATGTAGGAAAAAAATTTTTTTTCTCCTTATTTACGTTCTATCAACGTTACTGGCACCGTAAGAAAAATTTGGGTACTGATTAAAAAGTCACCCTGTATATCCCTCTGGCCAGGTGCTCCGCGGTCTCTCCCTGTCTATATCTGCGGGTGAGACGGTGGCGCTGGTGGGCGGCTCGGGCTGCGGCAAGTCCACGCTACTGCAGCTGCTGCAGCGGCTATACGAGCCCGAGGGGGGGAGCATCACCGTGGATGGGTGGCCGCTCGACAAACTCAACTTACATCATTTCAGGACGAGTATTGGTAAGTCTTCTTCTTCTTATCGTGTAGGTATAGTCAATTGTGTGGCGAACTTGGCTAACCCTGGTGTCAGAGTTTTCAAACCGCACAATGGCCTCTGACTTGGTTTTAACGACTGTAGTTAATCGACAACAGCCGGGACCTACAGCTTAACGTGCCCTCCGAAACACGGAAACGCTCTAGATAAATTGCCACTTTGGTCACCCATTAGGTTCCCTGCCTCTGTGTACGTTACTTAACCTCAGTGATCGGTTGAGATCAGTGAGCGCCTCTGCACTACGAGCGTTTCAAGTTATCTAACTTGGCAAGTATATTTTCCTAATGGTTACTGACTGAGCTAAGATTGCGTTTTTTTGAAAGTAAAAGTATGGTAAATTGAATTTTTCCACTTTTTACTATAATTTGCTAAACCATTGTTAAGTGTGGGCTAAAAAAAGCCCAAATTTTCGTAAGCTGAAACGGCGTGTGCTAAGACACTTCTGCCTACATTGAAACGGCGTATGCCAAGGCACTTCTGCCTGAGTCAAAACGGCGTATGCCAAGGCACTTTTGTCTAAGTCAAAACAGCGTATGCCAAGGCACTTTTGCCTAAGTCAAAACGGCGTATGCCAAGGCACTTTTGCCTAAGTCAAAACGGCGTATGCCAAGGCACTTTTGTCTAAGTCAAAACGGCGTATGCCAAGGCACTTTTGCCTAAGTCAAAACGGCGTATGCCAAGGCACTTTTGTCTAAGTCAAAACGGCGTATGCCAAGGCACTTTTGCCTAAGTCAAAACGGCGTATGCCAAGGCACTTTTGTCTAAGTCAAAACGGCGTATGCCAAGGCACTTTTGCCTAAGTCAAAACGGCGTATGCCAAGGCACTTTTGCCTAAGTCAAAACGGCGTATGCCAAGGCACTTTTGCCTAAGTCAAAACGGCGTATGCCAAGGCACTTTTGTCTAAGTCAAAACGGCGTATGCCAAGGCACTTTTGCCTAAGTCAAAACGGCGTATGCCAAGGCACTTTTGCCTAAGTCAAAACGGCGTATGCCAAGGCACTTTTGTCTAAGTCAAAACGGCGTATGCCAAGGCACTTTTGCCTAAGTCAAAACGGCGTATGCCAAGGCACTTTTGCCTAAGTCAAAACGGCGTATGCCAAGGCACTTTTGCCTAAGTCAAAACGGCGTATGCCAAGGCACTTTTGCCTAAGTTGAAACGGCATATGCTTTTTTCAGTCATTAAAAAAAATATATTAAACAATCTTACCTCCAATCTGTGCAGGCGTGGTGGGCCAAGAGCCAGTGCTGTTCAGTGGAACCATCCGTGAGAACATCACCCTCGGCCTGCGTGACGTCAGCGACGCCGAGCTCATCGCCGCCGCACAGACTGCGCACGCGCACCAGTTCATCACCAAACTGGCTAAGGTATGACAACGACGTACAGACACACAGTTTTTTACATAAATGTGCCGTTTGGTGATCGGTTGAGAGTAACACCACCTCATTTCTTTCCGTGGGTGTCGACTAAGGCAACACAAATGAGACCTGCCTCCTATTAATCCACGCCTCAATTTGTTCTGAATCTGAGGTGTCGTCCTATGGTCTCATGCGGTGTGGTAGGCTCTGTAAAGGGCCGTCTGGTTCGCGACCACCCTCCTACCGAAGTCCGACGTCAAACAGCTTGCTGTGTTCCGTCGGTGCGTAGGAGTACCAGTGCCTTATCAGGCATTTTCTGGGTTAACTCGCTCCATCGTCGACCTCATCTATGACCATGGTCCAGATTGAGGTCAAGAGTTAACCCATCTTATAATAAACTAGCATTCCGCCCGGGACTTCGTTCCCTTGGGAATTCGGGAAAATTATTAAGCCTTTGTCCATCGGAGACAATGTGGCCTACCTACTATTAGCAAATTTTATGTTCATGTTGTGATTGAGAGAAATAAATAAAGCTTATTATTATTATTATTATTAATGGTGAAAGAATTTTTAAAATCCGTCCAGTAGTTTTGGAGCTTATTCAATTCAAACAAATAAACAACTTCCACTATAAAATTCCACTAATTAATTTAAAAATGATTTTCCAGTGGAATTTTCCTCCGGAAAATTGTCAATTTTTTTCAATTTTTTTCAAGTTTTTAAATATTTTCTGCTTTAAAATTAAGTTATTTATTCGAATAAGTAAAATCCATTTTGTATTAAAAAACAACAATAACAGAGTAAAAGACGAAAAACTACAATGTACAGTCCACAGCACATAAGGTTACCACAAACTGTCACATTTCCCCAATGAATAGTAAACTCTAATGCTTGGAGATAAAATTGAAAATCAGTTGAAGAAATTTGACAGTTTTGGATAGCATGATGTGCCGTTGTCCCTGTACATCGTATTTCAATTTCTCCCCCAATTATACTTAGATCGATTTTCAAAATACTTTTTTTGTTCGAAAGACTTCAGCCAGAGATGGTCCATATAAATTTTATCGAAAATGATTGAGCTCTTTTAAAAAATCAACAAAAACAAAAAAATACTACAAACTAGAACATCATCTAAATAAATGAGTGACATTTGCGAACTGTTGTTGTTGGTTGTTGGGATTTGCGCTGTACAATTTTTTGTACAGCACAATGCTGAGCTTGGCTCCTTTTGCTTAGGTTAATCTAGTTCTTACTTTTTACTGTTAATTTAGTCATTGTATCGTACATTTAACTTTAGCAATAAACATGTTTTCATTTCATTTCATTTCGAAGTCGGTGACTCATTCATGAAGTACGTTTTTAAAACGCCGTGTGAGTCCCCGGCAGAGTAGAATAGGACCACCCTCTTTCTTACCGAGGTGTCGTACAAGGCGACTAAGGTAAATATGCGAGCAAGTTCATCTGCACACAGAGAAGGAAAACTCTGCAATTATATCAAAACCCTCGCCAACCCGTCTGCCAAGCGTGGTGAGTATGGCATTTACCCCTCACGTTATTGAGGGAGGCCCGTGCCCCAGCAGTGGGGACGTATATGGGCTGATGAAGATGAAGTTTTTAAAACGTGGAAAATTGTGCAGGGCTACGACACGATGCTCGGCGAGCGCGGCGCCTCCCTCTCGGGCGGACAGAAACAGCGCATCGCCATCGCCCGCGCCGTGCTGCGCCGCCCGGCCATACTACTGCTGGACGAGCCCACGTCCGCGCTGGACCCAGCCGCTGAGCGGCAGGTGCAGGCCGCGCTCGACGCCGCTAGCGCCGGACGGACCACGCTCGTCGTCTCACACAGGTATTCTTCTTATCGTGTAGGGATAGTCTTTTTTTTTACAAAGCATGGGTAAACTCTTGACCACAATCTTGCTGCCCAAAGGACTAAGATGAGGTCGAAGATGGAACGAATTTACCCAGAATTGCCCTTAAAGGCACTAGTTATCCTACTCACCGACGGAACGCAGCTAGCTGTTTGGCGCCGGACTTCGGTAGGAGGGTGGTGCGAAGTCAGACGGCCCTTTGCAGAGCCTACCACCGCTTTATGGGACCTTCGACCGTCATCTCAATATGAGACAAATTGAGTCGACGTTGTCCGAGATGGCGTATTGTTATGGGGCAGGTCTCACCAATTTTCCCTAAGTCCACTTTTACAACACCCACAGGAAGACATTGGGTGGTGCTATTCTGAACCGGACACCACAGGCAAGTGTGAGGCGAACTTGGCTAAACCTGGTGTCAGAGTTTTCAAATCGCACAATGGCCTCTGACTTAGTTTTAACGAATGTAATCAATCGACAAAGGTATTACACACCAGCCATACTGCAATACATACATATTTTTTTATTTGCTCACAAAAAAATACATTAGGTCCAAGAAACACAAACATAAGCATTGTGATACAAAAAGGCGGCCTCTTCCAGGCAACCTTAGGGTACAGGAAACAGATTGATCGTTAAAAATTTCGAGCGGGGTGTATAAAATAAAAATAACTATTTATAGTATATAACTATATCCTAACCTACTATATAAATACACATACTATAATAAATAAGGTAATATTATACATTAATACATACATATTTAACATACATATTTTTATGGAAGAAAGGAAACACGACAGAAAAAAAAGTTATGGAGAAGAAGTGGAAGCTAAAAGATGTCCAGACGCACCTCTGGGTACCATACCTATCTTGTGATATCGCGCGGATTCGCACTGAGCGCTTTTCATCATCTTTCATATTGCGCACTGCTAGGGAATGGAATTCCCTGCCTGCGTCTGTATTTCCGAGTTCATATAACCCGAATCTCTTTAAATTTCGAGTGAATAGGCTTCTTCTGGGTGAGCTTGCTACATCCTCGACCGCGTCTTTGCCCTTGAGCTAGATTGTGGTCAAGAGCAAACCCATTATTCATAAAAAAATTAAATAAAAAAAACGATCTGGTAAAGATTGCGGTTTGCCGCTGGATGCGGGGGGCACAGGAGCGATCGAGGTGGAGATCCCTGGGGGAGACCTATTATTATTTAAAGCGTTCGAAGGGTTGGGGTCAAGCTTGTACGCAGGCCCTCGTGTCACTGCGACCTTGCCAGATCTATTGTAACAGTACCCTTCTATATCACAGTACATCCTGGAGTCCTATGCCAACCGCGAATCTGGCTATGTCCTTAGCGGGCACATCCTTAATGACTTGGTAGGACAAGTTGTGGCCTCCAAGGTACCGATTCCTGCTGCAGTGCAGTGCGCTGCAGTCACAGGTTACATGAAGTGACGTGTCGTCAGCTTCAGGACAGAATCTACACAACTTGGTCTCGGTGAGGCCCGTGTTGTGCAGATGTTTATTCAGTTTGTTGTGGCCAGTTAGAATCCTAGTAAGGGGAGACCTAATGTCCAGCAGTGGAGGTCTTGCGGCTGACATGATGATGATGGTGATGATACGACTGATACATGAGCTGACGTCCGCGCTGGATCATGAGTACAGTAAATTGTTATATAAAAAAAGCATTTATTGGATTGTCTCGTATCATATCTTATCATCATTGTGTGTGTAATAGTGTAACCAATATTACTACCTGTAATAACAATAAATATTCTTGTCAGGTTGTCCACGATAGTGAAGGCGACTCGCATCGTGTACGTGGAGCAAGGGTCAGTGCTGGAGCAGGGGACCCACGCCGAGCTGATGGAGAAGAAGGGAGCCTACTGGACTCTGTGGCAGGAGGACCTCACTAACAAGTCAGTATCTATCTATCTACATGGTGTTGTAACGAGGCGGCATGCGCTTCGTCTTCATCCTCCTTCTCCATTCTCTTTTCGCGACATTTTTACTCTTCAGTGTTGGCATTCCTAATCCAATTCGAAATTGAATACTTCTAGCTTTCAATTGGATATCCGTCGCAGGCGCACGCCCGCTCATAGTATACTATTTTTATGCTTTTGTAATAGGTAAATTAACATATCCTGATACCTTACTACTTTGCCCACATTTTTTGGTTTTCTAACTGTAAACAAAATATATACGCTCTGAATTAGTTGGTTCTTAAAGCTTTAAATATTGCTCTATGGAACAAATGAACTGTCAAAACCAGGTTACTATAATCCTAATGGTTGCTGAGAAAAATGCAAAAACAGACGCGGGCAAAATTATCTCCACTTCTTTACATCTTTGCCCAACCTCAGTTTCTCATGAACTATAAGCTCTACGACCTTAATTTTAAGATATATTGTTAGAAAAGGCGAAAATTTGTATGCCATTACTATTTCAAATAAGTGCAAGCCTAATTTAAGTTTTTATGGCAGTGGGCAATGTAATCAGCACATTTTTAGACACTCTCATACTAAGGGAATTGTGATGCTAGGGTTGCGTATGAAACGAAAATAATAAGCTAGGGTTTATTTAATTAAAAGGTAGGTAGGTACGAAGTTTTGTATTTGAGATCGTAAGTAGGTTCTTTTTTTTTTAATTCACCAAAATTAAACAATAATAAAAGAACAAAAATCAACAGTGAAAATGCTGTATAACATATAAAAAGATCACAAAACATCAACAAACATAGGTACTAAAAATTAACTACACTTTATAAAATTTTATCCTTATAGGAGTAGTTCAGAAGTGTCCGTCTCGGTATACCAAAATGTTTCTCTGCCTCCCTCGATGTCATTTGTTTGACCATCCTGAAATTAATAAAATCTTCTTGAAAATTACCTGAGAAATTAACCCTGAAAGTTGAAGTAGGTACAAGCTAAGAAAAAGAACTTCAAAATTAAGTGAACGGTGGTGGCCATCAATTAAAATACCTAACCATGTCATGCTGACTGACACCCCAATGCAGGGGTACCTATAGGTAGGTACCTACATATTTCATTGAGTTTCTTTGTTTTTATTTTTTTCAAGAGTGTCAACCCTAGTACCGTTTTTGAGCGGGGCAATGTTGTCGACCACCAGTGTATGAAATGGCTTACTACATTGCCTACGCAATTTTCTCGCGAACTATAATGATTTGAGGAAGAAAACCATGATTAAAAGCAGCAACAGTTAATGCTCTACCCGTAAATAATAATGAAACTTACCTAGGCAGCGTTTCTTGGCAACGTGGAACACAAAACTTTTTATCAATTTTTGCACCACCTTCGACAACGTGACTTCGACACGAACTGACAGGTAACTGAATGAAGATAACAAGATAACTCTACATACTCAAAGGATAACTGCGATTGGAGTAAACAGTGTTGCCAAATAAATCCCAGACGCTACAAAAAGTTGCCATTTATTAACATAAACATTATATTGGTAGGTAAGTTTAAATTAATTTTCATGTTTGGGCAATGATGTCTCCCACGGGCAAAGTACGGGTTTCACTAAAGTTTAAGTGTGTATTCCAATTAACGGAATCCAGCTCAATATTTATTACTTATTTCTTCATCGTGCTCCGAGTCTCCGGCTCCCGCCGCCAGCCAGCGCACTGCCTGATGTGATGTTTTTGAATGATGTAGGTAGATCGCTATTTTCCATATGAATATACAAGTATCTATCTATCTACACATGGTATAAAGGACTGAAACCCTGAATTCAGATACTGAATGTTTGTCTACAGAAGCATTGCCAAAGCCCTGTCTACCGCGGAAGGGACTGATGATGACGATGTGGTGGTGTCTGACGAGCCGGTCACCTTCCGGCGGTCAGTCATCAGACAGTCAACGGCCAGGGGTAAGTGATTTTTTTATTTGTTATAAAATGCGTTAACTCTTGACTTCAATCGTGACCAAGGTCAGATGAGGTCGACGATAGAACGAGTTAACCCAGAAAATACCTACTAAGGCACTGGTACTCCCACGCACCGACGGAACACAGCAAGCTGTTTGTCGTCGGACTTCGGTAGGAGGGTGGTCGCGAACCAGACGGCCAGACAGAGTCTACCACACCGCCTGAGACCATAGGACGACACCGATGATGATGATGCAATGATTTTGATGAATATTTTATTTTTAACCCTCGACAAAAAAGAGATGTGTTGAAGTTTGACCTGTGTATCTGTGTATCTGTCTGTGGTATCGTAGCTCCTAAACGAATGAACTGATGCGGTTTTTTCTTATTTGAAATCTGTAATCGTGATCATCATCATATCAGCCTATTGCAGTCCACTGCTGAACATAGGCCTCCCCCAAGGTGCGCCACTCTGCACGAACCTCCGCTGTTTTCATCCAGCCACTACCCGCTATCTTCTTTAGGTCATCTGACCATCTGGCTGGGGGGCGTCCTAATCGAGAGTAATCGAGATGGTTCTTAGCTTTATTTCATCAAAGTTGGTTCAGCCGTTCAAGAGTCAAAAGAAATAACTGCTTTACCACAAAAAATTAAAACACCACGTATAAAATGTCTAAAACTGACTTATATGTAAACACTATTTTACGTGAAGTACAAAAGAAAGAAAGAAAATAATTTATTCATTGCCAACAATACATTATAGTAACAATTTAGGTTATGACTATAGAAAATTTCGATCAAATACATAGGTAAATTGTAAATTACCTTCATCTATACTACAATATATTGCACAAAGAAATGGCCCCGACTCAGCATTTTGTCATAAGCACATAACAAGTATGTATTTACGACACTGATATTCTGCCGGTACCAAATTAGAAATAAGTTACGCGCTATTACAATAATAAAAAGCCAATTGTGCAGTGAAAAAGCTAATTGCAAATAATTAAACAAGACTTAAAAATAAACAGTAATAAAGGTATTTTTTCAATTGAATTAAAATTAAAGTAAAATTGTTAAGCAAGTTAATTAAAAAAGGTTAGAAAATGTTTAAAAAATGTTTCAGCGATCGCGGTCCCAAAGTTATGGTAACAATTTCTGTTGGCCGAGTAGATAATCTCGGAGATATTTCTTAAAGCTCCATCTAGACACAAAACAAAATGAAATGATGGATACAAAGAAAACTAAATATACAGACAGCTGCAGAGACACCTAACCCTCCTACCGGATAAAAAAGAAGTTGTCTGTGGCAAAACATAAAATTTTAAAATCGTGATTCAGCGTAGGTAATTGTTAAGTTGACAAAACTATATTAATATACAAAATATCATTGAAATACCTAAAACATGTCGTGAAATAACTTCATTCTTATTTCAGAGGGGTGGTCAGGTATCTCTGCAGCTGTCTGTACCAAGGTGAGCTTATGTCATTTGACTTAAGCCGGTTATAAACATTGTCTTAGTTTTAGTATTTTTTTTGCGGTAAGGCCCTAAATGTTGGGGGTTATACAATTTATTTCATTTTAGAGTTAAATACTAAAACGGGTCTAAATTCGTGAAAATGTTCCCTAGGGATCAAAGGTAAAAAAATATACAGGGTGTAAAGGACAGCTTAGCAAATACTTAAATAGTGTAATCTACCCATAACTGTGATCAGCTACAAGTAATTATTTTTTACAGGAAATGTCAAGTTACGGAGTTCTCGTTATTTGCTTACTTTGACGCTACGCAATGTACCGCGAACCGCGTCCCGCACGCGGCTTCCTGACGCCGCCCCGCTGTCATAATGTGATGTACGGACGACAGGTTACCACACGCGTGCACTCTGTGCTATTGGGTTAAGAGTAGTTTTGCAATTAAAATGGAGTAACCTGATGCGCTGGCCTCTGTACATTGCTGGTTTTCGTGTTTTACGCAGTTATTGTTGTTTTTAATGCAACATTGATTGTATTCGAATAAATAATTTAATTTTGAAGCAGAAAATATTTTAAAACTTGAAATTTTTTTTTAAATTTTTCGGAGGAATAGAAAATTCTAGAAAGTCATTTAAAATGTGGTCCGAGTTCATGGTTTCAGTTTTCGTCTTTTACACCCTGACGCAAATTTAGACCCGTATTCATATTAAATTATGTGTTCAAATTGCGAAAGTGGTAAGTTTTATTTTACAGTTATTGTAATAAAATAACAAACTAAACTTTAATATACTTCACAGCTTCTCTGAGTGTTGCGGCGGCCCGCGCCAGCCGGCGAATGGCAGCGCGCGGCGTCTCCGTAGGGAACGACTACACACACATCGTGGTGAGAATTAGAATAGAATAGAATAGAACTTGTGGTGATAGCCCAGTGGGTAATGAGCCAGACTTGTAATCCGAAGGTCGTGGGTTCAAATCCTGGCGCGGGCCTGTACCACTAAATTCGTCTTTTCGGATTTATGTACGGATTTCTAATTAATTCATTTTCGAAAGAAGCTATACCTAATAGCATTAATCCGGAACACTTAAATGGCTCTGGCTCAGCATTGTGCCACAGCTAGGCTGCTGAGCTGGTATTCTGTCAGAACTTACTAAAATTAAAAACGAAACCTAGAAATAAAAAATAAAAAGGTGTCTGTTTTTGTGTAGTGTACGCGCGTGTGTGTTGTGTACGTGCGTGTGTGTACGCGAGTGTGTGTATGTGTACGCGATTTGTGTGTGTGTGTATGTGCGTGTGTGTTGTGTGGTAGCATGGAATGAAAGTGTGCTTAACTTACGTTACTTTACTCCACTACTAGTTACTCCATTGGGGATTCGTGTGAAATTCAGGAATTAATCACATACATACCTATTGCATCAATCTATCCATTGAAGACCGTGTGAAAAATACTTATTACCTAGAACAGAATAGAAAAAAAATATTTTATTACAGATCATAACAAAAACATAGAAGGATAAACATACACAAAACTTTATAAAATTATATATGCCTAACTAGCTTTTCCTTTCGCCCCTGGTAATTTGGGGAATTATGTAGGTTATGTGTTAATCCAGGGTGTCAACAACCCTATGTCAAATTTTATCAAAATTGCTCCTGCAGTTTGAGCGTGAAAGACTAACAACATCCATACATCCTAACTTTAGCGTTTATAATACACAACATCAACACGGTCTAGGGATATTGCACGATTTTTCATACAAAAGAGGTCTGTTTGAGAAGCTATAATAGCATACTCGAGATACATGGAGGGCTATAATTTTCAGACGAGTAAGTGCTAAACCTGAATTTTCAATTCTAGTCAATAAATTTTGTTTTATTTGAAATTTGTGAAAACATGACGAAAATTTTTAAAAAAATGCGTAAATTCGACCATTTTCATACAAAAAGCAGACAAAAAGTGCATTTTCTTTTTCTATTTACAGTATGCCTGAGAAGAGTTGGTAGCTGGAACATTCTAAGTTTTCTTTCACTCCCAGTACAGCATGGAAGGAAGTTCTTATCAATATGAAATAATGTTCTGTTCAGCATGAAAGGAAGTTCTGTTCAGTATGGAAGGATGTTTTGTTTAGTATGGAAGGATGTTCTGTTCAGTATGGAAGGGTGTTCTGTTCAGCATGGAAGCATGTTCAGTATGGAAGGATATTCTGTTCAGCATGGAAGGCTGTTCTGTTCAGTAAGGAAGACGTTCTATTCAGCATGGAAGGATATTCTGTACAGCATAAAGATGTGTTCTGTTAAGCAAAACCATTTTTTGTTTGATATAGGAGCCAGTGTTAAGCAAAACCATTTTTTGTTTGATATAGGAGCCAGAAGAGACCGAGGAGGAGTCGGTGGAGCCGGCCGCGGCGTCGTCGTGGGCGCTGCTCCGTCTGACGGCGCCGGAGTGGCCGCTGATGGCGGGAGGGGGGGCCGCCTCCTTCTTCATCGGACTCACCATGCCGGTCTTTGCTCTGCTCTTCTCCAAAGTCTATGGGGTATGTTATTAGATACATAGATAGATCAAACGTTTATTCAATGACCGGCAACTTTGACATAAACATAAAACAAACAATTTCACACAATACACTATAGTGAAGATGAAAATGAGAATTTAATTTCACTATTTACATACTAAAAACAACGAGAAACTGCGTTTTCATTTTCATTTTCGTCTCTTTTCCACTTCAGGTATATTATAGAACTTGCTCTCACTAAAGATTTTACACAAATAACAATGAACTTATTTTCCGTAATGTGTCCCCTTCCCCAGATGTTCTCAATATCGGACCGCGCTGAGATCCAGTCGCAGTCCACATTGTACGCCGGTCTGTTCGCGGGCGTAGCGGCGGCTTGCGGGCTCGTCACCTTCCTGCAGGGGTGGCTGTTTAACAAGGCGGGGGCCGCGCTCACTGACCGACTCAGGGTGCTTAGCTTCAGCAACTACCTTAAGCAGGTGAGTGGGTTACAGGTCCGCTAGTAGCCTACCTGCGGGCTGGTCACCTTCCTGCAGGAGTGGCTGTTTAAGCGGGTGAGTTCGGCTAAGCTTCGAGTTCAAGTTTATTTATTAGCAGAGAATAGGTTTACATGTTGGTACATAGTATACAGTTAGTATATTAGGAAGTATAGTATTTGCCTGGCTAGTCATCTACCTGCTGGATTATATACAATTTGCGTGGCGCATGTTGGTTGCCTTGTGGTTGCCTTATAATTATAATACAGGGTGTAAAAGACAGCTTAACAGAAACTGAAACCGTGGACTCAGAATATTGTCCAGTGAAATTTTTCACCGGATATTTTTTTTTTCATATTTTTTAATATTTCCTGCTTATTTTTTTATTATTTAATCGAATACACTCCATTTTGCAATAAAAAACAATCGTAGCAACGTAAAACACGAAAACCAGCAATGTACATCGCACTCCGATAGCAGCGCGGCGCAAAGTAGGTAAATAAAGAAAACTACTTAACATGACGTTTCCGGAAAAAAAACTAATTTCTTATATCTGCCGACGAATGAGATTACGCTTTCTCGAAGGGGATTTGGGCCATAGTCCACCACGCTGTCCCAATGCGGGTTGGTGGATCGCTGGTTTTTCGAAAAGATGTTTCCTTTCTCCGTTAAGCAAGTGATAATTAGAAATCCATACAGTAATCCGAAAAGATGAATTAAGTAGGTAGTACAGGCCCGCACCAGGATTTGAACCCACGACCTTCCGATAACAAGTCTGGCTCATTACCAACTGGGCTATCACCGCTGCTAATGTAATATTAACGTAATGTATTTGGATGTACTAAATGTAATGTGCGGGCCTGTACCACTAAATTCGTCTTTTCGGATTTATGTAAGGATTTCTAAGGATTTCACTTGCTCAACGGTGAAGGAAAACATCGTGATGAAACCCGCTTGTCCAAGAAAATTCATTTTCGAAAGACGAGCGGTCCAAAAACTCGCATTGGGCCAGCGTGGTGGACTATGGGCTAAATCCCCTTCGTGTTTCATAGGGAGGCCCGCGCCCCTCGATGGGAACATTATATGGGCTGGTAAAAAAAAATGAAATGTTGTGTGTTTGTGTGTTAGGACCAGGGCTGGTTCGACTCGGCTCATAACTCCGTGGGCGCGCTGTGCGCCCGCCTCGCCACCGACTGCGCAGCCGTGCAGGGCGCCACCGGTAAGTTTAGCACTTTTTCTCAAATATGCTTGGTTTCAGCATAAGAATAAATAATAACTTGCGTAGAATGGAAACTCCCGCTCCAGACGCACTCTAGGTCACGATATTAGCCTACCGTCTGGGGGATGACTAAGTCACATCACTCAGTCGGGCTGTCACCGCCGGCGTCGCCGTCTATATTATTCAAAACCTTTTTTGTTTGAGTGGGGCGGCTACCTATTATACCTACGGATTTTAAAGTAAATAAAAACTTATATTTTAGCGATATCATCTTTAGGCGTAAGCAATAATTTAACAGTAAGCAACCCTAGCAATACGGCTGGACGACAGCGGGGCGTCGCGAGGCGAAGGGGGAAGTAGGTATGGCGGCATTTGGGTTTCGGTCAAAGGAATTTCCATTCTACGCAAGTTATTATTTATTCTTATGGTTTCAGTATTATTTTAACAACCTTCTTTGAGATAAATCGAAATTGCTGTACTGGCCAAAAACATGCGAGCAGCGGCTGGCAAAAGTTGTATATTTTAATGGACTTTTTGCTAAGTTGACTAATAACTGTCGTGTTTAGCGGCCAAACAAATTATTATGTTAACTCATAATTTAAAAATGGAACGATCTTTTACTCCGAAACATGGCAACCAAGGAGGTAACTAATCAAAAGTTTTATTCAGATTTCGAACTGGCTTGCAAATAGAAAGCTGTTTATTGAAAAAAAAAACAAATGAACACTTTGGCGCATAGACATAGAAATAAGTTAAATACCACTAGACTGGCTGTTGTCAAATCAAAAACGAGACCACTTGATTTTCGCCATTTTGGCGCTGTAGTGAGGCCAAAAGTCGATTAGTCGATGTATTCCCAGCGGGGTAGGCAGGCAATCAGCTCAAGTTGTACTTTGCCTTAGTGCTTAGTACCTACTTTGCCTTGGCAATCAGCTCAAGTTGTACTTTTAACAAGTGAGGACCAAAAGTCGATAAGTCGACTATTTATGTTCTCTAGCGGAATGTAGAGCTTAATTTTTTCTTTTTCCCCAAAAGTATGTACCTAAGTATGAGATGATCTGTTTTTCTTACAGCAGAGCATCAATTTTGCGTAAACAATAAAACCATTTTCTCACATTAGCATGACTCAAACTAAAGAAATAAGCTTTATCTTTTGCATTAGTTTCAAAAACAATAATATTTAAAGCTGTGTTACTTTATAAAAAGTTAAAGTATGTAATTTTTCAAAACTGGTACTCTTTTTTAATTTTTGAAATATTATTCAATAGTTCATAAAGTCTACTACTATCCCTTAGCGGGGATCGTGACATGTTTCTAGTAACCCTTATGTATAACCTTTACCTTGAACATTTTCTTCAAATATTGTAGGAACACTACCAAATTTTAACAATTTCCTACTTCCTATGAAACAGTTAGGGTCAAAATGCTTCGAACATATTTCGTGGCTTTTCTTTGATGTCCAATTCTTCGAAACATTCATATTTTGAAGCCATTTTTTTTTAAACTTCGTCGGTTGGAAATCTGTTGTAAGAAATTTGGTTGGTTAGGTATTCTGTCTTACTGTTCTTATGAAGATTAGTAAACTCTTAAATATTTATCTAAAATCATTCAAGAGCGTGTCGAGCGACGCGCAAATTAATCAAACATTACTTGTTATCTTGAAAAGCTTAGGTACTAAGGTGTGATTACAGTTTTGTAGTATCAAGGGTCTCTTAGAAAATTGCGAGTAGACGGATATGGCGAAACTATAACTTTGTAGTCTACTACATAACCCTAAAAAAGTAATCATGGGTACTCAACAAAATAAAAACGGTTTTGTTTGCCATTGTACGTAACATTAAGTAATATTTTACACTAATATACCTATAACATGTTTCTATCGACATTGTTTTTATCGACTGTCTTTGGAAGCACTAGCGAAATAAAGCAGGCGAATCAAGCGAAATTGAAAATGCGAAAATTTTATCTTTTATAGTCATTTTAACATAACTATATATATACTTTGAAAAAGAGGAATGTCTTCCCGACAATTTCTAATCATTTAAAGTAGAATTAAGACGTTTTAAAACAACATTTTTCAATAAAACAGTTTGTAAAAAAACATACTTGTACATTGACCGATTATCTCCTTTTTTCTGTTTATATTTACAAACCAAGCATATTCTCATGGTCACAAAATTGAATATTAATAAAACTTTATACAAAAATTCACTTAGTCTTTAAAATTTTAACAAAATTTTAATATATTTCAATTTGTTTACAATTTACTGCGTCAAGTTCCGTTCAATTTGTCACTTTCAATGCGTCCTAATAGAAATGCTGTAATTTATAGAGGACTGCCAGTCCATACACTTTATGTCAGTGCTTTGGCGCGTGAAAAATTATTGTTGTTTGGTCACTGATTTTGAGGGTCTTTGGCGGGAACTCGGCGTGAGCGGTTGCTTTGTCAATTGCATTTTCGTTTTCTGCGTGAAAAAGTTGTTTAATGTGTAATAGTGATAGTGTATTATGCAGTAAATTGACTAAAATTCGTGTAGTGATGAAAAATTCAAATGATAACAGTGTTTCTGCTCCGTTTGGTACCGACAAAGATCCTCGCGGTGGTGCTTCTCGCCGCCAGTTTTCGTAAAACAGACGCTATCCGGTTTTACGCAGAACATGAGGAGCTTAGGGCTTAAGTTAAGTTGAAGAAAGAAGATTTTTCACTGAAGACGAGGCTGCATGGACATAGTTTCCTTTGCCTTTCCCGAAAGGGATAAATTAAACCAAAAAAAATCACTGATTTTGAAAAGTTTTAATTTCCGCGTGTTGTTTGATAAATTAGTATACACAACTAGGCATTGGCCACAACTAGGCATTGCTAGATTTACGTATGTGTGGCTCGGCTTCGCCTCGGCCCATTTTACACGCTTGTCCAGCATTGCCTCTTTTGCTGGCCGCTGCAGTAGGTAATGTACCTACTATTGTTTACTTAATTTTCTAACTAAGGCTTTGTGTACACAAATTTTATCATTAAAATACATCTTAATCTCATTTCTACAGTAAACTGTAAAATTAAAAATACTTTTTTACTATTAGCGTCTACCTTTGTTACTATTAATGTCGAATCGGGAATGTCAGTTTTTTATAAAGTTTGATTATTGTACCCCAGGTACCCGGCTGGGCACGGTGCTACAAGGGGTCAGCACGCTCACCATCGGCGTCGGGCTGGCGCTCGCTTACTCCTGGAAGATGACTCTTGTTAGCCTCGTCAGTCTACCCGCGGTATGTAATACAGGGTGTAAAAGACAGCTTAGTAAAAACTCAAACCCTGGACTTAGACATTCATTCTGAATGATCTTCCAGTGTTTTTTTATAATTTTCTGCTTAGATTTTTCATTATTTAATCAAATACACTCCATTTTGCTATAAAAAACAATCATAACAACGTAAAACACAAAAACCAGCAATGTATATCGCACTCCGATAGCAGCGCAGCGCGGGAGGATCGCGCGCGGGGCGCGGTGTAGCGATACGTTGCGTAGCGGCAAAGTAGGGAAATAATGGAAACTCCTTAACAAGACGTTTCCGGGAAAAAATAATTACTTATATCTGATGATACTTATGGGTAGATTCCACCATTTCAGAATTTGCTAAGCTATGGTGGAATCTACCCATTATTAGGTAGGTATGTCTTTTTTATTTATTATATCACAGAGTCTACTATAGACTCCTACGTATCATTAATTAAAAATATTATATCACGATTAAAACAGTTTAATGATACATAAATTTTAGTATTGTAATTTAAAGTACTTAGATTTAGAGTTTAATTTTGTTTTACTGTTGAACACGAATTTAAATATTGAGATCTATCAAAGTCCGTTTTAGCGTAATTACCACAAGGGAATGCATCTGTAAAATACTTGAAACGAAATTTTATACAGGCTGAAAAAAAAACCTCCTAGCTATATTCAAAATCCTGAACCAGTGGTATCACTTACAGAACACTTTTGTTTTTTTTTTCGGTAGGATTTTTTTTTCCTAAGCGTAGACACCACTCGGGTGCACCCCCCGAGCTCTAGCTGCGCCCCTCGCGTGCCTGGTGTAGGAGTAATGTCTACGTTTAGGCAAAAAATGAACTATTCCCATTAAAAAAAAATATTTTTTTTAATTCATACATTTGTTCTTTGAGTGATACTGGTTCAGGATTTTGAATATAGCTAGGAGGTTTTTTATCACCTTGTATTAGGGCGATTTCTAACTAAATAGTTAGTCTCCTCAACTTGCTGTAAATTAGTCTCCTCATATTACTGTTTCTAACTTAGTTTCTATTTGTGAGTGCCATGATGAGGGTGGCATGTCTCAAAGCCCTCTAAGTATAATAAATAAAGATTAAAAAAAACTTTGTTGTCTTTGTTTACCACCATACACTTTGTCTATGACTCATGTTATGTAATTTGATTATAAATAAAAGGAAAAAAAACGTTCGGAGTGGCATTTCTGTGTGTAACATACAAAATAATTGATTTACCTGGTTAATGTTTTTAGGTAATCGGCGGCATCTGTCTAGAGGGCTACATAACGAAGAAGGCGGAGACCAAAGAGAAGAGAGCTCTAGAGCAGGCTTCTAGAATAGCCACGGAGGCTGTGCTCAACGTCAGGACTGTGCAAAGTCTAGGTCAGTGCCTGCAAAGTCTTCTCTGAGGAAGACTGCACCTTTGCGAATAGGCGTAGAGTCAGTAGGGTCAAAAGAACGAATGCGTATGTACAGACGGCAGCACATTAGGTTACCACAAGCGTGCACTCTGTGCTGTTGTGATAAAAGCGGTTTTGCAATGAAAATGGAGTACCTAACCTGATGCGCTGGCCTCTGTATGTACACTGGGCGTCAAAAATAAGTAGTACAGTTTTAAAATTGCGATTTCTCCCAAACTATAAAACTTAGACCTTTGAAACAAAAAAGGTTAAAAAGAAAATTTAATCTTATTCAATAAAAACTTCATGCATTATAAGAACTTATAATGCTTGACTTTAAAAAAAACGAATAAATAAAAACACTTTTTTTAAACTGTTGAAAGGTGTTGTCTTACTTAGGATTTTTGTGTTTGACACATTCGCTGCTGATAAAGCAATTGTAATTGAAAAGCATAGGTATCTTCAGAGAGTAAATTTGACTAATCATGCCTCTTTCACCAGAAGAATGTGCAAGAATCTTAGCTTTTCTCGAAGTGGGCATCAGTATGCGTCGTACTGCAAGGAGGGTGGGTGTAACTTTAAAATTGCGATTTCTCCCAAACTATAAAACTTAGACCTTTGAAACAAAAAAGGTTAAAAAGAAAATTTAATCTTATTCAATAAAAACTTCATGCATTATAAGAACTTATAATGCTTGACTTTAAAAAAAACGAATAAATAAAAACACTTTTTTTAAACTGTTGAAAGGTGTTGTCTTACTTAGGATTTTTGTGTTTGACACATTCGCTGCTGATAAAGCAATTGTAATTGAAAAGCATAGGTATCTTCAGAGAGTAAATTTGACTAATCATGCCTCTTTCACCAGAAGAATGTGCAAGAATCTTAGCTTTTCTCGAAGTGGGCATCAGTATGCGTCGTACTGCAAGGAGGGTGGGTGTAACTTTAAGAACGGTTCAGCGAGTAAAGCAAAGGTACGAAGAGACTGGAAACCATCTAAGGAGACGAGGTAATGGCAGACCCAGGTGCACAAGTACCCGAGAAGATCGCTTTATTGTTTCCACTGTGTTAAGAAATCGACACCTTAATGCAGTTGAGGTTCAGCAACAGCTTCTTCGGACCCGAACAGACTACATCAGTGAGAGTACAGTGAGAAGAAGACTTGCTGAAGCTAACCTGAAGCCTCTAAGACCAGCAAATGGCCCCAAACTTGAGACAGAGCATCGCGTAGCAAGACTACGCTACGCCCGTCAACACGTACAATGGGGCGAAGAAGAATGGGCTAGAGTTTTATTCACAGATGAGTCTCGATTCTCTTTATACACTTCAGATGGACGGCGGAGAGTCTACAGACGACCCGGTGAGCGATACATTCAAGCTTGTATCTCGGAAAGAGTCCAATATGGCGGGGGCTCTGTACACGTATGGGCTGGTATCTCTTCAGAGAGTCGCACAGAGCTTGTGGTAATAGAAAATGGGACTTTGACTGGTGAAAGATATGCCTCGGAGATCCTCAACGAGTATGCAGGGCCATATTTAATAAATATGGGTGATGGAGCCATCCTAATGCATGATAACGCCCGGCCACACACTGCTCACCACGTACAAGAGTACATTCAGGAGGTTGGCATCAACTTGATGGCTTGGCCATCGAGAAGCCCAGATCTCAACCCGATTGAACACGCCTGGGATGAGCTTGGGAGGCTAGTCAGAAGGCGCAGTCCACCTCCTGCCACACTCAGGGCTCTAAAACATGCGCTGATAGAAGAATGGGAAAATATTCCCCAACACCGCCTCCGAAACTTAGTGTTCAGCATGCCAAACCGGATCCAAGCTGTAATTAGAGCCCGAGGCGGCAACACAAGTTATTAAATTGTGAAAAAGTTCCAAAACGTGAAAATTAAGTGGTTGACATATCGTTAAAAATTGATACTTTTTAGTATTTATCTTAATTTTAAGTTTGAAACTTTATTCATGCCAAATAAAATATAACTTTAATAAACTTCGTTAAGTTTACTATAAACTGCTTTTTATTTCATAAGTGTAACTACTATAGTTTAGGAGTAATTGCAATTTGAAAAGTGTACTACTTATTTTTGACGCCCAGTGTATTTAAATCGTTTAATGTATTTTGTATGTATTTAATTGTAAGTAATCTTGACTTGTTTTAAGTAACATCCTGAATGTCCTATAAAATAAAGATTTTTTCTATTTTAACAATGAGGTTATACCAGAATACCAGTGTTTTCTCCTTTGGATTAAGCTTATACTGAGCTGTGACCTTTTTATTGCACTCTGACATACACTACACTCCAAAATAACTCTGTAACCTTTTTTGTTTATTACGTGTTGTGGCGAAAAGGGCGAAAAGTTCGGAACGAAAAGCAAGTGGACTGTAAAGTTTTACGAGAACACGATAAAATTGGAAATCAGTGCAATCAATAAATACAACTAGAAAACTCACCGGAGCTTGTGTGGCTTCTTCCTTGCGACAGCAATAGACAGGGCAGGGCCCAGAAGAACCCATGAGCTGATCAGAGTTACCATGTGCTCCAGGATTAGGTACCTGTGAATCTGTCCGCATGACGAAACTGCGGCGCCCTCCAGCTGCAGTCAGCAATTTCACTTGGGATCGTTTTACAACGCGAAAATGTGTAAAAACTATCGAAAAAGGGAGAATAATTGTAACTTCGGTTGGATGAGATGTGTCTCACACGAGAGCTGCTACAAAAAGAGAACGATGATTTTTGAATACCGAGAACGAACGAAAACGAACGAAAGATAGACAGAATGAATGAATTTACGGATGCTAGTGTTACCAATTTTAAGTTAATGAATATTACTGAACACGTGTATTTGGCTCACAGTGAGGAGACACCGCGATTTTACTTGATTCAATAACGTACGATATTTTAAAATCATTCTTTATACTCTTTTCTATAGGGTCAATCATTACCTGTTTGTTTAATTTAACAATAAACTATTTAAAAAAAATCT
This sequence comes from Aproaerema taeniolella, assembly GCA_949987775.1. Taxonomy (NCBI): domain Eukaryota; kingdom Metazoa; phylum Arthropoda; class Insecta; order Lepidoptera; family Gelechiidae; genus Aproaerema; species Aproaerema taeniolella. The sequence goes on from OX465272.1 coordinate 668,320, forward strand.
AAAATTGCTTGACCTCACTGACCGGTTGAGATCAGCTAGCGCCACTGGGCTATGATGAGCGCTTCGGACTATGGACTGATGAGCACCCGAGAAGTTCAAAGAAAGCCCTGTATATTAGTAGGATAGGCTTAATAAGGGTTATGTCTCCCCATAGGTGTCGAGCAAGCCCTCCTGTCCCGCTACCACTGTGCGCTATCCGAAGCGGACGCTCAGTCCCGCTCGATGCGCTACGTGCGCGGGCCGGTGTACGGGCTGTGCCAGTGCGCGCCGACGCTCGGGTACGCTGTCTCGCTAGCGTACGGCGGGTACCTCATCGCCAGGGAAGGACTCAACTACGAATACGCTATACTGTGAGTGTTTTGGGTTTAGTTCTTGAATGTGGTAGTAGATGGCGTTAATGGTTGCGAAAAACTAATGGTGTTAACATGTGGAATTGCTCGTATGTGACATTTGCCTGATTAACCACACGAGAGGTTGAAAGACAGATACCTAAAGCCCTGTATATATAAAAATGAATTGCTGTTTGTTAGTCTCGCTAAAAATTGAGAACGGCTGAACCAATTTGGCTAATTATAGTCTTGAAATATTCGTGGAAGTCAAGGAAAGGTTTAAAAGGTGAGAAAATATGGAAAATGGAATAGTTTGACATTGACACGGATTATTTAAATATGTAAATAAAATAGTTTCTTTATTTTTTGAAAATATTTCCGTTCGTATGTGTGGCAGTGTGTCGGAGGCGCTGATCTACGGCGCGTGGATGTTGGCGGAGGCGCTCTCGTTCGCGCCTAACTTCACCGCGGCGCGCCGCTCGGGCGGCAGGATACTGCAGGCGCTCGCCCGCGAGCCGGCCGTGCGGACCGAGCCCAGCGCCGCCGACCTCACGGGATGGGTGAGTACTTACAGGATATTTTTATTATTTTTATTATGAAATATAGTATACTCTTTCGAAATAAAATAAAAATTTGAAAATCGGTCCATAATTGGCGGAGAAGTCGGTGAACATATTAAAAAATATATATACTTACAGGGCCTTAGGTAAATCTCTTTCAACCTCTCGGGTGGTTAATCAGTCCATGAAACTGAACAACTTTCCCCAAGGAACATAGGTCAAAATACGAAAATTTTTTTTTTTCTCCCATACAAACTTCATCAGTAAGTAGGTGGTATACAGCGCATTTTGTATGGGAAATTAAAAAAAAAATGTATTTTCACCTGTGTTCCTTGGGAAAGTTGTTCAGTTTCATGGACTGATTAACCACCCGATAGGTTGAAAGAGAGATACCTGAAGCACTGTATATCTATAGCAAACTTTAATAAGTAGGTAAGTTATTGTAATAATTATCTACATAATAAATGAAATAAAAAGATTTATAGTGACACGAACGCTGCCGAACAATGGCAGGCCTGAACGCACCTCTAGAGGTCGGGTGCCGTCGCGTTTCCGCGAATGGGCATTTCCCCACTGGACGGCACGGCGGCCGCCGTCCAGTGCCGTCCAGTGGGGAAACGCCCAATAGATTCGGTTACGAGCGCGCCTTCTCGCTCGCTCCCGTGCGTAGATAGATATAAGTTTTCTCTTTTTTCCCCGCCAACGCGAGAGCATCTTTTTTTCATCCATTATGGCGGATCCAGAGGGCGGCACTGTGGTACGTTACGACAGTAATAATAATATCTACAAATCTACCTCCACGGAGAGAAATGTTTAAGATACATCAGACTAAATAATAATAGTAATCATTTATTTCAGGCTTTGCCCATATTACACAATCAGATACGGATTTACGTTTTAATTTTAGCTGCGTAATTTTCTGGTGTCGAGGAAAAATAAATGTAATGGTGTCTTGTTCATAAGTTTTAATAAACAAAAGTAAACATCAACAGTGTTTCTATGAATCCACCCCATAGATTTGAATTATTTTTTTCCTGTAACAGTCGGCATCGGGCGCGCTGGAGTTCCGCTCGCTGTACTTCCGCTACCCGACGCGGCCCGCGGCCCCGGTGCTGCGCGGGCTCAGCCTGTCGCTGGCGGCGGGCCGCACGCTGGCGCTGGTGGGGCCGAGCGGCTGCGGCAAGTCCACGCTCATGCATCTGCTGCTAAGGAGCTACGACCCAGAGGGCGGCACTGTGGTACGTTACGACAGTAATAATAATAATATCTACAAATTTACCTCCACGGAGAGAATATGTTTAAGATACATCAGACTAAATAATAATAGTAATCATTAATTTCAGGCTTTGCCCATATTACACAATCAGATACATATACAAAACAAATTACTAAAATTATTACAATGTCAAAATATAAAAAGAAATATAATGTCAAAAATTAAAAAAAAAAAACTCAAAAAGAAAATTAAGTACCTAATTTAAAATTTTTCAAATTGAATATCAAAATTAAATTAATAAAAAATGGTGCACTTTTAAACACTGATATGATCATTGTATGAAAGAGGATGCGCACTAGTATGCATCTGCATCAATGATTCTAAGGTTTTTTTATGTGTTTTTATTAATAACTAGCTGTCCGCCCGGGACTTCGTTCCTGTCCATCAGGGATAAAATATAGCTCTCTAATGGTGAAAGAATTTTACAAATCGGTCCAGTAGTTTCGGAGCCTATTCAATACAAACAAACAATCAATAATATTAGTATAGATAATAATAATAAAATCATTTATTATCAGACAACTGTCTGGCAGGTGTCGTTTCCTAAGATGGATTAATAATAGGCAGGTCTCATTTGTGTTTCCTTAATCGCCTCTCACGACACCCACGGAAAGAGATGGGGTGGTGTTATTCTCAGCCGATCATCATGCGGCAAAAACTACTATGTACCCCATTTTGAGCAAATAAATGAATCATCCATCGTTTGCAAAGTAAGCTCGTCTTCGAAATACCTTTACTTATACTTAGCAATATTTTTTTCACCTTCCTCGGTCCGTTTTTGTATAACAAATTAAACAAATGGGTATGTATCTACAATAAGAATTTATTCGAATGTAAGAAGCTAGTCTATGATTATTTACAGCAGTTTTCTTATGACGAAACCGAAAATTGTATGCTAATTGTAAAATAGATAGTACCTAAATATTGTCATTAATTAATTTGTTTTAATGTTATATTACTATTGTTAGAATTACGCTTTCTTTATGCATTAGTCACATAACAGATATTTGTATTCAAATAAATTGGATTTAGTTTGTGTACAAGCCCATCGTATATTGCCTGAACCACAGGTTTCACCTAGTTCAGCCGGATACAATACAATACCTACTTTTTATTGCACAAGATACGACTTTGGGCCGTCGGAAAGGGTTTTTAAAAAAGGGGAATGCAAATTACCGAAGACTTACAGTACTAGTGATCACGATCGATCAGGACGTCCTTCAGCTACCACGATCGGAGCTCAAAAGGCGATGATGGGTGGCCGCAACGTCCCACGATGTCGCCAGTATCAAAGTTGCAGACACGGCATTTCATAGTGGTGACGACAGATGCAACGTGGGTGGTATAGGTCGTTATAGACCGTAGCACACACAAAAACATGACAATAAAACAAACAAAATGTTCATCATCTAGTGTACAATAAGGCGTGTAGGCGTATACCTAATTGATTAATTAAGTTCGCTTTTATTTTTTAAATATTTTTGTAGTCTCTAATGCTAAACATGTAGGTACTTATGCCTTTTTATAAATTAATAAGCAATTTATTATTATATTATTATAAAGGTCTTTAGGTAAATCACTTTCAACCTCTCGGGTGGTAAATCAGTCTATAAAACTGAACAACTTTCCCAAGGAACAAAGGTCGTAACACGAAAAATTTTTTTTTAGTTCCCATACAAACTGCGTCAGCTGATAGCGCATTTTGTATGGGAAATCAAAATCTTTTTTTCATACTTCGACCTTGGTTTCTTGGGAAAGTTATTCAGTTTCATGGACTGATTTACCTCCCGAGAGGTTGAAAGTGATTTAGCTAAAGCCCTGTATGTTTCCCTCCCTTAGGAGCTAGACGGTCTGGACATAAAGCGCTCCATCCCGCTCGGCCGGCTGCGCGCGTCGCTCGGGCTGGTGCAGCAGGAGCCGGCTCTGTTCGCGCGCTCCATCCGGGACAACATCGCGTACGGAGACAACTCCCGGGAGGTCTCTATGGAGGAGGTGGTGGACGCCGCCAAACAGGCCAATGTGCACTCCTTCATAGCCAGCCTGCCGATGGTGAGATCTATTTTTAACCCCCACAAAAAAGAGGGGTGTTATAATTTTAACGTGTGTGTCTGTGTATCTGTCTGTGGTATCGTAGCTCCCAAACGGATGAACCAGGGAACCTGATGGGTGACCAAAGTGACAATTCATCACGAGCGTTTCCGAACTTTAATCACTGGATGTCGAACTCATTTTATGATTTTGAGACAAAAACTTTTAACAGAAACTTTTAATTGCATGAAAATTGCACAGAAAATTGGCTGAATTCCTTATTCTAAATTTAAAATTTTTAACCGAGCTATATTCAATACGTTTTTATAGCGAGAGTATGCAACCTCCTTGCACATTTTCTTTTGTTTTCTTACTAAAATCCGTATATTGGTTCATGTTCCAAATTCAAAATGTTCTATTCACTGTTTTTGAAGAATAACGGACCCTTTTTCGAGGGGCAATGGTAAAAAGTATTTTTTTATCAGTTTTAAATTTCAGTATTACAATTCGCTTGATCGTATTTCAATGCCTCTTTGTAAAACTTAAAAAAGAAATCTGATTGCTGTTTGTAGATCTTAAATCATTCAACAAAATATTTTAAAAATATCACCTTCCCCATAGGGTCTCCGAAAAATTTGAAAAACCGTAATACTACAATTTTACCCGTGACATAACTATTTGACTAGTGAAATTATAAATTAATTTCCAAACCTTTAAAGCCGCTTGCATAAAATTTGGATAGTGTTAGGTTATTTTGAGTTAGGTAAGGCTGTTTTGACAATAAAGGGTTGACTCTCTCGCCAACGCCAAGACATTGATCCCCATCCCCCCAGGGCTACGACACGGTGCTGGGGTCTGGCTCCGCGTCGCTGTCGGGCGGCCAGAAGCAGCGCGTGTGCGTGGCGCGCGCGGTGCTGCGCCGGCCGCGCGTGCTGCTGCTGGACGAGGCCACCTCCGCGCTCGACGCCAGCAGCGAGAAGGTAACCGTACACATACACAGGGCTTGAGGTATCTCTCTTTCGACCTCTCGGGTGGTTAATCAGTCCATGATACTGATTAACTTTCTTATAAAACATAGGTCAAAATACGAAAAAATGTTGTGTTCCCATACAATCTTCATCAGCATATTTATAGCGCATTTTGTATGGGAGATCAAATTTTTTTTATCGTATTTTGACCTATGTTCCTTCGGGAAGTTGTTCAGTTTCATGGACTAATTGACCACCCGAGAGGTTGAAAGAGAGATACCTTTAGGTATCAGGGCTTTAGCCCTGTACCTATACAATAATTTAAGACAGTAATTAAACAAAAACTTAGCAAAAAAGGCTATTACAGAATTTCTGATTATTTATCAGACAAGCAACCATGGAAATGAACTGCTCAGCTCTAGAGTTATCTTAGATTTAGTTAAAATTATAAGAAAATTTGTAATGCGATTACAAAAACACACTCGGAGTTTGTTGCCTATTCTTCTCTATGGAAGACTGCACCTTTGCAAAGCGATAGAGTCAGTAGAATCAGAAGAACGAATGTGTATGTAACTATGTATTTAAATCCTCTTGTGTCTGTATTTAATTTATTTTTGACTTATTTTAAGTAACATTCTGAATGTTTAATAAAATAAAGATATTTTGAGTTTGAGTTCGAATACAGAATATACTATATACAGAATATACTTACTTAAAAAAATATTTCCTTTTACAGAAATATACTTAACATAGAGTTACTAAAATCTCCTTTTAAGCATGCACTCGTAATACAGGGTGAAATTTTGTAATGCCACCTGAAGGGAAAGTACTCTAACTAAATTCTGTAGATAGAAAATTGTACTCAAAAAAAACATTCCTTTATTTTTGAAAACAAAGAAAACTGCATTCAAGGATTTTCGAAAATTCGCTTACCACACCCGAGAATCGAACCGACTAAAATCTGTAAGAATTACACTCTGTTATTGAATCGATCGTTAGGGTCAATTATAAGGATGAATCTCTCTAGCAAACTTAGTAAATTAAATACCATGTCAGAGGATATAGACGGTTTCAATATTAACATCAATCACTCAGGATTGATTGAAGGAAGGAAATGATCACTCCATAGTTAGGTGGTACTAGCCTATTTATAGGTAGGTGACACTGGCTTATATACCTATTAGCAACCCTACGTGCTAAGATCATACTAAGGCAGATTGACGCTAATTGACAGATGTGATATACCTACTCACATCAACGCGGTCTAGGGATATTGCACGATTTTTCATACAAAAGAGGTCTGTTTGAGACCCTATAAAAGCATACTCGAGATACATGGAGAGCTATAATTTTTATAATTTTTGAATTTTCAATTCTAGCCAGTAAATTTTGTTTTACTTTAAATTTGTGAAAACGTGACGGAAACGAAAACAAAAATGCACTTTATGCCTGCTTTATGTTATGTATCATATGAAAATGGTCGAATTTACGTTTTTTTCTTTATTTAGGTACTTCACGTTTTCACAAATTTCAAGTAAAACAAATTTTATTGACTATAATTGTAAATTCAAAAATTATAAAAATTATAGGTAGCCCTCCATGTATCTCGAGTATGCTTTTATAGCTTCTCAAACAGACCTCTTTTGTATGAAAAATCGTACAATATCCCTACCTAGACCGTGTTGATGTATTGTATTTCTGTATTATCAACACGGTATTGTATTCTGTCAAATGTTGAACCATTTCGTAACTCTTTGATAACCAACATTATAATGGTTCCCTAGACGGTGCAGGCAGCATTAGAAGCGGCTTCTAAAGACCGGACCACCATCATCATAGCACACAGACTCGCCACCATACAACACGCGGACATCATCTGTGTCATCGACAAAGGTATTGTGATCATTCAGACCAGCGGCTCTCAAACTCTATAGGCGACGGACCCCTCTTGGAACACTAATTATTTGACGGAGCCCTATTGATACCTGGCTGAATTGAACTGTTGATCGAGCTCCTGGATGAAAGTTGGGGCGCTCGCAGTTCCATATTACATTAAGATACATAGAAAAATATAGTTTTTCTTCTATGCACGCATTACAAATTTCAGTACCTACATTTATTTTAGTTAATTCGCGGAGTCTCCACAAAGGCCTTGCAGAGCCCTAGGGTTCCGCAGAGCACACTTTGAGAAACGCTGATTTAGACATTTTGTAAAACGATTTAGTTTTGGTAAACCATAGAAGCAAGTGAATTTATTTTGATCGCGCGTGGGTTTGCTACTAATACAAAAAAAACAGAATATTTAAAAAAAATTGTACATAGCCCATTCACCGCACTATTTATGTTACAGGGGTGGTAGCGGAGCGCGGGACTCATGACGAGTTAGTCAAGAGACGAGGACTGTACTGGGAACTACTGCAACAACAGGCGCCAGCGCAATAGTAGGATAATAAATAAATATATAATAAATAATAGGTACTTACTGAGTGCACAAAATATAAAAAAGTAGCCCCAAGTTAAAGGAGCAAATTTATGACACATTTTAAGTACTTAGATACTTACAAATTATTTAATTTAGCAAAGAAAGGTTGAATTTTAAACAATTGAATGTTGTTCTTTGTTAAACAGTTGTTTTATAATACTTGGTTATCATAGGTATATAACATTTTGTGTTGTATTTTTAACAGTATTTTTTGTTGTTAACACAACAACAGGATTACTGTTAACGTAACGGAAACTAATTTATATAGGGTGCCTTTCAATCGGTCTAAACTTAAGAACGTGATTTTCCCCATAAAACTGAACAACAAGGAACTGATCTGAAAAACTAGAAAATTTAGACTTTCCATACTAAGGCGATCGATTGCGGAAGTTGGCGAAATCCCTTTTTTTACCAAGATATGTGTACCTACAGACAGCTGTAGAGATACCTGACCACCCCTATGAACTAAGGATTAAGTTATTTCACGAATTTTTTTAGGTAGGTACCTATTTCAATGATATTTTGTATATTAATATAGTTTTGTCAACTAAACAATTACGCTTAATCACGATTTTAAAATTGTATGTTTTGTCATTAGACAACTTCATCTTGGTCAGGTATCTCTGCAGCTGTCTGTACGTTCCTTAGGGAAAAGTTGTTCAGTCTAGGTTGACTCACATCCTTAATTTTTTTTAAGCAAACCAAAAAGTAAGTACTTACAAGTAGGTACCTAAATATATGACAAAACAAAATAAGCGTTTGAATGCTGAATACTAGTATTATTATATAATCATTATGAAATAAGTGCCTTAAAAATCGAATAAAAAAACGCTTTTTAATGTAATTAAATTAAGTTAGATACCTACCTACTAGTTAGGTGCAATTTAAGACGCTAACTCTGCTGCACAAAAAAAAATCACACGACTATCGAGCACATTGGAAATGAATCTACGGAATTCGAAAAAATGTCGTTGTGACTTTTTGACTTTTTTCAATTAGGTTACGCTACAGGGCAAACCCTTAACCCGATCGTCTTTGTTTTAGGCTAAAACTGTAGCTGACTAAATTGTCCAGAGGAGATTTTCACAAATTTTTGATATCATTCTTCGTTTCCAAAATACCGAGCGCCAAAATAAAAAATTTGGAATAAATATTTTTTTTTCACTAAGTATTTAGGCCATAACTTTTTTAGTTTTTGACTTTCTTGAATAATTCTTTCTGCACCTTACAGCTCTCGTAAATACGCGTCTTTTGAGCATTTTTAAATATCATATCTTCACAACTCTCCGAGATATATAAGGAGATATATCGCACTTTTTCGTGAAATCTGGAGCGAATGAAAAGACATTTCCAATGTCAAAACTCAGGCAACCACATGTGCTGTGTAACCGTGATGCAATCCGGTCTGGTTTTCCTGTTAACAGGGTCACGGAGGTCAGACGCCAGTCGCTCCACTATAATAACTTGACCTGCCAAATCCTGGATCATGATAAATCGCGGTATGGATTAAACCGACTTCAAAAAAGCGACACATAAAGACAACTTCATTTAATGTGCTTCGTGATCTATTTGAAGTCGATGCGAAGGCGGGCTATCAAACTTATTTGTGCTTAATTAATTCGAGGGTTGCCCTCGCTTTCCCTGGGATTCTATAATCAGTTCCTGACTTAAACTAACAATGGGACCACCTCTGAGTATACACTATACATACCTACTTTTTGAAACAAAATAGAATTTTGAAAATCAGTTGCAAATGGCGGGGAAACCGGTGAATATACATTTAAAAAAGATTCATGCAGTAAACATAGAACCTCTTCCTTTTTTGAAAAAAAAAGAAAAAATAAGAAAAATATTTAGGCTGCGCCTCCGCTGCCGGAACCGGCAGTGGGGACGGGTGCCGGAAATATATGAAACCTACAAAACAACCTAACCTAACCGAGCGGAACTGCGACAACCGCTTAACGCAACCACAGTCGTTTCTGGCACATCGCCGGCCGCTGCCGCGGCACGCTCGCTTCGCTCGCTCGGCTCGTGCGTTGGGGGTCGCAGTTCTAACCTAACCTAATCTAACCAACCCTTAACGGGTTGGTTAGGCTAGGCTACTAACAAACCTAACCTACAGTTTCTGCCCCGATATAATCTCCGCGGGGGAGGAGTTTTAACTATAGCTAGTTTTAACTATAGCTCGATGTGACAACTAGTTTTATCTGAAAATCAAAGTCGAATGTAAGTAATACATTTCCGATAGTGATTTAGGAATATTCGCAAATTCAATCTTAGATAATCACCAACGCATCAAAGCCGATAAGAACACAAAATCAACTCATGTCAGCTGTCAAAAACGTAAAAAATTGAAACTGACAGTAACTTCCGGCAACCGTTCCAATTTTTCGTCGTTGCCGGTACCGGCAGCGGAGACACTTCCTTATTTTATTTCACTTAATTTATAACATAATATATAGATTGGGTTGATGCCTCCTTTTAAGCTCGGAAAAGCCTGTAGCAGGAGACAACGCTCTTCCATGGACATAGTGAATGTATGGTTAACTTGTTATAGCAATTTAATTAAGTAATTTTCTTTATATAAGAGAAACAAAGATTCTTAATTACCTACTTAACTAATAAAAAAGAAAAAATAAGAAATAAAATCAAAATCTCAAAAACAGAACCAAGAGTGCATGTGCGCATATTGAATGCATGTGTTTTTAAGCGCTTAAATAGAAACTAACTAGACTTAGCGAGATTTGTGTACCAGAATTGGCGTCATTATAAGTAGATACTTAATTAAGTACAAAAATTTTTGACTTTTAATATTGAATTTACTTATTTTAAATGTAGTTAGTTTTAATTGTTTATTTTGTAAGAACTGTTCTCTTATATGACTGTGATTATGACTGTAATGTTATAGTTTAAGCAAAGATTTATTATTAATGTATTACTTAATGTAACAGTCAATTCCGTAGTTATTACATTGTGTAATGAAAATCAAATATCAAAATAATTTTTTCGCAATAAACAAACAACTTAAAATTAATAAATAAGATAAAAAAATAAAAAAATAAATCACAAACAACTTAAACAAAACCACAAACAACTTCAGACAACTAAAACAACATCAATTGGGTATTATTTTCTGAAATCAAACAAAATGAAAATTGTCATTGATTCTAGCGAGTTTATTGACTATTATTTCCAATAGGTATACCTTAGTTTAGACTCATGAATAAAACGTTCTGTAACCAGCTTGGATGGGAGAAAAAAAAAACAAAAAAAAACTAACAAGCGTACGATCAAGACGCTTCCAAAGATACCTCATTCATTAAATATTATGATAAGTAGGTAGTTTAAAAGTGTAGGTATGAGGGAACAGATAAACATACATACTTACATACATTATAATACATTACATACCTACCGGTTAAAATCATAACCTCCCTTTTTGTCGTAGTCTGTCAAATTGACAACCAGTGATTTAAAGTAGGTTAATACACTTAGAAAAAAATTAAAAAAAGACTTGCTATGGATTTTACCTCGAAAGGGTTTTAGGTACCTAAGTATCTCTCTTTCAACCTCTCGGGTGATTAATCAGTCCATGAAACTGAACAACTTTCAACAATAAATAAAAATAAAATGCGCTATATGCTGATGAAGTTTGTATGGAAACTCAATAATTTTTTTCGTATTTTGACCTATGTTCCTTGGGAAAGTTGTTTAGTTTCATGAACTGATTAACCACCCAAAAGGTTGAAAGAGAGATACCTAAAGCCTTGTATAAAGTGTGTTCACTTTGAGACGCAAGATTGTTGTATGAGCGAGAGGGAAGATTTTTTTTTTGACGTGATAACGTCTTATAAATTGATGAACACCAGCTGCACGCACGAAAAAGTGTCACGTTCCGCCCGAGCCGAGCGTGCGAGAAAATATAGACGAATATGTCCTCCACACATGGTATTTTTGGCCGAATACAGCAAATACGCGAATACGCAACGCCAAGTGAAGTGCCACCTTTACGAAGACCGCGCGGTTTATAAAATTGACTCCGTTTAAAGTGTTCCACTTAGCCCTTATTATTATTATTTTAATAAATTGTAAGCTCAACTAAACTCAATTAAGTTTTACGTCAACACCTTTAGATATTAGTTAAATTAGTTATTATAATTTATTTTAGGAACTTGTATTTTTAATTAAGTACCTACCTAGTGAGATAATAATTAAATTATTTTAGACAATGTTTATATTTATAAAATCAAATAAAAAACCTTTATAATTTAATATTAGTTTTATTTCAAAATCAACATTAGTACCTACTTATAACTAAGTATCTTACATAACATAACAAATTAATAATTAAGTGAATTTAATTTAATATTAGCATTGAACCTTATTTTTTAAGAAATTGAGCTTAAGTTTTAAAATTAGTCAAATATCTAAGATGAAAGGCTAATTCTAAGGCCTCAGAATTTGGAAATTCTAAAAAATTGGTCTAAATCCATCATGGTGTGACTTTGAAAGTATTTAACATTTAAAACATCTACTAGGTTTCGAAAAATTTAACATCTATTTTCGAACCTTAACGTTTAACTATTATACAGGGTTTTAGGTATATCTCTTGCAACCTCTCGGGTGGTAAATCAGTCCATGAAACTGAACAACTTTCCGCAAGGATAGGTCAAAATACGAAAAATAAATTTTAACCTTCCATACAAAATGCGCTATAGACTGATGCAGTTTGTATGGAAACTCAATTTTTTTTTCGTATTTTGACCTATGTTCCTTGGGAAAGTTGTTCAGTTTCATAGACTGATTTACCACCCGAGGGGTTGCAAGAGAGATACCTAAAGCCCTGTATATGTGTATCCATACAAAATGTTATCAAAATCGGTTGGGTAGTTCAAAATTGAAAACATAACAGACAGACAGACATTTATACATTCACATTTTATACATCTTAGAAATATGAAGAGGGTCTGTTTTATTTTGAGTTAAAATCATTGAAGATATGACATACACAATAACTTTAAAAAATCTCAGAAACACAATCATAACAATTTGATTAAATAAAATATCAGCTCGCTATCACAATAACATTTAAATACTTACGTAACAAAAAGAAAAAAATATAAATAAAGAATCTGTACAAATTATGTAGGTACGTTTACTCAGCTGTTTATATTCCTGACTATACGTCATAATAGTGTTAACACTTTCAAAGTCACTTCATACTTAATATCACTTTGTTGTTATTTCACAACTACATAGTTGTTTCACATCCCTTTAACAACTAATTCGTGTGATTTGAGCTCTTAATCTACAATATCTCTTAAACTATGAGATCACAATATCGTGTTCAAAAGTGTTTGCGTCCCAATTATGTTAAGTAAGTATTCACAATATTTGCCTAAATATAAGTAATAAAAAAGGACAATATTTTTAAATGTTGAAAGACCAGACATACCTAACAGTTACAATTTTTTTAATTAACATCACGCAGTGTGTTTCTGATACATACAAACACAAGACCCAGACCCAAGAACAAACATCTGCTTTTAACACAAACATTTGCCTCAACCAGGAATCGAACTCAGATAACTTCGGTTCAAAGGCCAGCTTCACTGGTTTTAAGATATCTACTGTTATCAGTGTTTGCTACAACATTTTAGTTTTAGGGACAATGTTACAACAGTAACAACTTTGTTGTTTTCAAACCACTTAAACAACTTTTTTTTTAATTTAAGTTTGGTGTTTCATTCCAAACAGTTGCTTTGTGTTGTAAATTGTAACTTGTACTTATTAACTTATGTTTTTTATATAATTCTCAGTTCCTCGATGTACTATCTATTATCACGATCATTTTAAATAGCTACTTAGTTTTAGTTTGAGTTACTTAGTTGAGATAGCATTTAAATCAAATTTTAAGGTCCTTACTGATGCTAATAGAACATTGGCAGGAATAAGCGTGGACATAATCGTACAATAATGAGTTCTTAAGTCACTCTAATACTAACTACTTACATCTTTCTCTCGCTAGATGTCGCTGTATTAAATGTGCACCGCTTTGCATAAAAAGTAGCCGAAAAAGTAAGGAGGCCAAAAATATTTTTAACAAATCGCATTGTTAACTATTTCTTATTTTGAATCATGTTAATTAAAAGTTTAAGTTGGTATCTAATCGTTCTCAACAATTTTTTACTGAAGCCGTAGCGTAGCACAGGAAAAAGAATAGCCAGCGCATCAGGTTAACCCCTTTTCATTGCTAAAAAGTTCTTATCGTAGAGTGCAGGTACAGGGTAACTCGATGTGCGGCCCTCTGTACACATCTTCTGAGGTTTGTACGTAATTTCCTGGCCTTAATCTTACTCGTTGGTCCCCCCTTCATCGCCGCCCCCCCCCGCCGCGGCCGCCAGCACGAGCGCCTGCAGCGGCGCCCGGAGCACTCGTGCGATCATCCCGAGCCCTGAGGCTGCGCAGTTGGCGCCAGATTCCCAACCTGGTAAGAAATTGACACCATTACAATAGACAGCCATATTCTAAGAAGTTAACTCGTTTCCTCCACTCGACTTCAGCTAAGGAAATCCTCGAAACGACCTCGAAATTGGTATTCTTAGTTGTCACCTCAAGTTTCCTTAAACGTGGCAATTCAGCTAATCGACGCTAGATGGCAGCAGCTACCGTATATCTTCATTCGATATTAATCTTTAACGATATATTATCACAAAGATAATCAACGAAATCTTCAAAGTCATTCATTTTCATATGAAAAAGTAGCATCACAACAAGCTCAAGCATCGAATAAAGCGTTAAAGAAATCTTAAGGTAGGTCACGAAGTACCTTAACTTTGACAATTGATTACTCAATTTATTCTCGACTTCAGTGAGGTAAATTGTAAAATCGAGGACGGAAGTGTCAAATAAAAACACCAAAATCCTTGACAGAGGTTGAGTAGAGTGGAGGAAATCTCGAGTAAAATTGTAGAACATGGCTGATAGTTTAGTTTCATTTATTACACAATACAGATAACATATACAATATGTGACTGTGAAAATGGAAAGGTACAACTTCCGTGATAGTCGTTAAGGTTCACAATTAGTGTGATAATTTATGTAGCTAACAGAAGAAAACAAAATTTGAGAAAAAATAACATAGGGTGAACGTACCTAATACCAGCCCCGTACCTAATACCAGCCCCTTCACTTATTTGTTTGATAATAAGATTACCTTTCATTATTACGTACTCCTGTTGCCATTAAAAAAAATATATATTCGGTAGAAATTTTAAAACCAAATTTGGCAACACTAGCATAATCATGTGAGTGTCAGTTTCAAATCGAATCTGGCTCGGTGTGGATATCCGCCATTTTGCTATTTTACCGACAATTTTACCGGTAGCTAAAAATAGTTATATTTTAAATATTTCTTGCTTTGCATGTCATGATTTGTTAGATTATGGGTTAATATATTGTAATGCATGGATTTCTGAGTAAATATACAAGTTTTGCCCGTGATTCTAGTAGAAATTGACAGGGCTGCAATTAGAAACACGAAATGTATGGAGCATCAAATACCAGCCCTGGGGGCTGGTACTAGGTACTCCATACATTCGATTGAGTACCTAATTACAGCCGTGTCTTAATAATTAGGGATGTCACAAACGTTTTCGAAGGTTAAGTTTGGATCTCAGTGGAGTTGATTTTAGAAGAAATAAAGTGTAGGTAGTTCTAATGGAGATCGCCATTTTCCTAATTTATGGAATAAGCACAGTACTTAAGTAAATAGCGACAATTGTACCCGATTACCTCATTATTTACTCAACTCGCATGGTATTTTACCCCATATTACCTAACTAGCTTTCTCCCGCGTTAAATGAGTTTGCCCGTGGTAATGAAGTATCCCGCGTTAAATGTCATATCCAGGATCTAACCTAGACGTGCTAAGTTTCTTCCTTGTCGGTGTTCATATGTGTTTTTTTTTCGAATTTTTAATTTGATTATCAATACCTTTTATGCAGCTTCGAGGCTATACAATTCAGTGATTTTATTAGCTTTGAAGCTTTAGAATGTAACATTTTATTTGTTTTTTAATTTTTAAAATGATCAGTATTAAGTCAAATTATGTGCAATAATTATGTGAAACTGTTTTGTTGGATTTTTGTAATATTATGATTATTACAACCTTCTATCCAGCATTCAACAATTTTGTTTTATTTAACACATATATTATATATATATATATATAAAACAGAATATATATAAATATATACCTTTTTTTATAAATAAATAAATTATTAATTATTATTTGTAAAAAAGACGCCACCTTTCGAAAAATTAAATATAAGCCGCAGTTCAGGCCCCCTAACCAAATTTACTTTTAAATTATGTTAAGTTTTGTTTTTGTTAACTTTTCTAATTTTTATTTGTTATTGATTTTTTGGGTAATTGGTAAATAAAAGACTGATTTTGTTACGCTTACGCATTTATTCATTCATATTCAGAATGCAGCTCAAAGACTTTTAAGACATGACCCTATGCTAGGCTGCTATTCGGTACACAAAAGGCTGGTACTAGATACAGCGTGGCTGGAACTAGATACACAGGGTATTTTTCTGTTTGACATTATTTTTAAAAAAATCTACGCAACTTACGATTAATTACCCTAATAAATATAATTCTCCATTAAATAACCTATCATTTAAAATATATAACAGTAGTTTTGAGCTACAAGTTTATGCAGGATGATTTTTTAAACATCAAAATTGCACCAAAGGGCTGGCAATAGGGGCGTTCACCCTAATGCCAATATTTAAAATAAACGTAAATCTATAGTATGCTACATACTACAGGGTGAAAAAAAACCTCCTAGCTATATTCGAAATCCTGAACCAGTATCACTTACTGAACACTTTTTTTTTCCTAAACGTAGACACCACTCGGGCGCACCCCCCTCGCGCTACCCGCACCCCTCGCGTGCCTGGGGTAGGAGTAATGTCTACGTTTAGGCAAACAATGAACTATTCCCATTGAATAAATATTTTAAAAAAAAATTTTTTTCATAAAAGTGTTCTTTGAGTGATACTGGTTCAGGATTTTGAAAATAGCTAGGAGGTTATTTTTCAACCTGTATACTCACCGGTGTCGTACCCCTTGGGCAGCGCGGCGGCCCGCAGCCCCCCGCCCCCCCCGCGCGCCCCCACCGCGCCGCACGCGCCCGCCGCCAGCGACAGCCACACCACCACTGGACCGATCACAACAACACTATTACTATTCAATAATACCAACACAACACACGTAGATAGTACAGAAATACACACATCAACACGATCTAGGGATATTGCACGATTTTTCATACAAAAGAGGCATGTTTGAGAAGCTATAAAAGTATACTAAGATACATGGAGGACTATAATTTTCAGACCAGCAAGTGCTAAACTTGAATTTTCAATTCTAGTTAATAAATTTAATTTTTCTTGAAATTTGTGACAACGTGAAGAAAATGAAAAAAAAAATGCGTAAATTCGACCATTTTCATACCAAAAGTAGGCAAAAAGTGCATTTTCGTTTTCGTTCCCGTCACGTTTTCACAAATTTCAAATAAAATAAAATGTACTGACTAGAATTTAAAATTCAAGTTTAACACATGCTCGTCTGAAAATTATAGCCCTCCATGTATCTCGAGTATGCTTTAATTAATAGCTTCTCAAACACTCTTTTGTATGAAAAATCGTGCAATATCCTTAGACCGTGTTGATGTGTGTATATATTTTTGACGTGATAACATGTTATAAATCGATGAACACCACCGCCTGCACGCACGAATAAGTGTCACGTTCCGCCTGAGCCGAGCGTGCGAGCGAGACCGCGGAACGAGCGATAGAGAGGCACAATCGGCACAAGCGTTATCACGTAAAACTATCGTCCGGAAACCGACTTTACAGACAACCGATTTTTTATTATTATTATGAGATGGGTTAACTCTTGACCTCAATCTTGACCAAGGTCGTAGATGAGGTTGACGATGGAGCGAATTAACCCAGAAAATGCCTATAAAGGCACTGGTACTCCCACGCACCGACGGAACACAGCAAGCTGTTTGGCGTCGGACTTCGGTAGGAGGGTGGTCGCGAACCAGACGGTCAGACACAGAGCCTACCACACCGCATGAGACTGGTCAAGGTCAAGGTCAAGGTCAATTTATGGTCAAGATTGAGTCAAAAAAGTCAAAAAGTCAAAAGTGTTTATTTCATTGAACATATAAAATGATACTTGAACACGTCAATATTATGAATTACATTAGCACTTTTGACTTTGCGCCTATTCGCAAAGGTGCAGTCTTCCTCAGGAGAAGAATAGGCAAGAAACTCCGAGGGTCGCTCTTTTTAAGTCAATCATATAAATTTTCTTACTTTTAATTTTAATTGACTTAATATCTGAATTACTCTGGAGCTGAGCAATTTATTCCCATGGTTGCTTGTCTATCTAACAGATAATCAGAAATTCTATAATAGCCCGAATGAGGTCAAGAGTTATTTTATTATAATATTATAATAATAAAAAATAAAAAAATAAAAACTTACCTAACAAGAGTGTAACCAGCACATCTCCGACGTAGAGACTCCCTTCAGCCTCCGTCAAATTGTCACAACACTCGACATACACCAACAACAACGCCGACAACTTTGTTGTTACATAGTTGTGCTCTGTTGTGTTGTTACACTTTGTTGTTTTATTGTTGTTGGTGTTTAAAATTGTGTTGTTACAGTGATTTTTGTTGTTGTTGTTCTGTTGTCGGAAGAAGCCGATTGCGTATGGTGTCACGGAGATTATAATGGTGGAGAAGATGCCTCCCAGAGGAGGAATGGCAGCGCGGCCACACTAAAAAAATATAAGAAAATTTAGTTGTTGTATTTCATAGAACTTACAGAATTCTTAAAATAAGTAAAAATAGTGAATCACATAAGCATTTTATGTGCAGTGTTCCTCAGAGAAGAATAGGCAAGAAACTCCCAAGGTCGCTCTTTTTATTAACTAAATTAATCGTATCACCAGGCGCGGTTGGCAGGGCGCACTCCCTTCAGGAGCCGTAACTACATAATTACTTTCAACAATCAATTTTACATTAACCTGTATTTCTACATAATATATAATTTTATAGAATTTTTCGTAGCCTAGGTTCTCACAGGAACTGTTACATTTGGTATAACTATTCAAACAGACAACCGAATATAACAAACAAACCGAATTCACGACTATATTTCGGGATATGAAGAGCGGCAAGTAGTAACAGAAGTGTCAACTTCACACAGTTAACAAGAATCGGGAGTTATTGCCGTTACTATCTACAGGCTAAAGGGTGGTTTCTATCTACAGGGTGAAGTTGAAAACATTCGACAAACTTAGAATAGAATAGAATAGAATATTTTTTATTTGCTTTAAATGTGGTAGTGCACACAGGCGAGGTGTTATTGAATACAAGGTCAACACATTTAACCAAATTTTGGCATGCAAAGTTACAACTTAATACAACATTTATGTCATAATTTTATACAACTAATCTAATAAGTCCGAAATTGAATAAAAATTATTAACAATGAGCCATTTTTTTAGTCATAACAAATCTATTATAGGTCAAGGTTTTTACATCATCTGGCAACGCATTATATAAGGTCCTAATTTATTAGTCACTTTCCTTTTAACACGTTATTGTGTAGGTCAAAATATATCATTTGAGTCAAAAAACAAAAGCATAATATTAAATTTAAAAAATGAAAAATGTTGTTATGATATTTTTTCATTACTATGTTGAATAAACCCATCCATTCAAACGTAAATAATAATGGCAGTAGTAGAGCGGGCGAGCGGGGAGTGGACGGCTATAATCGAAAGAGAACCATTCCTTTATCTTTAAATGGAATTTTTTTTTTTTTTTTTTTTACAAAATTTAATTTTCAGATAATTAATTTTTATGTTGTTTTTTGGAATACTATCAACCTATACAATAACGCCTTAGAAGGTAAGTGACTAATAAATTAGGACCTTATATAGGTATTTTTACGTACATGGCATAACATTGCTTCAGGTAGAGAGTAGTTTTAGGATTCCTGTCATAGACCAATTTGTCTGGATTTCTTAAAATTATAGTTTGTATAATATCTGACCTTTTATTAAATAAGCTACTGTTTTTCTTCACAAATTTCGCAATTTCGAAGGATGAATCTACCCACGAACAACTTTTTCTATGGGACCAACTTTCCTACTAAAAAATAAAAATCAATTGTTCCATACATTTTGGTTGAGTAGGTATTGAACTTTTGTATAAAAAAAAGAAATGAAATGCTTTTATTTATCATTGCGATTGTACAGTTTTTACATAGTGGCCGACTACAAGTACGATTATACATATAATTAGATCGCTATTTAGTACATGTAAGACTAAAAGTAAAAAAGTTGAAATAATTTAAATAGGCATAATGGGCTATGTGCAATATTTTTAAAATAATACAGCAGTGTAGAACAGCAGATTTTTATTTTTTAGTAGGAAAGTTGTTCCCATAGAAAAAGTTGTTTGTAATCATGGGTAAATTCTGTTGAATTTACAGATAGCAAAAATTATCTTTACTGTGGAGTATGTATTAAGAGAACGAACTAAACTATGAGTGAGTTGACTGGTTAATCAGATTTCACTCGTTCATTCATTCTCTTGTTCTTCGACTTCAGTGATGGACGTGTATTAGCTTCCCAGTGTCAAATAATATATTAATTGATTTAAATGTGACTACTTCGTTTCCTTTGCTCATAGCCTACTTCCCATAAATTCATCGCTCAAAGTTTTTAGAATCTTTTCAAATTCACCCTGTATTATCATAGAGGGGAGGGAAGGCACAGGCGGGTGATCAGTCCACTTATTTGGGACCATTCCACCCAATGGTCCTAACAAATCATGAGAATGACATCTTATCCATTTTGACGAAGTTACGGGCGGCAAGCTATTTAATAAACTGCATGGCTTAACCTCACTGATCGTCTGAGATCAGCGAGCGCTACCAGGAGACGTATTTTTGAAACGATAGAATTCCAATTCGCATACAAATTGACAAGATTCGCATGAGAATCGCATACAAATCTTGTCAATTCGTATGCGAATTGGAATTCTATTGTTTCAAAAATACGTCTCCTGGTCTTCGTGCGCTTCAGAACTTACCTACGACTTAGCCACATCTCAGAGCGGCGCGAGCGGCACCGACATTTTGTATCAATTGCTTGCAATGTGTGGGTGAGTAATTTTTTAAGTAACAGACTTCAAAAAAGGAGGGGGTTCTATGTCCGAATGTATAATGTGTCGTTTTATTATTTTAGCTATGTTCACCGATTTCTCTGCCCTTCGTGGACCGATTTTCAAAAATATTTTTTTTGTTCGAAAGAGGAAATCCAGGGAAATCGAGGGAAACAGATCAGTGGGTACTACGTAGCACATTAAGAGGATCGACTCAGTGTTTTTTCCCCATACAAACGGCGTCAATGGATTCCATCCCCTAAACTTCAAGGGATCCCTGTGACATTTTGGTATAGTGTCAGGAACACCAAAAACTAGGTCCGTACGTTTTGATTTTTTTGATATTTTTAGTAGACAAAAAGATATTTGAGACTAAAATTCAGCATTTTTCGCCAAAAAAATTATTAACATTTAAGAGGTGACTGTTGAAAAACTAAGAAAAATTTTGGAAAAAACAAAACGTACGAACCTCGTTCATACGCTTACAAATCGATAGAGAGTAAAAACGTACGATTTTATTAAGTTTTTGGGGTAGGAATTCATTGACGTCTAAACTCATAATTTTGGAAATAAAAATTGGCATTTCGCCGGAAAACTGCAATTGTCCCTTTCGCACAAGTATGAGGCGGGTGGTCGACATCGAGACAGCATGAAAAACAACTGAGAAGCTAGTCCAAACTGAGACGCTCTTCTTAAATGATGTTCTCATTATTTTTTGCTTTTTTAAATTGGTTTAAAAGGTTAATCTAAGTATATTGTGCACTACGAGCTATGAAAAACAGGAAAAAAATGCCGCAGCTCTGCACCCGTATTCTGCACCATTCGACTCGAATCCAATATTCGACAAGACTATACCCGTCGCTGTCGTCTAGATACCGCAAGAGAGGGATGCACTGAGTGTTTCCATGCGTCGGTTTTGAATCGAATGGTGTTGAATACGGGTGCTGATCTGTGGCCGATATCTTACAAAAACGAGCATGGTGAGCGGCGTGGCGACCAGTGAGGAGGCGTAGTTAGCGGCCACCAGCGCCCCCACCCCCCGCCCGCGCCCCGCGCACAGACCCAAAGACAGCCACCCGCTGCCCGCGCCCACCGATGATACCAGCGCGCTGCGGAAACGATCATCGACACAATAATACTCACAAAAAGAATACCTACAGGAAGATTATTTTATCACCATCCTAATTGTTTGAACGTAAACTTTATGAAAATTTAACAGACCCGGTTTTTTTTTCGTTTCTACATTTCATATAAATACTAGCATTCCGCCCGGGACTTCGTTCCCGTGGGAATTTGAGGAAAATTATGTAGCCTATGTGTTAATCCAGTGTGTCTTATAGTAACAAATAATTTTAAATTTCGCGCCATCTCTACTCATGCTACAATTGCTCGCAGCGCCTTTCGAAATGCAACCCAAATAATCGTTGTTCTGAATGAAGTTCAAATACTCGACAACAGATGGCGCCACTACACTTAATTTCCAAGTCGAAGGGTTGGAAAAGCTCTTATATCTTTAAAAACACGCCCTTTAGGTTAAAACGGGAACTTTCTTGTTTGAGGTGGGATAAAGGGCTATCGCACTATGTAAGTCCCTTTATCGTGCTGAGACTCCTTTTTAAGTTTTATCGGCACGCACATTTTATTAACTTAGTTTTATTATATATATAATGATTTCAAGCTAGACCGTCTGAAGCATGAAAATAAATCAAAATTTTTGTATGGAAAAAATAACATCGTCCAATTGACTTGAAACTTTGTAATAGTACTCTTCAACACAATTTGTGACACCCGTGTTTCTGCGTTTTACAAAAACGCAGGCCGTGTGTGATCGGTTGAGAATAACACCACCCCATCTCTTTCCGTGGGTGTCGTAAGAGGCGACTAAGGAAACACAAATGAGACCTACCTCCTAGTAATCCATCTTCATTTTTTTCTGAATCTGAGGTGTCGTCCTATGGTCTAATGCGGTGTGGTAGGCTCTGTGAAGGGCCGTCTGGTTCGTGACCACCCTCCTACCGAAGTCCGACGCCAAACAGCTTGCTGTGTTCCGTCGGTGCGTGGGAGTACCAGTGCCTTACAGGCATTTTCTGGGTTTTATCGCTCCATCGTCGACCTCATCTATGACCTTGGTCAAGATTGAGGTTAAGAGTTACCCCATCTCATAATAAAAAATAAAAAATATTCCACACCCTTTAACAATCCTGTGATCC
Source organism: Aproaerema taeniolella (assembly GCA_949987775.1). Lineage (NCBI taxonomy): Eukaryota > Metazoa > Arthropoda > Insecta > Lepidoptera > Gelechiidae > Aproaerema > Aproaerema taeniolella. Next base: position 691,437 of record OX465272.1, read on the forward strand.
AGCCCACTGCCCCGAAAAGCCTCGACTGTGACGGCACACAGCGCCGGCGCAACAACATGCGCGTGCAACACACACAGCAACAACAGCCGCGCGGGCGGACACAGCGGCGACGCGGCTGTGTAGCCGGCGCGGTAGTAGATGTACGTTAGAGGGAGATAGCGCGTGTACTCCGAGTGCAGACACCCTGTGGGGGAGGGAGACGGAGATAGGCTTATATTTATTGTAATTAGACTAATTAGAAATAATCTACACTAATACTATAAAGAGGAAAGATTTGATTGTTTGTTTGCATTGAATAGGCTCCGAAACTACTGGACCGATTTAAAATTCTTTCACCATTAGAATCCTACATTATCCATGATGAACACAGGGTACATTATTTTTCCGAATTTCCACAGGAACGAAGTCCCGGGCGGAATGCTAGTAGTTTATAAACTGATCATTTCTCTTAAGGAAGTTCAGGCGCCATCTTTTGTCGGTTTCTGGAACTACCCAATTGTTTTGTTATTTTTGGCGAGGAAGACACGAATTTGCAGTTTTTTTAAGTAAAAGTATAATTCAATTATATCGACTATTTGACCCAAAACACCACAACCTGCAAATTCCATCAAAATTGTTAGAGCCCTTTTCGAGAAACCGATAAATACAGGATTTGGAATTATAATAAGTGACTAGCTTCTCGCGCGGGACTTCGTTCCCGTGGGAATTCGGGAAAATCATGTACCCTATGTCATGTACCCTGTAGTTGACATTATATTTATTATTTTGATGGCACTGGTTTATATTTGTAATGTTTAGTTTAATATTTGATTTCCGATTCAATTTTTAGAAGTGTGCTGTTTTTAGTGTGAATGTTTTAATTTTTTTTTGGGGGGATCTTATGTATAATTGACAAGTGTATTTATTGACTTGGGAATACTGTAAAAATAAATATACGCTATTGAAATAAATGAAATGAAATGAAAAATGAAATGAAATGTCCATCCCAGATAATGTAGGATTGTAATGGTGAAAGAATTTTTCAAATTGGTCCAGTAGTTTCGGAGCCTATTCGATGCAAACAAACAAACAAACAATCAAACCTGTCCTCTTTATAATATGTATAGATTAAGTTTAATACAATTTACAATGTTAGTAAGTAATAAAAACTTTTATTTAAATTTAAATTAACTTTAAACTACATACTTAGATTCTTAACAAAAAAATAATTAAATCTTAAACAATTAAGTACTTTATTTAAAAGGGATTTTAAATTAAAAACTATTTAAAACATTTTCTTGCTTTGGATTAACAAAGAGAAGTAGGTAGGTACTTAAAAAAATAATCAAAAAAACTAAGATACACCTAAGTAGGGGTCTATCAGCACTTTGGTAAAATCAGTGCATAAGTCTAGTACCTATTTCCTATTTATGAAAGCTTGAAAATGGTTTCTAAATGAGTCTTGATTTTAATAAAATGTTTTTATTTATTGGTCTTTTATTTTATTTTTATTAAAAGAGTAAGTACAGAGGTTTTAATCAACATTTAAAATTTCACAGTAGACAGGTTTTGTGTAGAACCTCCAATTAAAGATTTAATTATAAGATATATTATATCATGATTTATTGTCTTTCATTATATATGATTTTTTTTTAAACTAAGGTCTGATTTTACTGACAAGATCCGGGGTATGCAGTATAATATACTAATGGGCAAGAGTCCTCACAATGTTTTCAATGGTATACTATTGCTTTGAAGCTTGAGAATTCTTTGTTTTTTTTTAATAAGTAAGAAGTAGGTACCGTGGTGGCACCGGTAATGGACTTGGCATCAGTCTTGGACACGTTCATCTTTTTTAGCGGAAAATAAGAGTTATATTGTTGTTTTAGTAATGGCAACACTCAAATCATCAAGAGGTAACATTTGTGTATCATAATTACAACTGTCACTTGTCTCTGTCTTTAAGTGTCAAAATGGCGGGGTGAAGTGTATCGCTCGTTCAATTTTTAGTCAATTTGTGCAGTTTTGTTAAGTAAATTGCTAAGAAGGTAAGTCAATATTTTGCTCGATAGATTATTGATTCTGAGAATAATATCAGCTTGCAGTGATCGTGCCCCCATTTTATACAATTTGACATATGTGTGTGAAGGATTCATTGTGATGCAATATTGTTTTCAAGTTTTAGAGGGGGTGTCCATTACTGGATCGGCTGGAGTTTAAAAATCCTGTCATGGACACGTGTCGATTCTTATAATTTTCTGTATATTCAGAGATTTATTCTTATTTTGCCTTTTTAATGCCTCCTGCTTGTATTAATCGTTAAAAAAACGAAAACAAATTGCTTTTTCCAGTTGTAGACATATGTCCATTACTGGGTGTCCATAACAGGGTTTTGATTGGAGTGCCATGCCCTCTTAGCGAAACTCTTACCTGGATATCTTTGATTGTTCAGATGGCGCCTAAGAAGAATTACACGCCTTAGCAGGTTAAAAAAAGGAACAAAGAGCTAAGGAAAGACTTGAAAAAAAAAACCGGAAACTGGATACGGAAAGAGACAAGAAAAAAAGATCAAACATACAGAAAAAAAGAAACAAAGTACAGGACATACAATACAAGCGAATACAATGTCGAGTTGGATGAACCTGAATTGAATGAAAATGAATATACGCCTCAAATGTCTCAAAATGAAAATAATCCACCGAAGAAATTGCAAAAGAAAAGAAAAAGAATAGAAGACACTGACTCTGACAGCGAATTACCTCTAGCAAAATTGAAGACAAAATCGAAGGCTGAAAATAAAAAAAATGTGTTGAAAAAAGGAGTATTTGTCATTGTTACATATGAAGGTGAATATTTTCCCGGAAAAATGGAAAATACCGACAGAGAACGATACGAAGTTAGCACTATGACATTAGGAACAGGGATTCTTATTCAACAGGGAACAGTTTCAGATAGCCTGAGACAGTTTCAGATAGCCTGAGAGAGTAGATAAACTTTAGTACTCAGCTACTGAAATTGTTGAAATAATTAATCCTCCTGTTCAACACAATAATAAAGAATTTTTCAAAGTTAAAGAAATGTAAAGTATTTGCCTGATATTTACGAATAATGTAGCGAAGCTTTATTATTTGATATTGATAAACAGTAATTTAGTTGGTTATTAGCAGTTAAAATTGAATCAGACTGAAAATTTGTATCATAGTCATTATGGTAGATACTGGTAGATATCTAATAAGTATTGTTTTTCTAGAATAGGAATAACATGTCAATTGTTGATTATTTAAATTGTTTAAAAGAAAACTTTTTCTAGAATAGGAATAACATGTCAATTGTTGATTATTTAAATTGTTTAAAAGAAAACTTTTTCTAGAATAGGAATAACATGTCAATTGTTGATTATTTAAATTGTTAAAAAGAAGACTTTTTCTAGAATAGGAATAACATGTCAATTGTTGATTATTTAATTGGTTAAAAGAATACTTCGGTCCATGGCAGACGAAATTTATATTCCGAGTTTAGTTTAAGCAATCTTTGATCTCTCGATTGTGATAATTAAAATATTAAATAGGTTTATAAAACAAAGACTTTTAGAAGATTTTTTGATTAAAGACTGTCACAAAAATATACTAGGTTTTATTATCCGATCCTCCAAACGATTCAAAAATATGAAAACTTTAAAAATCTTATACTGCACTTTTGGCCGCAGTCACCCTGAATATGCTTCACAGATATGGCCCCCGCAAAACTTTAAATGCATATCACCGATTCGTTGTCATCTGTGTACGTGCATACATCTCCACACTACACGAGAAAAAGAGCCCGACTAAAATGTCAGCCGAAAAGTCTGTGGTTTGGGGGAGATCTATGCATACCAGTCCGTTTTTGATTGTCCAATACAAAACAAATAACTGTCCATTACTGGGGTGTCCATTACTAGATTTTGACTGTCCATATTAGGATTTTTCGGACATACCAATTGATTGTTTTTAATTTTATTTCATTCAAGAACTATTACAGTCTTACTCGTTATGAACAGTTTGTAATAACCGCTTACAATATGACTATTTAATTTAAAACTCACAACACTGAGATTCGATAAATATAAATATTATAGCTTTGTATGTCTGAGGCGGCGCTTAACCCTGTCCATAACCCGTGCCACCACGGTAAAATGGTACATTTTATATTTTAATTTTAATAATTTGGTCAGAGGGTCATCTTATTTGGTAGGTTGTAGGACATTGCAATTCAGTTGTTGAGAATAAATAAATCAGATAAGTTTGTAAAAAAACATTAGTGTCACAAAATGATTGTGAGTTTCACTTGAAAGCGATCGAGACACTTAGATTTTTTAAATTTATTAATTAATTATTTTTGCGACGCTTTGACCACATAATATAGGTATTGTATTGTTCTGTGAAAAGGTTTTTTGATTTTTGTTAAATAAAACTATGAAATCTTACAAGCAAAAGAGGAAACTATTAAGTACTTATTATATAAAAAATGCATAAAAATGTCTGTAATTACATGGCGCAATGTGTGCAAATGTGTTCTAGAATGATCTAAGAGTGAGCATGCATGTAGTTGCCTCCAGCCGCCCCCGCTTTTGGCGCCAAAACTGCTGCAGCAACAGCCACCAAAACACCTCCAACAAGCCAACGTTTTTTCACTTCCCGGCAAAAGTCCACATTATAATCACTCCTAAACCTCTCCTGGCGCTTTTTTGGAGGATACAAAAGCTCTGTAGACACTGTAACGCACTCCATTGAGCAAAATAAAAACTAAACACTATTATAAAGTACACTATGTTTCAGACGCGTTTTCAGTTGATTTTTAAGCTGGTCCTAAAGTAAAACTAGTGGAAGCCGTTAAGGGAAGGATGGTTATAGAGTTTTCCGGAAGCGCACTACATTATTAAAGCACTTTTGTGAGAAAATCAATCCTAAAAGCAAATAATTTTAAATTCCGCGCATCTGCATCTGCATTGCCGTACTGTGACGTAATTTGACAGCAGTTTCATTTCGTTTTCCAGAAATACGTTTTACATTGATTTTATAAGATGACTACAAAATATTATGATTTCTGCAAAATAAACTTTACATTTATGAAATCTAAAGTTTTGTTGTAATTACACCACCGTTACAATACAAAGAATTTTATTACAATACTTAATAGAAAAATTAAGAAGGAACTGCGTACAACAGAGCACAGTCAACTTTTTATAAAGTTTTAGAACGAATGTGTTTCTAAACGAAAACTTAAATGCCAAAAGGAATTAAGGAACCTTTAAAACTCGTTGCATTTTCACTTGTATTCCATTCGTCCGTATTTAGTTCTGTCTCTGTCTTTTTTTATAATGATTGAAAAAGATAGCCGCAAAGTTATTTATGGAAATTGGTATTTGTACAAATAGTACCACTACACTACATCATTATTTGTTGTTGCCTAAACAGAGAAATAATTTTGTTTCTTATTCAAAATCGTCATTTACAATTGAACAGTAAAGCGTAATAAATCGCAAAAATGTTACCCAATGTAGCGAATCATATATCAAAAGTGGTAAAGAAAAGTCCTGCGTTTTTGAGGTTAGTTTTTATATTTTACATCCTTGCTAGTATTATAAATGCGAAAGTAACTTTATCTATCTTTCACACCTAAACTACTGAACCGATTTTGATGAAATTTTGTACAGAGATTAGAGACTAGGAAAGGACATAGGCTACATTTTATCCCACAGTTGGGCACGATATAACCTGTAGTCCGCGCAGGCGGAGCCGCGGGCGGAAAGCTAGTACATACCGACGCATGAAAGGCAAAACTTCCTAAGCGACAATTTTGGGCCGGATACGTTTTATATATCAATCGAATAGCCAGAATTTTCCGCGTCGATTGATCTGGGTCTCGTAACGCTACGATGAGTTTTGTTGTCGCTTAGGAAGTATGTGCATCCTTAGCATTCGTTCATTTTCGGCTTACTATGCGACAAAAAAATAAGTATTTTAATTGAATAGGTAGGTTAGACAAAATGATTTTATACTTTTTACGGAGAGTTATTTGTTCCTGAATCAATTTTTTTAAACCATTAACTTAGATAAATTTTCTTCAATAAACATCAAGAGTACGAAGCATTAAGGTAGTTTTACCTGTATTAGGCTTTGTAGTGAAAGTCGCTTCGCAACTTTTATACTAACATAAAAAAGAGCAAAATGTTTCCTTATGCATTTATTCCTGACTTAGTGTATCGCTCCATTTGTACTTAGATATTATTGCTTATTATAAAATTGATATAGACATTAACATAGATACATTTACAGTGTAATGAAATATGAATTTTGTGTCGCTTAGATAATTTTACCTGATAATTTTTTTTAAACAGAACGTCGTTCTGTTTATTTTGCTGGTATGAATTTTGTATGAAGAATGTCGCATAGATAATTTATCGCGAATTGAAAAACGCGCGAAGATGGCGTTTGGGAAGTGTAGAATAGTGTCAAATGTCGCTAAGGAATACCGCATTGCGTGCCGCATGTGACGCCGCTCGTCGGTTAGAGAGGTTGTCGCGCTGCGCGCACGCCGTTTTACTTCGATTTTGGCGCGAAGTAATAAGAAAAGTGTAAATAATCCACATCTCTAGTAGGTATAGCTTTATTTTAAAACTCTAACTAAGATTACTAATACTTGCGTATTTTAATATTTTCTTATTGCTACTTACATTCACGTATAAATCAAATTGCATAATCACATTATTTTTATTTTTTTAAAATAAATTTGATGATATAATCAACTCCGTTAACATCCCACGTGATGGCAACGTCAAAGACGTGTTAACTGAATCGGATATAGAAGACCCTGATTATGAATTAATAATTAATACATTTTTAATAACTTATCATAAGTTGGATGTTTTGTAACGACCTATTTCTTTCTCTAATTGCGTTATATTTCTTTGAACTGATCTTGAAGATGATTTAATTTTGCAAAAGGTTTTAATAATTATAATTATTTTGGTTCCATTACACCTTCACATTTGAAGATCATTATAGGTTTAATTATTACTTAATGAAGGTAATAAAAAGTTATGTTTTGATTTGTTATTACTTATAAGTGACGTTTTGATATAATTTTGTTGTTTTGTTTGTTATAACTTTTAAAATGAAGAAATGATTATACCTACCTAAGGTTCCTAACAAATTGTGATAAACAGACATTGAAAACTTACCTACGAGGTATTTAAAATATTGTGTTGAACTAATTGCACAGTAAATATTTAAATCTTATTCTGGTTAGGTCAGAAAAAAAAACCGTTTATGAATATAATTTCTGTACCTGCTTAATTGTATTTTTCGTGAGCTTTGTGACTTTAGAAATAAGTAACTTTTTGTTGAACTTTTGTTGAATTGAACTTAAATAATTGATACTGAGACTGATTTAAAAAAAAACCGCGATCTCAGTGTAGTCCGGATACTTATTGATAAATAGTAATTAAAAGTCATAGGCAGTAATCAAACACCAAGGAACCAATACGTTTGGTTAAAGTTATAGTTTTGTAATTCATGGAAATTTTTTACTACAATAAATACAAAATAAATACCAAACCTTGTTTTCATTAATTTCATCCATTCAAAATGTTGGTTAGTTTTGCGAATATTTCATTTTAATTCTTATTTGGATCATTTTTCTAGAGGATTTTTACTTAAATTAAATCATTAAGAACATTTTTCATAGTTTCTGAAATAAATATTTCATGACTAAGATCATTTTTACCTATTGGAATGGATATTTGCATTGGTATATGTACGAATAAACCTGTTCGTAACTAAGGACGCTCTGGCGTAAAGATAATATTACCTGAATGTTTTTTTGGTGTGATTATTATCTATCCGCCAAAAAGGTAAGAATTAAAAGTAATAGGAGGATGATTTGCTTTGTAAGTTATGGCCCATAATATTACAAAGCCGAGGCTGTAACAATTATTTCTCTACAATAAAAACTGAAGAAGTTATGATTTAAAATAAAAATAAAAAAACTTTGTTCAGCTCTCCTACACATTTTGGGTCCAGTCGCTAAGGAAGTTTTGCCTTTCATGCGTCGATACATAAACTAACGCCTCTGTCCCATCCAGGTAGGCAGAGACCACACAATTTATTAACCTTTCTACGTAACTCGCTTTAGTATGTATTTTTCTTAAAATTTTCTGCAGTTCAGTCCGTCATAAGGCAGCGTACGAAAGCGAAGGGAAGACGACAGTACGAGTGATCAACCAGGAACAAGATCTTGGCCTTATGATAGACTCCTACGCCACAGTAAGTTTGTGTATGGTACAACAATACAACGTTGCCGTAACTGGTCAAATTTTTCAGTTTATTTTTCTCGGACTTGTCACTGGCAGTAATAGTTATACACGAGCGATTACCGTTTAATAACTTAAAAAAAAAGTAATTTTTAAAACTCGAAGGCCCACACTGGGTTTGTTGGGTGGGTTGGGTTGGGGAACACACAAACATTGTGGGATTACACAGAGCAATCCTGTAGAGTAGAAATGTTGCATATTTTGTGTGAAAACGAATGATGCCAATTCTTTAATAGGTACCTACTCATACTATGGCGCTCTGATCGGCTGACTCAAGGTCAATAGTGATTGCAAAAGTGGGCCTCTGCCGATATCGATGATCAATGCATCGGTACTAGTGCATAACTGTGTTCTATTACGGAATTTAAACGAGTTTATTAATTGTAAAATTAATATGTTGTTTGTCAATATAAAATTCCAAATTTATGAAAGAAAAATACGCAATGCAGTACCTACAGTAGCATTCTTTGCATATCAATATTGATATTTTTTTCAATTACTTTGACGCATCACATTAATACAATACAATACAATACTCTTTATTGCACACAAAAAAAAAACATAAAACATAACATTAAACAAAAAACAAATGTTCATGATGTAGTGTGCAATCCGGCGGCCTTATTGCTATAGAGCAATTTCTTCCAGGCAACCGGGATTCATTAATCTTCGTTGATGTTTACTTATGACTAATCATTTATTAGTGGCGTCATCGGATGAGCGGCCATTACCATTCTATAGGTTATGTGCTCTGTGAGGGAATATTACTAGCGTAACAAAATATAAGCAAGCTGCGCACTGGGAGTGTTCATTACTCATAGACTAATGCCCGCCGCTGCCCGCAGACTGAAGAACGCGTGGTCCATGGACCACAACGCATGCTACAAATTAGCGATTCGCCTTGTCCATTCTAGCACCAAGTACTTATTATCACAATGGACACAAAAGACAATTATAAAAAAAAAAGTAGGTAAGTATAATAACATTAATAACTAAAAAAAGTGTTTACTTACTTACTTAACTCTATGAAAAAAAAATAGCATAACAACAAGTACAGATAGCAGCACATCAGGTAACTCATTAGCACTACGAAAGCCGGCGCTATTACGAGTGAGATAAGGGCGACGTCGATAAGCGGTGATAGCCCAGTTGGTAATGAGCCAGACTTGTAATCCGAAGGTCGCGGGTTCATATCCTGGTGCGGGCCTGTACCACTAAATTCGTTTTTTTGGATTTATGTACGGATTTCTAATTATCACTAGCTCAACCGTGAAGGAAAACATTGTGATGAAACCCGTTCGTCCAAGAAAAAAATCATTTTCGAAAGACGAGCGGTCCACCAACCTGCATTGGGTCAGCGTGGTGGACTATGGCCTAAATCCCCTTCGTGTGTCGAAGGGAGGTCCGTGCCCCTCAGTGGGGACGTATATGGGCTGTTAAAAAAAAAGAGTGACGTCAAGGTCAACATGCAATGCATGTCATACATAACCTGATGTGCTGTTGTGTGCATATCTGTGCAACAAATTACTAACTAGCATTTAAGTATGTAGTAACTATCATGCCGCATTATTGTCACTGTTATTTATTTTAATGATATTATTGTTGGTTGCGTTTGTTTTCAGTATGGCTTCAGGCTGAACAACGGTATCACAGTATTAGGACCTATGGCCATATTTCCACGGTAAGAGACTAGATCTAACTGTCACTACATTGCATTAACAACTTACTTTCAGTCTAAAATTTATTTAAAAAAATAAAAAAACCCGACTGCATAGTAAAAAGTGAAAAGAAAAAAACAAGCAAGTCCAGTAGTCGAGACTTTTGTTATATTATATTATTGAATAACATAAAAATTTTAACAATCGGGACCCATTATTAGGAAGCCGGATTTTTTATGGGTCCCGTCACTTACTCAAAGCGTGTTGAGTAAGTGACGGTATTAGGTGAGGTACCGCTTACATTCACTATGTTACCTACCACTGCGTCCACTGCTGCTCCTATGATTGTAAGGTAGCGAAATGTATGTCAACAGCTTAACGCAACCAAAGTCGTTTGTGGCACTTCGCCGGCCGCTGCCGCGGCACGCTCGCTTCGCTCGCTCGGCTCGTGCGTTGGGGGTCGCAGTTCTAACCTAACCTAACCCAACCAACCCTTAACGGGTTGGTTGGGTTAGGCTACTATCAAACCTAGTTATCGCAGTTGCGTCTGTCATAATCGACACAAAAATTCGGGCATCTAACGCGTCGGGTATTATTTACGAATAAGCGTACCGCGCCCGCTTTACGAACGCGCTTAATCAGTACGGATTTGTTTTGAAAAGATCAAATAAATTGTACACTGTTTTGTAAAACCTCTTTTAACGTTGCTTGATCGCAAAAGCGTGCTCAGATGACGCGTGCTGAACACGGGTTGGTTGAATTGTGATGGCTCAAAATGCAGCCCAAAAAAAGTTATAAGCGATTCTTTTTTTTCCATACATTGATTAAACTAGGTGACCGTGCTTTCGGTATTGCAAGGATCGACCGGTTGGCCACCCCTGGTCTAAGTGTACCTACCTTATTAGGTGATATTGAAAGATGACTTACATAGTATTGTTTAATTTAATTGTTAATATAATTTTAGTCATCTACACGGCTCATTCTATTAATGCTTCAATATTTAATTCAATTAGGGACTGTCCTTGCAATACCGAAAGCACGGTCACCTAGTTTAATCAATGTATGGAAAAAAAAGAATCGCTTATAACTTTTTTTGGGCTGCATTTTGAGCCATCACAAACGAACCATCGTATTTATCATCTCTGTCACAAACCTTTGGTCTAGATTCCTCGAGTGTAGCGCACCTGGAAGTGGTAGAAACAGGTGGTTCAGCTGGCCTGACTTTTTCCAGCTGAACCATTTAGTTTTCTGGAATATCTCAAAAGTGCATGCGTTACGGGCGTTCAAACCTGCTTGGTACCCTGTCACATTGCCATCACAAACCTTTGATCAAAAAAGTTCAGAGTGAAACGCGTTAGTTAGCGAGAAATCGACGAAAAACAAGTGGTTCAGCCAGCCGGATATCAGGCTGGCTGGACACTTGTTTTTCAAGATTTCTCCAAAAGTATTGCATCACAATAGATGAAATCAGTTTGGATTTCTGTCACATAGGCGTCACATTCCTTTTGATCAGGAACGAATCCCGAAAACCCTTCAGGAGCTGAGATCTGATGTGCTCCGAAAAGTGCAAAATCCGGCTGGCTGAACCATGTTTTTTTTATTTTTTGGCGAAAGTATACCGTCACAAACGATGAAAGTTTGCTTGTTTGTCGTCACAAACGATTTGCTATCGACCTGAATATGCGAGATCTCTCCGGGCGACATGTCTCAGCTGTCCTGACCTACATGTAAAAACGATAGTAAAATGCAAACAGGAACTTGAATTTGCTATCAAAATGTTCGTGATTGAACACTCTCGATAAGTAGTTAACGCACTTTTCGATTTAAGCTGTTACCTTTCCATAAATCTCATTTTTCTAACTTTCGAACATGTTTTTACGCACGCACGCTTTCCTATTCCGTAAACTTCGTGTATCGACACTGTTCGCACTGCCGGCCCAGGCCTGTTGAGAGACAGAGATGGCACTATTCCTATGTGTGCTGCCTTTATCGGGTGCTGTAGTCGCCTTAAAACAAAGTTATTTGTTACAGAACAGTGCTGTCCTGGCAGGTGAATGACTCGCGTGATATCACCGTGGACTCTTTGAAGTTTTTCAAAATTTTGGAGCCAAAGATAGACCTTCTTGTGAGTACCTACCTTCCATCATCAGTCCATGAGGTACGGACGGCCGCGCATCAGCTTACCACACGCGTGCACTTTGTGCCATTGCGATAAGAACGGTTTTGCAATGAAAATGCAGTAACCCCATGCGCTGTTCTCTGTACATAGATGATAAATTAATAACAAGCGCTCGTAGCCCAGTGGTGCTCGCTGATCTTAACTGATCAGTGAGGTTAAGCAACGTTCACAGAGGCAAAGTACCTGATGGGTGACCAAAAGTGGCAATTTATCACGAGCGTTTCCGTGCTTCGGAGGGCACGTTAAGCTGTCGGTCCCGGCTGTTGTCGATTGACTACAGTCGTTAAAACCAAGTCAGAGGCCATTGTGTGGTTTGAAAACTCTGACACCAGGGTTAGCCAAGTTTGCCACTCATTTGACCATACCTATACGGTAGGAAGAACAAAAAATTCCCCTCATAACATTTTAAGTTTCGCGATTTAAATAATTTAATACTTAACATTGGTCAAACAAAACGCCTGGATCAAAACATAATAAATAATTATTATGTTTAATATTATATTATTGTCCACCAACCCGCATTGGGCCAGCGTGGTGGACTATGGCTAAATCCCCTTCGTGTTTCAAAGGGAGGTCCGTGCCCTGAGGTGGGGATGTATGTGGGCTGGTAAAAAAAAATATTAAGTATATTGCTTATAATTATCGCCCACGATAAACCAAAGCCTTTTGTCCCAGTAACTGGCTTCTACGTATACCTGGGAAGTGTTGTCCGCTGGCACATTCTAAGTTTTTCTTTTTCTCCCAGTCCAGCACTTTTAAGTTTTTTTTTCACCAGCCCATACTTTTTTCGTCAGCCCATTGACATTGTTCCATTGGGAATGTTATTTATTTATTTTTGAATTTTTGACATTGTTATAGTATGTAGCATGCTCATAGATTTACATTTATTTTAAATATTGATATTAGTTTATCTTTTCTCAAATCGGCGCGAGCCGAGGCCGTAGGCCGAGGCGAGCTGCGTATAGGGCGAGGCCGAAGGCCGAGCTCCGCGTAGGGCGAAGCCCGAAGCGTCACCAAGCATATTACCCGCCGACCGCCATCCGAAAATTTCATATCCGCCATCTTGGATTTTAGTTGGGGGAATCGTGACGCGAAGGGAAAAGCCCGGAGCGTCTCGATTCCCCCCACCAAAAATCCAAGATGGCGGATGTGAAATTTTCGGGCATACCGACATGGGTATCGTTTAATAGGTTTTCGGGGGTTCTGATTCCGAAAATGACATCCATTTTGAAATCCAAGATGGCGGACATGTATTTTTTGTAAAAAACCGTCATGGGTGTCGTTTAATAGGTTTTCGGGGGTGCTGATTGCGAAAATAACATCCATTTTAAAATCCAAAATGGCGGCCGTAAAAAACAAAAAAAAAAGATCAACTTTTTTGAAATTTTTAGAGGGCTGCTTTTAATTATAATTGCATAAGTTGATACAAAATGCTATGCAATAAGTAGCTTTACCGCGGCAGTCCCCGAGTGCCACACGTCTATTTTTTTTTGTCTTTCTTCGATTAACTATTATGGTGAACTCAATAAATAAGCAGTATATCTTGATAATCTTGATTTATTTCTTCAAATTGTCTACTAGTAAAATTACAACTTGGGTTTACTTCTTAACAATATAATGTCTTTCTAGACAACTGTTCGACTCGTGTGCTCGCTAAAAACTGACTGCTTGGGCTCGGCCAGCGGCCGTATTCCCTCTCCCTTTTTACTCCCTTCTTCAAAATGGCGTTCTTAGCATGTGGTTGGTCAACGTTTTACCAATCGCGAGCCAAGAACTGTGCCTATGTTTGGAAAAATGTGTCACGAAACACATTGACAATTATGAATCACGACATTCGGCCATCCGACACAGTGCAACCTCCCGGTGCACTAGTAGATCCAATCAGTCAGTTTTTTAACTCATTTTAAAATCAAAATAGTTATATTTTAAAGAATGTTTAGGATGTCACTTGAAATAAGTCAAAGTTTGACCCTACTGACTCTACGCCTGTTCGCAAAGGTGCAGTCATCCCCCGAGAAGAACAGGCAAGAAACTCTAAGGGTTGCTCTTTTAAAAAAATCTCATTACAAATGTTCTTATTTTCTAATTTAGACTAAATCTAAAATATCTCTAAAGCTGAGCTGTTTATTCCCTTAGTTTATTAATTAATTTCTAAAATTCTTCCACAGGTAAATTTTTAATACACATGAGAATCTTATTATAAAGACGTAAAAACATTGATCAGAGTTCGTGATTTTATGAAGACGACTGTCTAATACATCCAGTTTATGCTTGGTTCTAGAACCATTATGCCTATCACTAATTTTCTTAAACCGATGTATATTTTTCCTTTAATTTAAAACAGTTTAAGTTAATAGTTATTTTAATACATAGATTGGAATACTATACAATAAAATGATGTAGTTTAGACTTACAAAGAAACAAGGGAATAAAGGCATTTCAAATAAATATTGTTACATCGAAAATTACAAGATTAAATTTGTAAAGATCTAGACTTTCTATTACATCGCTAGGATTGCAAATTAAAATGAACTTAAAAATAAACGGGTGTAATAGATGATGTCGACATTAAACTAATGTCTGTTTTAAAAACATAAATGCTTGGTCTAAATTCTATCTAAACAATCACTTACGTCCTAATTTTTTTTATGAACTACGGTCATACTTTTAACACAAAATTTTGGTTGTATAATAATAACACAAAATGGATTGTAATTATCTGAATAAACATAATTTTTTAAATTTCAAATAAAGGCTTAATTAACCATAACAACAACCATATTTAACAATTATGGAAATCACGACATTCGGTAAATGGTGTTTTCCTCAACTAATAAGAATGAATAAAAATCAGTAATTATAAAAATATTCCTGCTAGGACCTTGGTAAACAAATGACCTCGGTCTTTGGAAAACAAATGAAACGAAACTTCGCAACCCGGTTAAATTACCAATAAATTGGGTACATAAGTTAATAAAGTATTAATTACTACTTAACACTCAAACATTTTTCGAAACAACGTAAGAATACTTCATTAAGTGGGTAGGTAGTGACCATATTCCTAGATTATGCCTAACACAATTAAGATAAGTCTTTGTTGATCAATACTATGTAACAAAACACGAGGAATTAAAATATAATTAAATAGCTTACATTTGCACCTTTATAAATTTTATAATGTATTTGATGTACCAAAATGTTAATAGAATAAGATCAAAAACATAAGAATTATATTTGAATGTACTTAACAATCATTATGACTGCATTTGTCTCACTGAGACTAATTTGAATAGTAGTGTTTTTAATGGAGAAGTATTTGACCCTCGATATACCGTTTCACAATACTTTAATAAAAATTACCGAGAGATAGAAATTATCTCCCGCATGATACTTCTCCTACAATAGTAAAATACATCTGCTGAAGTTTATGTCTTGTTTTGCGCTGTTAAAACCTAAAACATGCTGTGTGTACTACTTTAGGTTTATGGTTTAGTTAAAAACTAATTAAACTATGTCCTTATCTTTTTAAGATTGTAAACTGTTTGTACTGTACACCTATTAAATAAAACATAAAAATTTGGTACACACTTTTACATAGATTGCATGTCATTACTTGAGATGTTACTTCCTGAACTAAATACTCGAAATAAGGGCTTTTCCAATCATGGATGATTTCGAGATTCCTATGGACATAAATGGTACCGAAGCAAATTAATCTGCTCGGTGATGTGATCTCGTTTATCGTTTTGTTTGCATTTTTTTTTGTAAAGAGCTTCGTACATATACGAAAAAGTTAATTACTTATAAGGCGCTCTTCTGTTTACATTTCTGTAACAGTTATAGGTACCTCTTAGAAACTATTACGCCTATTAGTATAGTAATTTGCTAACTCAAATCAATTAAAAATTCAAAACGAAAATTCTTACAGGTCTCTGGGTCGTGTGGGATAATTTATTAAGGCCTTGCACGTTAAGAGAATTTATTCATAAATTTACTTTTATAATTTAACTTCTAAATTTTTATTAAGGAACATTGTTCAGTAATACTGAAACTTGACTGGCATTAAAATCGTCATTGCAATAAATATATTTGAAGTTTGAAAACATCACATGTTTCACAATAGTTCATTGACAATAAGAAAATCAACAACTTGAAAGAAACTTGATGACCTCATTTAATTTCAACCTGCAAAATTGTTAACTGAATTCATACTAACTCTGTAGCACTTATACTGTGGTCGGAACACTTCGATACCGCGTTTGGAATACACGTAGCCATTGAGTAGTATGTCATTAGATGGTTAATTTTTGTGCAGCTTTGGTTACACTACGGATTGTTATGAAAGCAATACCTACTTACTATCACCTTTATTTTCGTAATGTTATGTGTTACTGGAAAAGGCAGACTTGAAATGTGTTCAATATCACTAAACATTTGAATTTTTATTTGCATGAGTACCCACTTTTAATTTCGGATTAAAAAAAATATGGTTGAGAAAAGCATTTAACTTAGTTTGCCAAACGGCATACACTAACATGTAATCCGTATGGTTGTCGAGTGGTTTCAGTTGGTCCCGAAATATTATATTCTGGACTCTTATAAAAAAGTAATAATTATGACATTGTAATACGCAATCAGATGACTGTAATTAATTGAACAAGAAACACATTTCCAACGTGGCAAAGACATTAATTTAAAATAGTTTTAGTAAAATCTACATAAATTATATACTGATAACATTGGATGTGACAGAAAATGACCATTCGTGTTGTTATAAGCTTACGAGTTTTATTTTGTGTCAAACTATTCGGCCAAGTTATGATAAAGACGAATTGACAAAATCATTAATCTCATCCGAAAGCAATTTTAAATGAAGTTTTAAAACAGTTTAGAATGCGTTATTGGATGTCGCATAGATTGAATGTAGTTTAAATGAGTGGTGCATCGGTTTGATCTGACAATATTACATTATACTCTTGAACTAAAAGACTTATTCTGAAGATACATTTCTGCTATGCTCGGTATATATACTCCTTTATTCTACGTAAATATTCTACTGTAATAATTGACTTCAATAACAGCTCAAGTTCAACGTGCTTCTTAGTGTAATGCGTCGCATTCAAATATCGAATTTACAACGCCAGAGGGCGAGCAAGCCTTGGGCAGTGCCCTGGGTAATATTACCTGTGTCCCTAGTATAATATCACCGTCATCCAAGGAACGCGAAGCGTAAGTTCTTCGCGGGCTATGCTAGCTATGCAGTACTGCTACTACTAATTCAGTAAAGTGTTGTACAAAGATATTGTGGAACGTGAGATGTACTGATTTTCAACTTAAATGCAACTCGAAATGTTTACACGGCTAAAACTGCAAACTACAGGTCTTCACAAAAGATTAATGTTGTTGCAACCAGTAAACAATAAAATAGTAAAAATGGTCGCATAAATTACATTAACGTTACACACTCAAAGCCCACACTAAGGTTTTTCCTTGTGTCGTGGGTCCCTCGGAACATACATAAAGACAAGACACAAACACACATGACCCGAGAACAAACATCTTTTTACACAAATGTTTGCCCCGACTGGGAATCGAACCCAGGCCGCATGGGCAAGAGGCAGCGCCACTAATACTCGACTAGACCGGCCGCATGAGCAATTCTTAACATATTTATTGACAATACTAAAAATATACAAGAACTTAGTACCTTTACGTTGTGACTTATCGTTGAAATCACAATATATCTGATTTGTTTACAAATGAACTATTAAAGATAAAGCATAATTATACCAATTTCGTATTTGATAAAATTTAGTTAGGTAAACGTATAAGATAGATGACAAGAGTACAACTCTTCTTTTAAATAACTTTGTTAAGCTAGATCTTATACCTAATTTTTTTTTCTTTAATGAACAAAGTTGGGCATCAAACTTAGTCTATCTCTTTGATGCGGATTTTTACCAAAACTCTGATAAAACGATAACTTCGGGTAGTTTTCTTCAAAGTAGGCCAATGACTGCGCATGTTCCTTCCTTTGCGTGCTTTTTTCATTGGGTAACTTATTGAGAAACCTCCATTCCTGATTGATATATCGTCATCGCCGTTCATCTCACCTTACATTGGGCAGCGTTATACTCTGAAATCATACACTCCTCTGAGTAGATATCCATTCCAATAGCTGACCTGAAGACCTTCAAGACCTTGTAAGCCTAAAGTAGTAACTAAAATCATTCAAACAGTAAACTGACTGAGTATCAAAGCTGCTTATATCAATCGTTTTTTTTTTTTTTTTGTACTGCGGGTATTATACTAAAGTAGCTACTCATTCTGTTCCCAAGCGAAAGAATACTCGTAACAAGGGCAAAATTTAACATCTCAATCCAGCTAAGTACAAGTCTATTGAGCAAGATTGGCTGATATTGCTTTTCTTGTCACAAACGATATATCTGTCAGTACTTAATTAAGTAACTTTGTCGAATAATGTATGTAGTGAAAATAAATTCTGTGTCAGTATAAAATTATAGTGATTTCCCAATAAGTATCGTTAAATTGTGCGTAATTTTTAAAATCTTGACGACACACAGAGTCTTTATTCAACAAAGAAACTGACTGTTTTCACTGGCGCACGCGGCCAACCTCAAATGGCACACAGTGCCGACTTAATTCAAGTAACTGAGCTTACCCGAACATAAAGAGGTGGTTAAACTACAAATTCTACATCCCCTTTTTATGTACTGATTCTACTCTAATTCTAATTCTACATCCCCTTTTTATGTAATCTCACAGCTTATTTGACTATATTTATCAAGTAAATAAGAGAAATACAAAGCTCTTTTAAACACATAAGAGGAAGAGACACACTTAGTCCCTTATCAATAAGCAAGAGACACACTTAGTCTCAACTATTACTAAGCATAAGATAGACTTAGTCTCGACTATCACTAAGCATGAGAGACACTTAGTATCGACTATCACTAAGCATGAGACACTTAGTCTCGACTATCACTAAGCATGAAACACTTAGTCTCGACTATCACTAAGCATGAGACACACTTAGTCTCGTCTATCACTAAGCAAGAGACACACTTAATCTCGTCTATCACTAAGCAAGAGTCACACATAATCTCGTCTATCACTAAGCAAGAGACACGCTTAATCTCGTCTATCACTAAGCAAGAGACACACTTAGTCTCGTCTATCACTAATCAAGAGACACACCTGGTCTCCTCTATAACCAATCAAGAGACACACCTGGCCTCCTCTGTCACTATGTAAGAGACACACTTAGCCTCCTCTAATTTCGCCTAGCTACACAATTATATAAATAAGTACTGCAAAACTGTACCTCACATAGACTAATTTACATTCTCTGAAAATGTTACTGTAAATAATAATTATGAAATAGAAGAGGTCGTAAGAATGTTAAACGTTGTCATACACTTCTAATTAAAACGACAAGGGTT
This sequence comes from Aproaerema taeniolella, assembly GCA_949987775.1. Taxonomy (NCBI): domain Eukaryota; kingdom Metazoa; phylum Arthropoda; class Insecta; order Lepidoptera; family Gelechiidae; genus Aproaerema; species Aproaerema taeniolella. The sequence goes on from OX465272.1 coordinate 711,066, forward strand.
TCGTACTCGAGTTCGAATGACGGTAGCTCGATGCAAATAACCTCAAGTGAGAACATTATTTGGACCGCACAAGGCAATAAAAAAAATGTTCAATCACTATTTTGCAGCCCAGTATAGCATTGTCAGAGGGTAGCCCTGACCGAAATGCTACAACTGGTCATGCCGGTTATAGAACTGTATTAAGAGAAGATTACAATTATTAGATATCGTTAGACTAAGTTATCCGGGAGTAGCCCGAACCAAACTGTCTTAACGAAGGTCTAATAATGCTTATCAGGTTAACATTTCCGGGTAATGCCTTGGGAGAATGCCAAACCGATTTATTAATTGGATTTCTATACTGGGGTAGTATGACAACATTTAACATTATTCAAATTTTAAATTATGTTCACATATCTTGTACAGTACTAGCAAATTAATATGAGTAGGTACGCTTTTATTACGTAATACCTGTATCGTGTAAGTAACGAACATAATCCGAATTTTGAACAGTTGTTCTTTAAGCCACAATTTATACGTTTTTTACTTTACGAGAAAGAGAAAAAAAACGGACACATGATAACCGACTGAATTTATGATTGCAACCAACTTAATGAATTTTCTGCTACCCCAAATCATTACACGACAACATTATCAAGGAGTAGCCTTGACCCAATGGTGTATGCAATGAATTGACGTAATTGTACTGGAATAGCACTACTAAGGAGTTGCCTTAACCGAATGCTATTCTGACAAGAAGATATCGTTTGCAATCAGTACAGCGGTGTAAATGCGGCTGGCTTCTAACAATTTATCGCATGAAAACACTGCCAAAGAGTAGCCCTGGCCGAGTGTTTTCAGCAATTCAATCAAATTGGCATTAGACAGACATGATCTGGCCATAGCCGCAATACCAATCCAATGTTCAACTAGGTGCCGCGAAACAAATTCTGATTATATGATCGTAATAGGTGACTTAAAGAACAATTAGTAAAATGCATGAATTTAAAACTGCATTAAAAACATACCCTCTTTTTCCTTGGTGATGTGAGCGTAGTCATCCCGCTTCTGAATTATGGTGAACTCAATAAATAAGCAGTATATCTTGATAATCTTGATTTATTTCTTTAAATTGTCTACTAGTAAAATTACAACTTGGGTTTACTTCTTAACAATATAATGTCTTTCTAGACAACTGTTCGACTCGTGTGCTCGCTAAAAACTGACTGCTTGGGCTCGGCCAGCGGCCGTATTCCCTCTCCCTTTTTACTCCCTTCTTCAAAATGGCGTTCTTAGCATGTGGTTGGTCAACGTTTTACCAATCGCGAGCCAAGAACTGTGCCTATGTTTGGAAAAATGTGTCACGAAACACATTGACAATTATGAATCACGACATTATACAATCACGAGCAAATGAAGGATTCTAAATTATTGAATCACGAGCGTTAGCGAGTGATTCAAGTGTTAGAATCCTGAATGACGCGAGTGATTCATAGCCCTCGATGAAAATCCGTTTTATTCAAGAGTTGCACAATATATTTTATACCATGACCTCGAGAAAAAGAAAGATTTAAGCAGAAATAGACATCTGCGCAAGGAGTTTGAATTTCGAATATTCTTTGTGATGGAGGTCATATGTCTATACATTGGAGTGTTCGAAATTCAAACACCAAAATTGACAAAAGAAGTGCTCTTTTTTTTCGTGTTTTGCGGGAGAAAAAGAATATTTTTAGGGTTCTAAATTCAAATACCAAAACTGTGACTAAAAGAGCTCTTTATCCCCAATTTTCTGTGAAAAAAAGAAGCTTTTTAGAGGGGGAATGGTATAAATTATTATTATTCTTTATAACGATCTTAATACAAGGTGATAAAAAACCTCCTAGCTATATTCAAAATCCTGAACCAGTATCACTCAAAGAACACATTTATTTATATAATTTTTTTTTTTTCAATGGGAATAGTTCATTTTTTTCCTAAACGTAGACATTTCTCCTACACCAGGCACGCGAGGGGTGCGGGTAGCGCGAGGGGGGTGCGCCCGAGTGGTGTCTACGTTTAGAAAAGAAAAAAAAATCCTAAAAAAAAAGTGTTCTGTAAGTGATACTGGTTCAGGATTTTGAATATAGCTAGGAGGTTTTTTATCACCGTGTATGGAGTGACACTACATGTAATTACATATTGTAAATGTTATCTATATTGTGAAATAAATGAAACTAAACTAAACATATACGTCCCCACCTCAGGGCACGGGCCTCCCTTCGAAACACGAAGGGGATTTAGGCCATAGTCCACCACGCTGGCACAATGCGGGTTAGTGACTTTAAGTTTTAGTAAAAAAAAATCGATCTACCCCTAGGTGCTAGGTCTGGACAGTAAAGACCGCTCGGTGATAGACTCAGTACTGCGGGCTGCGCGTGCGCTCGCCATCAACGCAGAGATACTGTCCACGGAGCACGCCGCCGCCACCTTCAACTTCCTCAACGCAGAGAGCAGGTACCAACTGTATTACTAGCATCCTGCTCGGGACTTCGTTCCCGTAGGAATTCGTGAGAATTATGTAGCCTATGTTACTCAGGGATAATGTAGCATCCTAATGGTGAAAGAATTTTTGCAATCGGTCCAGTAGTTTTTAAGTGTTACATACAAAAATACAAATCTTTCCTCTTTATAATAATAAGTATCTTCTTCTTATATATAAAATTCTCGTGACACAATTTTAGTTAGGTACCGTACTCCTCCAAAACGGCTTGACCGATTTTTATGAAATTTTATATGCATATTCAGTAGCTCTGAGAATCGGCTACTATCTTTTTTTCACATAAAAAAAAAATAAAATCCACTGGGAACGAAGTCGCGGGCGGACAACTAGTAAAATGTTCATAAAGATTGTTTTCTCCATACAAACTTTGAACCCCTGTTTCACCCCTTTAGGGGTTGAATTTCAAAAAATCCTCTTAGTGCCTTCCTACGTCATAAAAGACACCTTTTTGGCAAATTTCAGCTTTCTAGGTCTAAGGGTTTGGGCTGGGCGTTGATGAGTCAGTGAATCAGGACCTCCAATTTTAAAGTATGTAAGATTTAACATAAAACTGTTGTTTCCAGATGTGTGGCCGGCGCTATGATCCCCCCCCACAAGATCGAACTTTCAGAAAACGACATGCTCCGGTCCAAACTGCATTACGAAAACCTTTACGAACGGGAGCTTAAATAGACACGTCTACTACTACGAGAACATAGGACGTTCCCGAGGGAATCTGTGGAAACATTTATTTATTCTGTGGAAATTTAACTTATTCCTTGTATATATATATATATACAGGGCTTTAGGTATCTCTCTTTCAACCTTTCGGGTGGTTAATCAGTCCATGAAACTGAACAACTTCCCCTAGGAACATAGGTCAAAATACGAAAAAAAAATTTTGATCTCCCATACAAAATGCGCTATATGCTGATGATGGGAACTCAATTTTTTTTTTTAAATTTAAAAATACCTAAAGCCCTTTATATGTTACAGTTAAAACACTGTTTTTAGTTAGTCTGTCTTTGTGAAAACTGTAAAAATAAGGAACCTAAGCTAACATACCCATATTTTCAATCCCCAACAAGTTCTTTTAATATACTCGTACACGGTGATAAAAAACCTCCTAGCTATATTCAAAATCCTGAACCAGTATCACTCAAAGAACACATTTATGAATTTTTTATTTTATTTTTTCAATGGGAACAGTTCATTGTTTCCCAAAACGCAGACATTACTCCTACACCAGGCACGCGAGGGGTGCGGGTAGCGCGAGGGGGGTGCACCCCCACTCGGGTGCTCTACGTTTAGGAAAAAAAAGTTCCCATAGAAAAAAAAGTGTTCTGTTAGTGATACTGGTTCAGGATTTTGAATATAAGTAGCTAGGAGGTTCTTTACACCCTGTAGTTTTAACTAAGGTTCACTGTTAGAACTAGTAAATTCTAGATATAACTAAGTAATCACAAAAGCAGTTAGTTAAAAAACGCGTTTTAACTATAAAAGGTAACTCCCTTACAGTGGCGTAGCTAGGTAACCAAGGCCCTGGGGCAAACCAAAAAATGGGGCCCCACTGCTATCTAAACTGGTTAGGTTTTTTAAAGTAAAAATATTAAATGTCGAATACTTTTAAAATGCACAATAAAACGCACATATCCCTATCCGTAAAATTGACAACACTGCCAACCCACAGAAAGATTTAGGTGAATTCCAATGACTAAAGAGTAAAAATACTACATACTCAAAGGTGAATTCCCAAGCTAAAACTTTCCAATTTCTCTCAACTGAGTTGCCATGATTAAAATCCCTCGATCCACTTGGCTCCCCTGATTGGATCTACCGGTGGATTAAAATGCACTCTCGAGTTCACTGGGATCCCTTTCGGGTTGCAATTGCAAACTGTCATAATTATTTTGAAAATGGGAGAAATTTTCAAAAGTTCAGTGCGATCGAGATTTTCTAGTAAGGATTGGAGGGTCCCCTGAGCTTGAGGTCCCGGGGCACTGCCCCGCCTAGCCCCTAGGTAGCTACGCCACTGCAGTTCCCTATTTTAAAACGTAACATCTGTTGTTCGCAGTTCCCGAAATTCCCACGGGAACAAAGTAGTAACGGAGGGAAACAACCTTGAAGTTATGTAGGTTTGAGTACTATAAAGTCATATTGTGATAATTATTAATTGTGTTAATTTATTTGATTAAGTAACTAGTTGAATTTGTAAATATTTAATGATGTTCTAGTAAATAAAATTTTCGACTCGGAACAGTTTAATAATTTATTTTAAGGAACCTTGCGGTGTCGGGGAATACTCTTAAAGGGTCAACATTTATTGTAATTGAAATTTCTTTGATTGTATTTAAAATTGTAATTTCTTTGTCCATGAATTACTTCCAAAAACACTAATGTCATAGTGCTGACCAATAACGAGCCGCGATTATTTCGGTGTTGCCAGTAATAATTATTTCTTGCGGTTTAGTAATTTTTCAGAGTTGTTAATGTTTGTTTCTTTTCTACCACCGGCCTGATATAATTATGTCGTTAGTTACTGTTAGGTAATTTAGGAGATTTCAATCAAGTTTCAATAAATAAAACACAGTGGTCGTATGTTGTATTTTAGTGTCAGCTGAGATGCACTTTGCTAGGTCACAGCAGATCGATCCCAATAACATTTAACGCCAGTATATCGGCCGAGCGCGTTTCTTTTTTACTTATGACGTCACAGCAAGAGATGCAAACATGTGAGTTCCTACAAGATAGTAAGAGATAGGTTACTTTAACGCCATCTCCTTCTGCGTAACCCATTTTTTGGTGTCACACTTTTCAAAGCGTGACAAACAAAGCGTTTGATCTGCAGCTTCTGTCAGTCATTACGGTTTTTTAAATTTTTCCGCATAAAGTTTATTCGTTATGTGGTAAATTTGTGAGAAAAGAGACTCCATTAGTTAAGTTTTTGTACAGTGAGGTATGGTTGGGTGCAGGGAAGGGGTAAACTATTGCAATCTACAAGGGGCACGCTCCTGGCTCCGTCTATAGTGTGTATGGTCTAAGCCTGCAATCATTTATTTGTATTCTACGGTAGTTTTTAGGTGTTTTTAGAACAATTATTCCCCTCCCGGTAAATATCTCATTTCTGTTATCTCTACCTGATAATAATATATTTTATATATGCCTTAACTTTATATTTGACAATAACATAAAATTGTAGCTAGGGTTAATACTAATTTTTCTTTGATTTGATTTGTGTTTAGTACACTCAAGTTCTCTCTTAGCTGTTGTTTTTTTTTTGGAACGTATCTGTGACTTTCCCCATCATGCATTTTCTCTCTACTACGTGAAGTTGGCGGAATTGTGATCACGCAGATTGCCATAATACAAGATTCTATTCTAACAATAAATAAAACACAGTAAGTGGTCAGGTTTTATCGTATCTTTTATTGTATTGTGTTGTCAGCCGAGATGCGCCTTGCTCGGCCACAGCAGGTCGACGCCGACGACGTCGAGCGCCAGTATGTCGGCGCGGGCCCCCAGCGCGTCGGGCAGCGCGGGGCGCGTGCGGCCGAGCTCGCCGTGCGCCCACTCCTTGACGTAGGTGCCGGCCTCGGTGCGCACGCGGACTATGAACAGGCGGGGCTGCTCTGCAAATTTATTACGTACATACATTTTTTTCTTTATTAACCTTTTTAGCACCGAGAGTTTTCGTCAAAAACGTTCACCACACGCCACGACGTTAATAATTAGAAAAAATACAGTTAAATTGGTAATTTTATTTGTCTGGACTTTGGCGGCGAAAGCACGAAACAAACGTCTGATATATCAGACTTTGGCGGTGAAAAGGTTAAAGACTATCTTTCCGCCCGGAACTTCCTTCCCGTGGAAACTCGGCAAAATTATGTAGCCTATGTTCATCACGAGACGTATTTTTGAAATGATAGAATTCCAAATCGCATATATGAAAATCGCATACAAATCATTCTTATATGCGAATGCGAATCAACACGTATACGAATTGGACTTCTATTGTTTCAAAAATACGTCTCTAGGGACAATATCTTCATCTAATCCATACTAATATTATAAATGCGAGAGTAACTCTGTCTGTCTGTCCGTCTTTCACACCTAAACTACTGAAACGATTTTGATGAAATTTGGTACAGATATAGTAATCTATCTCAGCTTGGGAAAGGACATTAGGCTACATTGTATCCCTCAGAACACACATAAAGACCGGCATTTATGTTTCCTTAATCGCCTGTTACGACAGCCAAGGAAAGAAATGGGGTGGTGTTATTCTCAACGGATCACCACATGGCATAAATAAAACTAAACCAACCTGGGACAAGTTCAGCCCTGAGCTCCAGTATCCTCCTGGTCCGGTTAAGCAGCGGGCGGCGGTGCAGCACGCGGATGGGTGTCCGCTGCTGCAGTACGACCCGCGCCGTCTCCCCGTTGGGAGTGTTTCTGTACGTGTTGATACGTTCGATGTCTTCGGGGGTCACTACAGGGGGGGGGCGCTGGGAAATAATTAACATATTTTTTTTACCTGCCTATACAGGGCTTTAGATAAATCCCTTTCAACCTCTCGGGTGGTAAATCAGTCCATGTAACTGAACAACTTTCCCAAGGAACATAGGTCAAAATACGAAAAAAAATTTGACTTCCCATACAAAATGCGCTATTAGCTGACGCAGTAAGTATGGGAACTAAAAAAATTTTTTTCGTAATCCGAACTTTGTTCTTTGGGAGAGTTGTTCAGTTTCATGGACTGATCTACCACCCGAGAGGTTGAAAGTGATTTACCTAAATCCCTCCCCCCTCAGTGCACGGCCCCCTCCCAACCACTGCGTGTATTTAGTACATAGTGCACCGCGCGGGCAGGGCGGGGGGTGGACCGTGAGCCGAGCGAAATGAATTTTTTGGGACGGGCGAGTTTCATCACGATGTTTTCCTTCACCGTTGAGCAAGTGATAATTAGAAATCCGTACATAAATCCGAAAAGACGAATTTAGTTGTACAGGCCCGCACCAGGATTTCAACCCACGACCTTCGGATTTCAAGTCTGGCTCATTCATTACCAACTGGGCTATCACCGCTATAAAAAAACTATTATTATTTATTTAGTTCTACAGGCCCTTGGTGTAATAAACCCTGAAACGACACTTTGACATTGACATAACTTTGTTTACATCTGGTCCGTAGGAATAAAAATTACACACATCAACACGGTCTAGGGATATTGCACGATTTTTCATACAAAAGAGGTCTGTTTGAGAAGCTATAATAGCATACTCGAGATACATGGAGGGCTAGAATTTTCAGACGAGCAAGTGCTAAACTTGAATTTTCAAATCTAGTCAATAAATTTTGTTTTACTTGAAATTTGTGAAAACGTGATGAAAATGAAAAAAAAAATTGCGGAAATTAGACTATTTTTATATAAAAAGCAGGCAAAAAATGCGTTTTCGTTTTCGTCACGTTTTCACAAATTTCAAGTAAAACAAAATTTATTAACTAGAATTTAAAGTTCAAGTTAAAAACTTGCTCGTCTAAAAATTATATCCCTCCATGTATCTCGAGTATGCTTTTATAGCTTCTCAAACAGACCTCTTTTGTATGAAAAATCGTGCAATATCCCTAGACCGCGTTGATGTGTGTCTAATGCTATATTATTTATGTAGTTACCCCCTCGACGTCGTCCCCCCTATCGGGTAGCTTTATGCAGACAGCCTCGTACTGCTTCGTTTTGGTCTCCTCGCCTGTCTTCAGTAGGGTGAGGTCTTCTCTGATAACAAACAATACAAAATCTATAAAATGAATAATTTTCCACGTTATAAAAACGTATGAGTCACCGACTTCAATCCCATCAACAGCTCGCACAAAGTATATAACTAGTATTTTTTGCAGACTACAATGCCTATTAGCAGATAGCCTCAAACGAAAATGTCACTCATTTATTTAGATTATGTTCTGGTTTATAGTAATTTTTGGTTTTTGTTGATTGTTTTAAAAGCGCTGAATCATTTTCGATAAAGGTGGTCCCATTGTAACCAGGTCAGGATCTGATGATGGGATCCCAGGGAAAAGGAAACCCTCAAATTAAACAGGCACTTACATTGTTTCTCACCTACTTTCAATTATTTACACTAAACATAGAAATATAATTAACTTTTTATAAATTAAAAATTTAAAAAACCCCCCCCGCAAAAAAGTAAAGCGGACATTTAAAAAGTAAAAAATAATACCTTTCGTTGAGCCATCAAATTCATTTCAGAAATACCTATATATATATTTTAATTATCGAAATCGATGGATGGCACGATAGGGTTTGCTCATTAAAATGGCGCTATAATGTCGCGTCGGGGTACCGCTTTAGTGAATCAGACCCTTCATTTGATTGACTATTCACTGATTCACTAAAGCGGTACCCCGACGCGACATTATAGCGCCATTTTAATGAGCAAACCCTATCGTGCCATCCATCGATTTCGATAATTAAAATATATATATAGGTATTTCTGAAATGAATTTGATGGCTCAACGAAAGGTATTATTTTTTACTTTTTAAATGTCCGCTTTACTTTTTTGCGGGGGGGGTTTTTTAAATTTTTAATTTAATTTTTATTTCAAAATTTTTAACTTATTTTCAAAATAATTAAGAGTGTACTAGTGTGCTGGATATCCTGGCCGCAGCATCAGCTCACGGTGTTGCCACCATTGGATTGTATGCAGAATCAAATACTGATCAAAACGAGTCCAAACACGACATATCTGCTATTATTTTTTCAAGGATGTGCTAGTGTTCTGAATATCCTGGCCGCAGCATCAGCTCACCGTGTTGCCACCATTGCATTGTATGCAGAATCAAATACTGAACAAAAAAATGAGTCCAAACACGACATATCTGCTATTATTTTTTTAAGAGTGTGCTAGTGTTCTGGATATCCTGGCTGCAGCATCAGACCAAGAGTTCCATAACCCTGCATAGTTATTAAGCATACATGAGTATTTCAAGTTTTAGGTCACATGTATGTTTGAAAGTAAAGTAAATACACATTAAGAGTCTAAGAACCCTACCGCAGCTAACAAAAGAGCTGATGACCTTGAAACGGCTGAACCGATTTTGATAAAACGTATCTAAGAACCATCGCCAAAAACCCTGCTTGTAAATAAAAAAAACCGCATCCAAATCGGTTCACCCGTTTGAGAGCTACGGTGCCACAGACAGACACACAGACACACACACATAGCGGTCAAACTTATAACACCCCTCTTTTTGCGTCGGGGGCTAAAAAAAAGAAAAAACTTCAAATAGTGAAAAACAAATCGTTGCATTTAGTGTGCTACGTGCGGTCGGCCAAGAAAGTTGTCTATCAGTTTTCGCAGAACTTCCCGTGTTACCAAAATATCGCAGGTTCACAATACAACAAAGAAAGAGATAGAATGATGGCTTTATACTAGGACCAAGTATTTCTAAACTGGACTGAGTCTATTTAAGACGAAATGTAACTATAGGTATTGTAGTGTATCTGTCGTCTCGTGCGATGCACCGGCGGGGGGCGGGCGCGCGGTGGCAGTGGCAAGCCGACCGGGAGCGAGGGAGGACGTTCCGCCGTGCGGTGCATGCGCTCAGCGAGCCGATATAATATGGATCTTATTATTAAAGGAGGGACACAACAGGTATTCTCTCTCTTTCTAAAAGAAACCATCATTTGCAAATAGAGACAGATATACGTTTGTCCGTATAGGCTTTCATGGCAATGTTACCAGTTTACTATATTTGTTTATAAAACTAATATAGATAGGCACTAGAGCTGTACCACTGTCATATCGATAAACTTTAGTTTTCAAAAAATATTTATCGTGTTCGTGTCATAAATTAATGGACCACCTTGGACTCGAAATATTACACGAGAATACTATTCGGCATTTTCAACGTCTGGTTACTGATTTACTTTAATTAAAAAGAATATGATTATTATTGGAACGAGTAGGTAGTAAATAGCTGTATAAAATACGTGTAAAAATAAGGATACTAGGGAGTTTTTGGCCGATGGCGGGCCGGCGTCGGCTAGTCGAATCTAATAACGACAACAACGGTACGGAAACCTTTACAAGAACAAAAAAACACGTAAATTAATCACGGAAAGAGAATGTCTAGTATTATTTTTTCGAATCGAGATATTAATCTCAAAATGGCTTACCATTGAATAAAACACTTCTTACTCAGCGTCCACCTTCCTGAGACCACCTGGCTGAACCGTTGAAAATTATTTTTACTATCGTCCACCTTCTAACACTGTCGACGGAGCTCCGCTCCTATACCGGGTTGCTGAGGCGCTTCGCGCCTTGACAAAAGACTAACCTAACCCTATGATTCTGGATTAGGTTTCTAACTAAACCTAACCCAAAAAAGAAACAAAGGTGAATGGTAGTAAAAAATAACTTTCAACGGTTCACCCAGGTGGTCTCGGGAGGTGGACGGAGGGCAAGAAGCTGAATTAAATATGTATACCTGAAAACTTTTTTTTTTCAGAAATGGTAATCATAGTTATGTTATTGTTCGTGATGAGGTGATGACTAACTTTCAAATTGCTATAACTCAAAAAGTTTCTTGTGAGCTTGTGACTAGAAAAGAAAATAAAAATTTCAGAAAATAAAAAAAAAATTACAGAAAATTGCTGTGCTAGACACATTCTTTCCATGGACCCTTCATTATTATAACGGGAAAAGTAAAACAACAATTATAAAATAATAATTATGATTGTATTTCACGTAGTTTTATCATCTATTGACCACTACATAAAACCAGTTTATTAAAATAATTTCTAACATAGTTTTGAGGAGCCATAGCCTTTCTACATTCATGATGAATTCTCACTTTTAAATATGTATTACAAATGGATTTTATCAACAGGTGTTTATGGTTAAATGTTACATAATTAATAAATTGGAAGTATTGTCGACTACCAACGTATTTTGACATTCCTCGCATTTTGACATTCTTAGCGAGAGGTCATACTGCATCACTGTGCAGGATTTTTGTTTGAAATCCTTTCCGATAACATCATTCATGAAAGTGCAGTGAACACAATCGAAAATATGGTGAAGGAGTCCAGCTTTCCCGGTTTACATTCTGTATCCACTTTTTTCTTAAATCAGGATTTTTAGGAAACCTGAGAGCAGTACACATTAACAATTAGCATTAGGTATATTATAATTCATTTTTAATACAAATGAAAAAACTGAACCTGACATACAATATCGATTAATTTTAACCACACTATTATAAAATTTTAAGTACATTAGCTGTCATAACCTCCATGAACGGATTTTTAATGTTCATTATTTTTACAAGTCTCCGGTCTTACGTGACCTTTACGACTTCACGATACTTAGAACTGCAATTTATTTATTCAGAACAGATCACATAATCTAAACATTGCGTAATAAGTTCATTATGATAGTCGATAACTTACCGATGGAAAGATATCTTTTGGTCATTTCTGTTAATACACCCATTCTACTCTTGCAACCGATAGCCACACAAGCCATAATTCCAATGATATGAGGTAAACTAAATTTCACCCATCAAAAATAAAATTAAACGCATAAAATCAGGGAAAAACTGATAAAAACTTTGATATCCAAGCGGCTACCACAGAGACTCAGAATTTGACACACCGACGTTGAAGATGGCGGTGTTTGTCTATGCTTCTTTCTTTTTTCATTGTGAGAGTTTCCATGTGCTAATAAGAGACACATGACAGTTTTTTTGTTCGTCTTAAATAGAGTCAGTCCAGTTTAGAGAGAGATACTTGGTCCTAGGCTTTATAATGAGGTGACATATGGAGCCATATGTCAGTTCATTATTGCAAGGGACAATCAACCTTGCTGTTTTATGTCACGCAAACAAATTTCAACTTTAGGGTGGTAGACCACATTTTTGGCCGACTGTACACACTGATCTGTTTGAAGTCGGTGTCAAGCCAAATAAGTTTGATAGGTGTCACGCCAAATAAATTTGATCTTTGCACCGACTTCAATCAGATCAGTAGGTACGTACTTAGCACACTAAATGCAACGTTTTTTTTTAGTCACAAATTTCATTCTTGACCCCTTAGGTGATGAGTTTCGAAAAATCGCGAAACACGTGTCCGTTTATTTGCTTCAAGGTCTTGACGGAGTTTCGAGTCACAATGTAGAAAAAAAAATGTTTTCTCCATACAAACTTTGAACCCCCATTTCTCCCTCTTAGAAGTAGAATTTTGAAAAATCCTTTCTTAGTGCTTGCCTACGTCATAAAAGACAACTTTTTGCCAAATTTTAGCTTTCTAGGTCTAAGGGTTTGGGCTGGGCGTTGACGAGTCAGTGAATCAGGACCACCAATTTTATATAGGCACTAGCATTCCGCTCGGGACTTCGTTCCCGTGGGAATTTGGGAAAATCTTGTACACTATGTCCATCCCGGATAATGTAGGATTCTAATAGTGAAAGAATTTTTTAAATCGGTCTAGTAGTTTCGGAGCCTATTCAATGCAAACAAACAAACAATCAAATCTTTCCTCTTTCCTCTACCGGCGTCTGTATTTCCGAGCTCATATAACCCGAATATCTTTAAGGTTCGAGTGAATAGGCTTCTTCTGGGTGAGATCGCTACATCCTAGACCACATCTTTGCCCTGAGCTAGATTGTGGTGAAGAGCGAACCCATTCTTAATAAAATAAAAAATAAAATAAAAAATATGTATAGATAGGATTTTTAAAAACTTACTTGGAGACGTACACGAGTCGTCTGACCCTGACCTGACCTCCGCTGGATATCTCCTGACAGGCAGTCCTCAGCTCATCAGCGGTCAGCTTACGGCACGGGTCCGATATCTACAATCAAACGGGCGCTCACATATGACATCATCTACATAACATGTTAAATTCTAATTTTTTTTAAACTAGCATTCCGCCCGGAACTTCGTTCCCGTGGGAATTTGGGAAAAATTATGTAGCCTATGTGTTATTCCAGTCTTATAGTAACAAATAATTTTAAATTTCGCGCCATCTCTACACATGCTGCAATTGCTCGCAGCAGCCTTTCGAAATGCAACCAAAATAATCGTTGTTCTGAATGAAGTTCAAATACTCGACAACAGATGGCGCCACTACACTTAATTTCCAAGTTGAAGGGTTGGAAAAGCCCTTATATCTTTAAAAACACGCCCTTTAGGTTAAAACGGGAACTTTCTTGTTCGAGGTGGGATAAAGGGCTATCGCACTACATAAGTCCCTTTATCATGCTGGGACTCTTTTTTAAGTTTTATCGGCACGCACATTTTATTAACTTAGTTTTATTATATATAATGATTATTATGAGTATGAGATGGGTTAACTGTTGACCCCAATCTTGAACATAAGGTCAAAGATGAGGTCGACGATGGAGCGAGTTAACACAGAAAATGCCTATTAAGGCACTGGTACTCCCACGTATCGAGCAAGCTGTTTGGCGTTGGACTTCGGTAGGACGGTGGTCGCGAACCAGACGACCAGACACAGAGCCTACCACATCGCATGAGACCATAGGACGACACCTCAGATTCAGAAAAAAATGAAGTGTCGTTGCCTGTGATGGATTACTAGGAGACAGGTCTCATTTGTGTTTCATCAAATGAATTAATAACAAAATAAATAAAAAAAAAAGCTACAAACTCAAAGGCCCACACTAAGGTTTTCCCTTGTGTCGTGGGTCCCTTGGAACACACATAAAGACAAACACAAACACCCATGACCCGAGAACAAACATCTGCTTTTTACACAAATATTTGCCCCGACTGGGGATCGAACCCAGGGACCCGCCGATCGAGAGGCAGCGACACTACCACTCGACCAAACCGGCCGGCCGAATACTAGTATATTGTTTTTTTTAGACCGTTCTATAGATGGAGAATGTTGTTCCATGATGAATCAGTTGAAACTTTAGTCGAAATATATTAAAAAACAGTGAAATTAAATAAAAATCCACACAGTTTTCGTGTAATGTGACGTCACGCTAAGGGCGCCAAAATGGTGGCTGTTTAAAGTTCTCGTTTCAGATAGCTACTTTTAAATATCGAAAAATAACACTAAAATTAAAAATTTTGAACCACCCTCGACATTCGATTGCTTATAACTTTTAAACGGCTGAACAGATATTCATGAAACATGGCTAAGAACACTCGGATGCGGATGAAAGAACGAATGCGTATGTATGTATTTAAATCGTTTAATGTATGTTTGTATGTATTTCATTGTAATCTTGACTTGTTTTAAGTGGCATCCTGAATGTCCTATAAAATAAAGATTTTTTTCTATTCTATTCTCGGGATAAAATTATCTATGACACAAAAAAAAACTAAACGAAAATCGGTTCATCCGTTTGGGAGCTAGACAGACACGTTAAACTTATAACACCCCTCTTATTTGTCGTGGGTTAAAAATACTTGTAATTACTTTTCATCGTAGATATTTTTTAACAATTATTTAGCAATGTAAGCATTTCATTGAAATATTTTATAAAAACGGGCAAGTGCAAGTCGGACTCGCGCACGGAGGGTTCCGTACCATTACCTATAAAACCGGCCAAGTGCGAGTCGGACTATATAAAAACCATTATCTCTATAAAAACGGAAAAAAACCACGTTTGTTATATAGGAGCCCCCTTAAATATTTAATTTATTCTATTTTTTAGTATTTGTTATAGGACCAATAGAAATA
Source organism: Aproaerema taeniolella (assembly GCA_949987775.1). Lineage (NCBI taxonomy): Eukaryota > Metazoa > Arthropoda > Insecta > Lepidoptera > Gelechiidae > Aproaerema > Aproaerema taeniolella. The sequence goes on from OX465272.1 coordinate 726,294, forward strand.
AATAATTTGTGAAAATTTCAACTGCCTAACTATCACGGTTCATGAGATACAGCCTCGGACAGACTTTCTATAAAAACGAGCAAAAAATCACGTTTTTTGTATGGGAGCCCCCTTAAATATTTATTTTATTCTGGTTTTTAGTATTTTTTGTAATAGGGCACATAGAAATACATCATCTGCGAAAATGTCAACTGTCTAACTATCACGGTTCACGAGACACAGCCTGGTGACAGACGGACGGACGGACGACGGACAGCGGAGCCTTAGTAATAGGGTACCGTTTTTTCCCTTTGGGTACGAAACTCTAAAAAATACATGCATATTTTAGGTCGTAAACCCACCTCTATAGCGAAGGGCCGCCCGTCCCCCAGACAGCGCACGTCGACGTCCTCCCGGCCCGCCGACAACAGCTTCAGGCGGGGCTCCGCCTCTTGCGGGGACATACTGACGGACATACACACATCTAAATATATAAAAGGAGAACTGACTGACTGACTGACATATCAACGCACAGCCTAAACGGCTAAACGTAGGCACTTGAAATTTGGAAGGGACGTAGCTTAGGTACCGTAGAGGTGCACTAAGAAAGGAATTCCCGAAATTCCCACGGGAACGGGAATTAGCGGGAAAATTCTTTTGTATGAAAAATCTAAACCGCTTAAGTTAGACGCTTGAAATTTGGCATGCAGGTACCTTAGTAAACTTAAAGCTTAGTTGCAACAGGATATTGCAAAATTCCCACGGGAACGGGAGTTAGCGGGAAAAAACTTTTGTATGTAAAAATCTAAATCACGTAAGATAGATGTTTTCAATCTGTGTACTCTGTACAAAAAAAAATTAACACGCAAACGAAGTTGCGGGCATCAGCTAGTCAACTATACGACACTAGCCCGTGTGGACTAAAGATTATATCTCGCCCAACTGTGGGATAAAATGCTAATGCGAAAACGTAATGGAAACGAAAATGCACTTTATGCATGCTTTTTGTATGAAAATGGTCGAATTTACTAAAAATTTTTTTTTCATTTTCGTCACGTTTTTACAAATTTCAAGTAAAACAAAATGTATTGACTAGAATTGATAATTCAAGTTTAGCACTTGCTCGTCTGAAAATTATAGCCCTCCATGTATCTCGAGTATGCTATTATAGCTTCTCAAACAGGCCTCTTTTGTATGAAAAATCGTGCAATATCCCTAGACCGTGTTGTATGTATTACATCACTACTTACACCAGTGGTTCTTAAGACTGTCTCTGAGGAAGACTGCACCTTTGCGAATAGGCGTAGAGTCAGTAGGGTCAATAGAACGAATGCGTATGTATTTATTTAAATCCTTTAATGTATGTATTTCATGTAATCTTGATTTATTTTAAGTGGCACTCTGAATGTCCTATATAGCATCCTGAATCCTTACTTAATATTATAATGCGAAAGTAACTCTGTCTGTCTGTCTGTCCGTCTTTCACACCTAAACTACTGGACCGATTTTTGATGAAATTTGGTACAGAGATAGATTAGAGCCTGGGAAAGGACATAGGCTACATTTTATCCCACATTTAACATTTAACCAGTGGTCCATGCGGGCGGAAACCTATTGTCCTATAAAATAAATATTTTTTCTATTATAACCTTTTAGTAGTTACAGACCACCTGTTTCTGTATCTGTTTTACATGATGTGTATCTGTTTTACATTACGTTTCACTTACTATATAAAAAAAAACGCTACACACTCAAAGGCCCACACTAAGGTTTTCCCTTGTGTCGTGGGTCCCTCGGAAAACACATAAAGACAAACACAAACACCCATGACCCGAGAACAAACATCTGCTTTTTACTCAAATGTTTCGATCCGACTGGGGATCGAACCCAGGACCGCCGATCAAGAGGCAGCGTCACTACCACTCGACCAAACCGGCCGTCAATATTATATTATATTTACTTATACATTGTAGTATGTTCAATGATATAAACACTTTTAAATTTTTTTTTGATTTGGCAATAAACAAAGTTGATTTGTCAAGAATTAAAATTATTTGCCAAAATAGCAATTTTAGGATAGAAGGTCAATCTAATTTTGATGTTCATATTTAATTGTTTTACGAAAATTGTTTTTCACTTTACTTAGTAACTTCTGAATCCTTGGTTCAGTGCTAGCCAAAGGCAAACAATTGAAGAAAAAAAATCACCATATAAAACAGACACCGAAACAGTATACAAATGAATAATGTGGTGAAAAGGTGCTGCCTCAGACAGGCTGTTTTTCAGACAGCACCTGAGTTGTCCTTTCAGTCAGCTATTCCTTTTGTTACACACAGCGCCATCTATTGGATTTGCACCGTACTAAGATCGCTAACTTGGTTTGTAATACATATTTAGTTCACGGTGCAACCAATAGATTGCTTGTAAAAAGAACGCTGTAAACGAACATAGTTAGTAAACCCGTTTATAACGGCTTTATAAGCTCTTTACCGGGGGCTCTCGGCCTCTTTCCGCTGCCAACCACCGAGCAATAAACAATAAACACAAATTCAATCCATCATTTTCATTTCCCAGGTCCTCCACCTTTTTTGTGTTTGTTGCAATAATTTATTTAAAGATTAGATTGACCTTCTATCCTGAAATTGTTATTTTGGCAAAACATTTGAATACTTGACAAATCAACTTTGTTTATTGCAAAAGCAAAACAAACTAAAAATTAAAAGTGTTTATTTCATTGAACATACAAAATGTAACTTGAATACGTCAATATAGTAAATTACATTAGCATTTTTGACTTTCCGCCAATTCGCAAAGGTGCAGTCTTCCTCAGGAGAAGAATAGGCAATTTTTAAGTCAATCATAATTATAAATTTTCTTAATTCTAATTGACTTAATATCTGATATGCACGTTCATCTTTATTATTTTTAAAGATATTAAAAAACGAACACCAGGCTATTTATTTATTTATAAGGTAAAGAAGCTTCAATTTAAATAATAATAAAAGAAGACATTGCTCATTTACGTCTTATTGACCTTTTTCAAAAAGTTAGTAATGACTGCTAATAACATGCATATAGGATGCAGCTGCAGCACAATAATTACTGACAAGAATCAGCAGGGCAATCTGGCTAAAAAAGTGGATTGAATCGCAATTCAAACCACCTAAACAAAGCTGATGCTGGGTAAACGAATGGAACGTTGTCGATTGCTTCTTTATAAGGAGACTTTGATTACTTTGGAGACTTTGATGGAATGTACATCATTCCATTCCTTCAATCAGCATCAGCTTCGCTTAGGTGGTTTCAATTGCGATTCAATCCACTTTTTTTAGCGCGATTGTCCTGCTGGTTACAAGACCATTGTTCACTTACTTATACAGCTTAGCGATCGGTTGGAATATGATCTCTTGCACCGACGACTCCATCATCCGCTTCCCGCCCACCAGCCAGGGAGTCTGCGGCAGCGTTCGAGATAGTTTTAAGTATCTGTCAGCACAAATAACATATCATAAGCCAATTACAAGTATTAACCATTCGACCGATTTTTTTAAATAGTTATAGAATAATAATAATAATAATAAACGCTACACACTCAAAGGCCCACACTAAGGTTTTTCCTTGTGTCGTGGGTCCCTCGGAACACACATAAAGACAAACACCCATGACCCGAAAACAAACATCTGCTTTTTACACAAATGTTTGCTCCGACTGGGGATCGAACCCAGGACCCGCCGATCAAGAGGCAGCGTCACTACCACTCGACCAAACCGGAGAATAGAATACAAACAATAAAAATAGCGGATTCTGTGAAAAGCCCTGTAGACGATTACCTACCTGTGCACCAAGGCCCGTATTACAGAAGAAGACTCAACTCTTGGTCTATACGTAAATATCAATTGTCTCTTTCTCTCACTATCAAAATTACAAAGAAGAAAACACAAGAGGAACACAAAATTACAAAGAGGAAACACAAATGAGACCTGCCTCCTAGTAATCCATCCCAGGCAACGGCACTTCATTTTTTTCTGAATCTGAGGTGTCATCCTAGGGTCTCATGCGGTGTGGTAGGCTCAGTAAACGGCCGTCTGGTTCGCGATCACCCTCCTACCGAAGTCCGACGCCAAACAGCTTGCTGTGTTCCGTCGGTGCGTGGAAGTACCAGTGCCCTTATAGGCATTTTCTGGGTTAACTCGCTTCATCGTCGACCTTACGGTCAAGATTGAGGTCAAGAGTTAACCCATATTATAATAAAATAATAAAATATAGACTGCTACTTAAGGATAGATCAGTCTGAGTCGCGTTCTGTAATACGGGTCTAAATCTTGGACACGTATTAAAGAGACAAAAAATGCATCATAAATACTCAATAATTTCAATGCATACTATCAAATACCTTTAAGCCGCAAATATACTCTCAAAATTACTATTCTAACGCTTCGAGAAAGTAATTTACTAACATATATGTCATTTGGTCTTCATAAATGAATTTACATGTTTCAAGGTCTTGTCGACTAAGCAACTTATGGAACAGATCTATGTTTCATATACTTAGACGACTCTATAATTCAATGTAGACAACCGATAGCAGTTGGTAACGCTGCCTCTGAATCGACAGGTCCAAAGTCAAAGTCAAAAATATCTTTATTTCTTAGGGAGAAAAATAGGCAAGATATTTCGAGGGTTGTTTTTTTAAACTCAATTCCGGCTGTTGTCGATTGACTCCATTCGTTTAAAGCAAGTTAGAGGCCATTGTGCGGTTTTAAAACTCTGACACCAGGGTTAGCCAAGTTCACCACACACTTGTCTATACTTACACGATAAGAAGAAGAAGACTGAAGGAAAGAAAAAAATTGTATCAAAAAGTTGGTTTAATTGACGTTTGCTTATTTTGAGAGATAATTTAATTTTTTTAATTTTTTATTTGTTTAGATTATTCTCCTCTCTTCTACGTATTTAGACCTAAAAGACCATGGAAAGCAATACATTTTATGATTATGATGACCCACAGACCTATATCGACATAGACGATATCGACATGGCTAAGAACACTCGGATGCGGATGAAAGAACGAATGCGTATGTATGTATTTTAATCGTTTAATGTATGTTTGTATGTATTTCATTGTAATCTTGACTTGTTTTAAGTGGCATCCTGAATGTCCTATAAAATAAATAATTTTTCTATTCTATTCTCGGGATAAAATTATCTATGACACAAAAATACTAAACGAAAATCCACAGACCTATATCGAGATAGACGAAAAGAGCGCTTCAAACTGTATGAGAACCTAGCGTGTCGAATTTTTCGTAGCTAAAATGACGTCACGAGCGAGATTTAGTGACGGGGAATCAAGACCGCGCGGAAACGATTCAAAGGCACGTAATTAAGTAAAACAATAATGTAAATCCGATTAAAATCGATAATCATTTACGGCATAGGTCTCAAGCGGAGCGACTTAAGTCGGACAAAACTGTGACCGTAGATGACACTTTTTACACACAAAGTAGGTAAACTTTTACCGTCTATGTCGATATAGGTCTGTGCTGATCACCCACCTGCCCCCCAAATAGATGGGCGTGTGCACGCACACAACGCTGACGCACTGCGCGCCCCCCGCCGGCCGCGGCCCCGCCCCCCACCCCCCGCCCGGAGCGGCGCGCAGGGCCGCGAGCGTCACGTCCTCCAGAGCTTGCTCCACGGAGCGACGGGTGAACTCTACTGTGAACCTCCTGCGTTGGCGGCTGCGGCTCGCGAATAACTCGGGAGCGAGGATTTTAAGGATTTCTAGCTCCTGTAAGTAGTTAAGGGGCCAGTTATAACGTAAGACGATTTAGGGGGGAGGGGGGTCGACCGTGTCTTATTTTTTCTTACGAGGGGATGGGAGGGAGTCTCGATAGTTCTTACGTAAGATCACAGAAATGCGCAAAGTTAAAATTATACTTTGAAAAAGCGCGGGTGTTTTCAGCGCCGTAGAAATGGGTCGGAGGAGGGCGTTTGTATCGCTGTATCTGCGCGTTTACGCGCTGTAAACGCGCGTTTCACGCTCGCCCCGTGTGCTGCTTCAGTGTTTCGCGATACGTTACATAGCGCCAAATAATTTTCCACGTTAAAAACGTGTGAGCCACCGACTTCAATCCCAACAACAGTTCGCACAAAGTAGATAACTAGTATTTTTTGCAGACTACAACGCCTATTAGCAGATAAACACAAACGTAAATGTTACTCATTTATTTAGATGATGTTCTAGTTTGTAGTATTTTTTGTTTTTATTGATTTTTTTAAAAGCGCTGAATCATTTTCTAAAATTTATATGGGACCACCTCTGGAGTACTCTTTCGAACAAAAAACTTGCTAGACAAACACATCACAGGCATAAAGTCTAAATGAATGTCGTTCAACTGGATGCAGGCTATAATCAATTGTTTTAACTGCCTGCCTGTCTAAAATAATAATAATAAAAAAGAATGTTTAAAATCGATCCCTATTTGGCGGAGAAATCGGTGAAAATACATAAAAATATATATATAATATAAATATATATATACAGTCGATCATAGAACCTCCTCCTTTTTTGAAGTTGGTTAACAAAACATTAAATTTACCTGTATTTCATTAGGGTACTCGTAAGTGATAGTGATAAGCAGCGGCGACACAGCTCCCGAGTCTAGTTCCTTATTGGCGGCGATCGCCAGGCGCGACCCGAATCGCCACTTCCATGCCTCTTTTAGAACTGTTAGCGAGTCTGTGAAAGTGAAACATATATTAAGGCGACTACAGCACCTAAATTACGATTTTATGATGCGTAGATAAGCATGACGCACTGCATTAAATCGAAGAAAAAAAATACTACGGTAATATTCAGGACATAAACTAGATATGTAGTTTGCTGAAAACATGATTCAGCACTTTTGGTTCGACAGAAAAAGCTCACGTCACCTCTAATACCCAATATTGTGTATCTTTTAAGCTGTAAAAACGATAGTAAAATGCACACAGGAACTTGAATTTGCTATCAAAATGTTCGTGATTGAACACTCTCGATAAGTAGTTAACGCATTTTTCGATTGAAGCTGTTACCTTTCCATAAATCTCATTTTTCTAACTTTCGAACATGTTTTTACGCACGCACGCTTTTATAGTCCGTAAACTTCGTGTATCGACACTGTTCGCACTGCCGGCCCAGGCCTGTTGAGAGACGGAGATGGCACTATTCCTATGTGTGCTGCCTTTATCGGGTGCTGTAGTCACCTTAAGAGAGAAGAATTCTTCGCGATTCTAGCGAAATAAGAATTTAGGAAAACATTTGCTATCTCTCTCGCGCTCTCAAGCTCCCGGGCTTCGCGTGCGATAGAGACCGTTGCAGCGCAGCTCGCGATTGACAATAGGCACTTTTCTTGGTGAAATTTGCATTTCGGGAGAAAACGTTTTCCACTAAATAAATCATAACATAACAGATTCCTTTGATTTTGGTGTCGATCAGTTCTGCATAATATATTCTAGGTTTATAGGTTTAGCTTTTAAAAATAAAATACATTGCTTTTTGTACAACAGACGGCTTAATTCGACAAAATTTTATTACAAAAATAACGTTAATTAAATTCTAAAACGGGTCTAAATTCGCGTTTATATATTAATTTATTTACCCATTCCCGATTTTTTTTTATCTAACGTTAAATGAGGTACTTACCTATAAGTTCTAATCTATAGCGAATTTTGAAAAATTGAAAAACTATAAACCTAGTGGTTCATTGTGTTAATAACATACTAAAAAATCATTCAGATTTGAAAATATTTAGAGGTGGAAAAACGTTTTCTCTTTTTGTATGGACGAGCACGTAATATTCTTCCCTCTTAAGGCTAATTTTTTTTTTTTATTATTAAAACAAATTTAGTTTACAAAAACTAGGCGCAAAATAAGTGTAATATGAAATAGCCACTTTCTAACTTAATACTAGAACGGGTCTAAATTCCGAAACGTCGGGAACAAGGTTAACTTAATACATACGCGAATTTAGATTTACATGGAGTACAGATTAATTGTATGTTGGCAGATCCACTGTCTGACAGTGCGGTTCGGCTATACAGATAATTTCTTTAAAAAAACGTGTCTGAATTGTAGAATAAGGTTTAAAATTGAATCATCATCATCATCATATCAGCCTATTGCAGTCCACTGCTGAACATAGGCCTCCCCCAAGGTGCGCCACTTTCCACGATCCTCCGCTGTTTTTATCCAGCCACTACCCGCTATCTTCTTTAGGTCATCTGACCATCTGGCTGGGGGGCGTCGTACACTACGTTTGCCAAGACGTGGTCTCCATTCGAGAACCTGTCTACTCCAACGCTCGTCGGTTCTGCGACAGACATGGCCAGCCCACTGCCACTTCAGCTTGCTACACTTTTGGATAATATCCATCACTCCGGTTTTCTGTCGGATGACCTCGTTTCGGATTCTATCCCTTTAGCGAGATCCTGAGCATGGAGCGTTCCATTGCTCGCTGAGCGACGTGCAATCGGTGGGCCAACCTCACTGTCATGTTCCACGTTTCGGCTCCGTAGGTCATGACTGGTAGGACGCATTGATAAAGACCTTGGTCTTTAGACACTGCGGGAGTGGCGACGAAAAGATATGACGCATCTTCCCAAATGCTGCCCAGCCAAGCTGCACTCTTCTGGTGATTTCCCGCTCGAAGTTGTCTCTACCTAACTGCAACGCTTGCCCGAGGTATATGTATTCCTGAACAACATCGAGCGTAACACCGTCAACAGAGATCCTGGACACGACATGATCATTGAACATGACCTTGGTCTTGTCCAAGTTCAAAATTGTATCTTCTATTAGGAAATGTTAGTCAAAGTGACACCATGAGGCTGATAGTTGATAAAGGCTCCCGTTTCCGCATTTAGGCTCTAAGATGGCCCTTTATGCGTGTGGGTCGGCGGCTACTCCAGCCACCTCAGCTCCGACCAGAAGCTCAGAATCCTCCTGGGGAATTCACAGGCTTCACGAAGCGACCTAATTTCTGGTAGGATTTTTGCCCGTTGGTCCGCCACTCCCACGCATTCCAGGATTACGTGGGCGACTGTTTCGTCAGCCTCTAGGCAGCCCCTGCATAGGGGACTGTCGGTGACGTTTAGAACGAATAGGTGCTTATTTAAAGCACAGTGGCCCGTGAGGGTGCCCACCATTATTCGTAAGTTTGTTCTGTTTAAGCCCAGCAGTCTTCGCGTCATGCGCGGGGTAGGTCCGATTAGGACCTCCTTTGACTGCCGACAGGTGGTTATACTGTCCCATCTGTCGATGTGTTGTGAACGGGTACGATCGCGAATCCAAGAACGAATTTGGCTAAAGGGGATTGGGATAATTGGCACAGGGCCTGCCAAATTGGTATCTGATCCCTTCCTCGCCAAGATGTCTGCTGCGTCGTTACCCATAGATCCACTATGCCCCTTGATCCATTGTAGGATGACCCTGTTGGCTGATGCTATTTTGTTCAGCGCTTGATGGCATTCGATGATTAGTCCTGAAGTAAAAGTTTGGCTCTCCAGGGCCTTCAGTACTGCGGCACTATCAGAGAGTATCCTGATGTTGTAATCCTGGATACCCCTTCTAGTGACTGCATTAGCGGCTTCTTTTATGGCTACACATTCGCACTGGAAGATTGAGCTGTGTAGTCCTAGTGCTAGTGATATATGTATGTTCAGATCAAGGGAGAAGACCCCTACCCCAGTGCCGGCTTTCATCTTGGATCCATCCGTATAAATACGGACTTCATGGATCCCGGATTGGTCCTTCTCTGTCTCGTTAATTTGTATCTGATATTTTTTGTCAAATGCATAGAATTTGGAAGTCTGATCACACGGCGCTTCAATCAGTGGCTGGAACTCCACAGCCCTGTCCAAAATGAATTCGTGTGTGCTTCTACGTTGTTCCCAGAGCCCTAGTTTTTTTAGCCTTATGGCTGCCATCGCAGCCTCCTGTTGTATAAACAGGTCCAACGGTGGCAGGCACAAGGTTACTTCAAGAGCTGCTGTGGGTGTGGTCCTCATGCAACAGTGACCGCCGTACAGGCTAGTCTCTGAAATTTTTGCAATCGGGTGATAGTTGTGCTTTGTTCGGTCCTGGGCCACCAAACAACACTAGCATAAGTTAATGTTGGTCTTATAACGGCTGTGTACAACAGCACTATCTTAGGAGCCAGACCCCTGGTTCTACCTATTAGTCTTTTGCATTGCCAAAAGGTTATGCATGCTCTCTCTAGTTTGTGATCCATATGCTTATTCCATAACAGTTTGTGGTCAAGTATTACGCCCAGGTATTTGACCTGGTTCGCAAGCATAAGATCGGTTTCAAATAGGCTTGGCAGTTTGAGGTTGCCTAGCTTTCGTTTTCTGGTGAATAGTATGAGCTCTGTCTTGGACGGATTTACCGACAGACATTGCTCATTGCACCATTGTTCGACGACTTTTAACGCTGATCTCATCAGGTCACAAAGGGTGCTCTCAAAGGCCCCACTAATGAGTATCACCAAGTCGTCTGCATAGCCCACCGTGAAAAATTTACGACTGTTTAATTTGCAAATTAAGTCGTCCACAACTAGATTCCATAGGAGGGGAGACAGAACACCTCCCTGAGGGCATCCTCTGGATACCACACCTTTTGTTGTTGTGTTTACGGTGAATTGTATGGCCATGAGGCTGTTATAACCACCTAGAGTGGCTGAAGCCTCGTTAAATAATAAGATAAAAAATAATAATTATGAAACATACTTGGGTCATACTCCGGAGAGGCGTCCTGCAACTGTAAGGTGATGGCCTTTTCACGCAGCAGAGTCACCATAGGGGCGGACAGGGCACATGCAAACGTCGAGCATTCATAGCTGGAAACAATAGGAATGGGGAACTTCGTAATATTTTTTATCATAATTTATTTATTGAGGGTTTTATGAAATGCTATCATAACACTCATACAAATAAAACACAGCTTAAACAATTGGGTAAACTTAGTAATTAAAGGCTAGTACTAAAAAAAGGCTAGTACAGTCACCTTCAAAATTTTTTTTTTTACCTGCTCATAGACGTCCCCACCGGGGGTCACCCCTCCCTTCGAAACACGAAGGGGATTTAGGCCGTAGTCCACCACACTGACCCAATGCGGGTTGGTGGACCGCTTGTTTTTCGAAAACGAATTTTTCTTAGACAGGCGGGTTTCATCACGATGTTTTCCTTCACCCTTGAGCAAGTGATGATTAGAAATCCGTACATAAATCCGAAAACACGAATTTAGTGGTACAGGCTCGCACCAGGATTTGAACCCGCGACCTTCGGATTACAAGTCTGGCTCATTACCAACTGAGCTATCACCATTTTAATTTAAAATAAAGTTATTCAAGAAATGATTAAGGTATTTTTTAACATACTAATTAAGGGATATAGAATGTTTGTAATTTGTGTTTGACCTGTCATTATTAGAGCACAGCTTAATTATTAAAGTGTATTACAGCTTTTTTAACGCTATACAATTATGCGTAGTCACTATTTAGTTAACACAACAAACAGTGCTGCCAGGCAAAAATCTTCCTAAAGACATATGAAAAAAGAAAGTCGAAGCAACTTCTAAAGCTAAATAGAAATCAGGATTGTAGTGGGTCTGCTCACGGGACACTGTCCTTTGAACCGACACCTAACAATAATGGGCCTAAAAAGTGATCCCACATGCACAGAATGTGACAAAGAGGAAACAAGTCTCCATTTCCTGACTCAGTGTCCAATGTACGCGCTGGTAAGATGGGAGACAATAGGCATAGATGAGGTAAAAGAAGAACAAATACAAGAGCTTAACATAAAGGATATAATGGGGTTTGCTAAAGCTTCGGGTAGGTTCAAAGAGGTGGAACTGTCAGTGCAGAGGTAAAACTCATGCGCTGTTGTGGGGAATTGGGTGAAATGGTCCCAAATAAGTGGACTGATCACCCGCCTGTGCCTGACGGGCGTCCCCTCCATAGATAGATTTAGTTAACTGCATCCTTATCTACTGGGGGGATGAGGTGTATCTCTGAAGCTAAATACCCTCACCACATAATAAAAATGTAGTATATTATGACTGGAAAAAGATCAAACCTGAAACTATTGAAGTCTAGATTAAAAAGTTAATAACTATAAAATTAAAAATGTTGTATCACCTCCAACATTAGATTGCTTATAACATTGAAATAACTGAACCGATTTTGATAAAATATAGTTAGGAACCATCTTGATTACGTCAGCTTTAAAAAAAAAGCATCAAAATACGTCCATTTATTCAGTAGTGACGATGCCATAGACCAGGGGTGGCCAACTTGATTAGACCCAAGATCGCCTGTTTACTAACGAAACCCTGTGCGATCTACCAATTACATACTTCTTGAAATCTTAAATGAAACAGCATAGTTCAGTACACAATCATGTAGTATTTTTTTTAAATTATATTAAGAGAAAAAACTTAATTCTGAAATGTTTTTTAATTTTTTTGCCTTGCCACGATCGACTGGACTAACAGTTGGCCACCCCTGCCATAGACAAATACATTTAAGAAAAATTTTTTGCTGTGTTAACTTTTCATTAAGGCTTTAATTTATAAAAACCCAAATATGTACAGACGACACCACATCAGGCTATAAATGTGACCTTGACGTCGCCCTTATCTCGCTCACAGTAGCGACGGCTTTCGTAGTGCAAATGGTTAACCTAATGTGCTGTTGTATGTACAGGGACAACGGCACATCATGCTATCCAAAACTGTCAAAATTCTTTAATCGATTTTCAATTTTATCTCCAAGCATTAGAGTTTACTATCCATTGGGGAAATTTGACAGTTTGTGGTACCTAACCTGATGATAATTTTTTACCGTTTTTTCTCGAGCTGCTCTTTAAACATCTCACAGCACTCCGGCCAAGGGTCCTCCTGCAAGATGCCAAGGCAGCTCACACAGATATGTGATCTCTTTCTCTTCGATGGCGGCGAGTCACTGCCGCTGGCATCTGAACTAGGCTCATTTTCCGGCTTCTTTTCATCAATACTTTCATTTTCTGGGGCTTTGGTACTGTGTTCCACTAGCGTCTCCTCTGTAGGAGCTTCGGGTGCCTGATCCTTGTACTGAAATTGATTGAAAAACATGTTAAGTAAAACTACAGTAGAGAATAATGGGGGAGGCCTTTGCCCGAAGGCACACAGAAATGGTCAACGAAGACAGTAAAATAGAAATAGATATTATGTATTTCTGATTAAAGGCTATAAATAAATAAAAAAGTAAAACTAAAACGAATCCTACAATTTATAAATGCATTTATTAGGTGATAAATTTTAAATTCAGTGAAGTGTTGTTTTTTCAGACACAAAGGAAGATTTAACGACTAGTTGAAAACATATTTTATACAAAAACTTTCTTTTATAACAAGGATAACGAAGAAATAACAATACAAACACGAGTTATAAATTGCTGAGGATTTTCGTAAGCCGAAGGATTCTTAATGCCGATGTAACGAAGGCAGCATGCATCACAGCACCCCAGCTCCTTACACAACTTGATTAACGCGTTTTCATCCATAATTCACTCAATTTTATTGGAAAAACACCTTATTCTGAGAAAAACACACATTATACGCAAAGTACTGGTACCCGGTCCGGTGAAGATTTTTTTAATTTATCCCTTTCGGGACAGGCAGAGGAAACTATGTCCATACAGCCATGTCTTCAGTGAAAAATCTTCTTTCTCTAACTTAACCTTAGCCCTAAGCGCCTTATGTTCTGTGTAAAATCAGATACCGTCGGTTTTCCAAAACCTTTATTTTTTATTTATTAAATGAATTTATTTTATTTCTACTCTCTTTTTTTTATTTCGCAACTTATTTTTCCTATGTTATATGCACAGGGGCACTATTTTTGAATCACTCGCCTCGTTTCGAGCGATATCTTTTATTGATTTGCGCGGATTCTATTGATTTCCGAACTTTTTTATCAATATAAGTACTTCAGCGAAAGGGTCTTATTACTCATGGAATTTATTACCTAGTTAAAAAATAAAAACTCTATAGCATCGACGCAAATCAATAAAAGATATCGCTCGAAACGAGGCGAGTGATTCAAAAATAGTGCCCCATACCTATATCGAGAATCGAGATAGACGAAAAGAGCGCTTCAAACTGTAGGTAGGTACCTACCTATGAGAAAAGCGTGTCGAATTTTTCGTACCCAAAGAGTATGTCACTGCGTTTATTCGTACCTAAAATGACGTCACGAGCGAGATTTTGTCATGGGAAATCAAGACCGCGCGGAAACGATTCAAAGGCGCTTAATTAAGTAGGTAAAACAATAGTGTAAATCCGATTAAAATCGATTATCATTTATGGCATAGGAGACGTATTTTTGAAACAATAGAATTCCAATTCGCATACGAATCGACAAGATTTGTATGCGATTCTCATGCGAATCTTGTCAATTCGTATGCGAATTGGAACTCTATCATTTCAAAAATACGTCTCTAGGTCTCAAGCGGACTGACTTATATGTCGGACAAAACTGTGACAAAACCTCACACTTTTTTCACGCAAGGTAGGTAGACTTTTACCGTCTATCTCGATATAGGTCTGTGGTTATATGTATTTATACAGTCACAGCATATCGCTCGTAGCCCGGTGGCTCTCGCTGATCTCAACCGATCAGTGAGGTTCAGCAACGTACACAGAGGCAGGGAACCTGATGGGTGACCAAAGTGGCAATTTATCACGAACGTTTCCGTGCTTCGGAGGGCACGTTAAGCTGTTGGTCCCGGCTGTTGTCGATTGACTACAGTCGTTAAAACCAAGTCAGGGGCCATTGTGCGGTTTGAAAACTCTGACACCAGGGTTAGCCAAGTTTGCCACATACTTGACTATACCTACACGATAAGAAGAAGAAGAACAGCATATTTCACATAAAAATTGTTTCTCATGAATTTTATTATTATTTTCTCGTTATCAAATGTCATGACTTAGTTAAAACAATGCGTAAAATGATACGTAATTTTCGAAGATATTGCCATTTAGGAAAAATAAATTAATCAGCTGTTTTCTCATAAAAAATCGTTTTCTTCTTCGTCTCGCAAAATATAAAGTTTGATCTTCAAGATTTGGTTGCAGTTAAAGATAGAAACAAGTTCAAAAAATATAAAAAAAAAAATTTTACTTTTGACAAAAACCTTAGGATGAAGAGGAGAGGTTAAGGTTATGGGTTACCATTGTAAACAAATTGTAAAGACAGCGATCGCTGTCAAATCCGCGTAATTTATGTAATTCAAATAAAAAATTCTAAGTTCCAACAACTAAGTTTAAATTGCATAAAATTCGCAGAATTTTTAATTAAAACATAAAAACAACAAAATGGGCACGGTTCATGCCAAGGTAAATAGTGTTTTTCGTTATAATTTTTATTTTATAATTTAGAGGTTATGATGAAGTAAATAGAATTGGAATTCTTATTTACTGTCCAATATACTTACGTCTACTAACTCTAAAGCAACAAAAACTCACGTTAGATGAATAATTGTTAGAATTCTTTCACTAAAACATCTATCTTATTTCGTAGAAAATGGACTCACTTTACTGTACTTAAATCATAATTTCATAATTAACTATTGTTATAACCAAATTATTTACAATAAGTTGTTTATGAGTTTATTGCAGTGGAGCTGACAACCTTTCACCGGTGTGCACTCGCTCATATACTAGCACATAATCACTCATAACCCCCTGTTTATAACAACATGAGAATATTATTTTTTTTAAACAAATTCTTTGAATATTGATATATTCAAAGAATATACAGCTAATGCTGTTTTACCCTCAGATCTACTATAAGAGACTTCCTGAGATTTATAAGAGCTAAAAAAAAGCAAATATTATGCATATTAATACCTATTATCTATTACTTACTCTGCTGACTGAGCGACCCAAAGAGATAGTAATTGACGGCTGGTTTGGTCGAGTGGTAGTGACGCTGCCTCTTGATCGGCGGGTCCTGGGTTCGATTCCCAGCCTAGACAAATATTAGTGTAAAAAGCAGATGTGTGTTTTCGGGTCATGGGTGTTCGTGTCTGTCTTTATGTGTCTTCCAAGGGACCCACGACACAACTTAAAATCTTATTGTGGGCCTTTGAGTGTCTAGCGTTAAAAAAAAAATATAATCATTGTGAATTTTTAGTACTTACTAAGATTTGCAAAGGTTATGTTACTGGTTGGTTTGAAAAAAAATTAACAAAAGGGACAACCATATATAAGAGAAGAGAAGAGAAGAGAGGGCTAGTGTATAATCTGACAACACACTTTAAAGAGATTTTAACTGTGTGGTGATCGGTTGAGAATAACACCACCCCATCTCTTTCCGTGGGGTCGCAAGAGGCGGCTAAGGAAACAAAAATGAGACCTGCCTCCTAGTAATCCTTCCCAGGCAACGACACTTCATTTTTTTCTGAATCTAAGGTGTCGTCCAATGATCTCATGCGGTGTGGTAGGCTCTGTAAAGGGCCGTCTGGTTCGCGACCACCCTCCTACCGAAGTCCGACGCCAAACAGCTTGCTGTGTTCCGTCGGTGCATGGGAGTACCAATGCCTTTATAGGCATTTTCTGGGTTAACTCGCTCCATCGCCGACCTCATCTTTGACCTTATAGTCAAGATTGAGGTCAAGAGTTAACCCATCTTATAATAAAAAAATAATAAAAAATTAGGAAAAAGCGTGAAAAATTGGCGATTTAAGAAGTCGAAATAGTTACTTAACGGTTTTGTGGCAAGTTCAAATAAATTCTTAGAAAAATGGCGTCGACAATCCTGATTGTGCCAATGCCTGAGTATTTTAATTAAAATCCTTACTAATATTATAAATGCGAAAGTAACTCATACACACACACATACACACTCATACACACACACACACATACACACACACATACACACACACACATACACATCTGCACCCTCTTATGTTTTAAGTAAAATTAGATATCTTTTTCTTTGTTTTTGATTAGTTGTAAAATTTTTGTAATTTAAACTGGGCATGTGCGAGGCACACCCAACACAAGCAAATTAATGCTTACTGGGCTGGCCTCAAGTGGGAATGTAAAAATTACTCTTAGAAATAAATAAATTTTCATTTTCAACTCTATCTGTCTGTCTTTCTGTCTGTCCGTTCGTCTTTCACGCCTAAACTACTGCACCGATTTTGTTGAAATTTGGTACAGAGATAGAGTAGACCTTGGGAAAGGATATAGGCTACATTTACCCACTGTTGGGCACGTTATAACCTGTATTCGACGATTTCGACGCGAGCGGGCGGAAAACTAGTTAAAACATAAAACGGCAAAGTCGTCAAGTGAAAACCCATTACGGGTTGTTGTAGTATGTCAGAGCCTCATCGGTTGATCAGCAGGGTGCACCGATAGCTGGTTAGGTTGACGATTTGGAAGCACTAAGATGGTCTGAAACACCCTTTTTGTGGCGAGTTCGAAATAGTTTGTGAGGTAGTACAGACAAAAGCACGGCAGGTTACACATTTGCACTACGAAAGCCAGCGCTATTACAAGAGATACGGGCGACGTCAAGGTCAACATGTATAGCGTGATGTGCTGCCGTGTGTACATTGAGACTCTGTACAAAGAGATTCTGTGTGTACATAGAGACTCTGTGTGCACATGGAGACTGTGTGTACATAGAGACTGTGTGTACATAGAGACTGTGTGTACATAGAGACTGTGTGTACATAGAGACTGTGTGTACATAGAGACTGTGTGTACATAGAGACTCTGTGTACATAGAGACTCTGTGTGTACATAGAGACTGTGTGTACATAGAGACTCTGTGTGTACATAGAGACTGTGTGTACATAGAGACTCTGTGTGTACATAGAGACTCTGTGTGCACATGGAGACTCTGTGTGTACATAGAGACTGTGTGTACATAGAGACTGTGTGTACATAGAGACTGTGTGTACATAGAGACTGTGTGTACATAGAGACTCTGTGTACATAGAGACTGTGTGTACATAGAGACTGTGTGTACATAGAGACTCTGTGTGTACATAGAGACTCTGTGTGTACATAGAGAC
Source organism: Aproaerema taeniolella (assembly GCA_949987775.1). Taxonomy (NCBI): domain Eukaryota; kingdom Metazoa; phylum Arthropoda; class Insecta; order Lepidoptera; family Gelechiidae; genus Aproaerema; species Aproaerema taeniolella. The sequence goes on from OX465272.1 coordinate 744,386, forward strand.
TCTGTGTGTACATAGAGACTCTGTGTGTACATAGAGACTCTGTGTGTACATAGAGACTCTGTGTGTACATAGAGACTCTGTGTGTACATAGAGACTCTGTGTGTACATAGAGACTCTGTGTGTACATAGAGACTCTGTGTGTACATAGAGACTCTGTGTGTACATAGAGACTCTGTGTTTACATAGAGACTCTGTGTGTACATAGAGACTCTGTGTGTACATAGAGACTCTGTGTGTACATAGAGACTGTGTGTACATAGAGACTGTGTGTACATAGAGACTGTGTGTACATAGAGACTGTGTGTACATAGAGACTGTGTGTACATAGAGACTCTGTGTGTACATAGAGACTGTGTGTACATAGAGACTGTGTGTACATAGAGACTGTGTGTACATAGAGACTGTGTGTACATAGAGACTGTGTGTACATAGAGACTGTGTGGAACTCATTTTTTTGCTTTGACTGAAGTTGTACTTTTGTATTTGCAAATCCCTACTAATATTTTGAGGCCATTGTGCGGTTTGAAAATTCTGACACCAGGGTTAGTCAAGTTCGCCACACACTTGACTATACCTACACGATAAGAAGAAGAAGACTAATATTTAAAATGCAAAAGTAACTATGTCTCTCTGTCTGTTACGCTTTCATGCTTAAACTACTTAACCGATTTTGATGAAATTTGGTAGAGACAGATTAGACCTTGGGAAAAGACATAGGCTACATTTAATCCCACAGCTGGGCATTATATAATCTGTAGTCCACGCGGGCGGAAAGCTAATAAACAACTAAATAAGAAGCGCTCGTAGCCCAGTGGCTCTCGCTGATCTCAACCGATCAGTGAGGTTAAGCAACGGTCACCGAGGCAGGGTACCTGATGGGTGGCCAAAGTGGCAATTTATCACGAGTGTTTCCGTGCTTCGGAGGGCACGTTAAACTGTCGGTCCCGGTTGTTATCGATTGACAGTCGACAGTCGTTAAAACCAAGTCAGAGGCCATTGTGCGGTTTGAAAACTCTGACACCAGGGTCAGTCAAGTTCGCCACACACTTGACTATACCTACACGATAAGAAGAAGAAAAACTAAATATAACATGTAATGACAGGCGGAGGCGGGCGACAGCATGACAATGGGCCGAGGATTGGAAGTGGAGACGGAAGGAGAGATCCCCAAGCCAAACATCAAGCTGCATGGTGTCAAGGTATGCCGACATAATGGCGGATGGGCAGTAGGGCTATGATGATCGCCATGACATATTATCTCACGCGCTATCTCATGGTCACGTGACTGTTTTGACCAATGAGATTACGAGAAAGCGTCACGTGACCATTAGATAGCGCGTGAGATAATTTGTCTTGGCGATCATCATAGCCCAGCTGACTTACTATCTGACTGACTTAGAGACTGGCTGATCAATATACTGGCTTGCTGAAACCAAAGACGACATCAACCAGTGCAAAGTTTACAAATTCCATGCCAAGGACTGATTGACAAAATAACTGGATGACCGAATGACTAATTTACTTCTTAGCTACCTAAATGATTAACTGTATAACTGACTGGCTAGCTGCAATTCACTGTCTGTCTGACTGACTGATTGGCTGGCCAGCTGACTGATTAACTGTGGAACTGTCTGAATGACTGACCGGCTGTCTCATTATCTAGCTGGCTGGCTGATTAACTGTGTAACTGGCTGACTGGCTGTGTCACTATCTGGCAGGCTGACTGATTAACTGTGTAACCCGTATAAAATCCGTATCTGACTGACTTAGAGTCCGACGCCAAATAGCTTGCTGTGTTCCGTCGGTGCATGAGAGTACCAATGCCTTTATAGGCATTTTCTGGGTTAATTCGCTCCATCGCCAACCTCATCTTTGACCTTATAGTCAAGACTGAGGGCAAGAGTTAACCCATTTTATAATAAAAAAAAAATAAAAAAAATAGGAAAAAGCGTGAAAAATTGGCGATTTAAGAAGTCGAAATATACTTAATGGTTTTGTGGCAAAGTTAAATAAATTCTTAGAAAAAAGTAACTCATACACATACACACACACATACACACACTGACACACGCACACACACACATGCACACATACACATTTGCACCCTCTTATGTTTTAAGTAAAATTAGATATCTTTTTGTTTTGTTTTTGATTAGTTGTAAATATTGTTATTTAAACTGGGATTGTGCGAGGCACACCCAACACAAGCAAATTAATGCTTACTGGGCTGGCCTCAAGTGAAAATGTAAAAATTACTTCTAGAAATAAATAAATTTTCATTTTCAACTGTCTGTCTGTCTTTCTGTCTGTCCGTTCGTCTTTCACGCCTAAACTACTGCACCGATTTTGATGAAATTTGGTACAAAGATAGAGTAGACCTTGGGAAAGGACATAGGCTACATTTACCCACTGTTGACTGACTGACTGACTGGCTGTCTCATTATCTAGCTGGCTGGCTGATTAACTGTGTAACTGTCTGACTGACTGACTGGCTGTCTCATTATCTAGCTGGCTGGCTGATTAACTGTGTAACTGTCTGACTGACTGACTGGCTGTCTCATTATCTAGCTGGCTGGCTGGTTAACTGTGTAACTGTCTGACTTACTGACTAGCTGTCTCATTATCTAGCTGGCTGGCTGATTAACTGTGTAACTGTCTGACTGAGTGACTGGCTGTCTCATTATCTAGCTGGCTGGCTGGTTAACTGTGTAACTGTCTGACTGACTGACTGACTGACTGGCTGTCTCATTATCTAGCTGGCTGGCTGATTAACTGTGTAACTGTCTGACTGACTGACTGGCTGTCTCATTATCTAGCTGGCTGGCTGGTTAACTGTGTAACTGACTGATTGGCTGTGGCTGTGTCATTATCTGGCTGGCTGGCTGATTAACTGTGTAACTGTCTGACTGACTACCTGGCTGGCTAGCTGATTAACTGTGTAACTGACTGACTGACTGATTAGCTGTGTCATTATCTGGCTGGCTGGCTTATTAACTGTGTAACTGTCTGACTGACTAACTGACTGGCTAGCTGATTAACTGTGACCGGCTGATTCACTTTTTATCTGACTGACTGATGAACGCTGTAACTGGCTTACTAGCTGATTCACTGTCTGGCAGGCTGTCTGATTGGCTGACCAGCTGGCTGGTTGATTGTGTAACTGGCTGACCGACTAATTCACTATCTAACTGGCTTTATGTATCTACACTAATTTTATAAAGAGGAAACATTTGATTGTTTGTTTGTTCGCATTGAATAGGCTCCGAGACTACTGGACCTATTTGAAAAATTATTTCACCATAAGAATCCTACATTATCCCTGACGAACGTAGACTACATAATTTTCCCGAATTCCCACGGGAACGAAATCCCGGCCTGAATGCTAGTGTATTTATAATAATCTTAAGTCTATTATTTAAGGTATTTATATCTATGTGCCTTCTGGCCTGAGAATAAATGATTTAATTATTGTTATTTATTTAATGTGCAGGCTCGCGTGGATCGCGTACACGTGGACGGCCTCTCTCGGACCAAAGACGACATCATCCGGTGCACGGTCAACGAACTGTTCCACGCCACTGACTTCGAAGACGTCATACTGAGGGCTCATCGGGTGAGTACTGGACCTGGTCAGTGGCCATGGACTAATACAGGGCTTTAGGTAAGTATCTCTCTTTCAACCTCTCGGGTGGTAAATCAGTCCATGAAACTGAACAACTTTCCCCAAGGAACATAGGTCAAAATACGAAAAAGGAATGGTTAATCTTCCATTCAAAATGCGCTATAAGCTGATGTAGTTTGTGTGATGTATGAGGGTAGTAATTCTTGTCCTTCATTATTTTGTATGTCGGTAGGAACTTTTGTCTTCCATTAAACGCAGTCGTGTCAAGACGTATTTTCATTGTTTTACCTAGAAGCCCAGGAAGTAACCACCGCAACCTAGATATTTAACATTGGCGACGAGTAGTGACTTACCGGAACGTGTGCTATTGTTTTATACGACCAGTTTCATCAGTAAATTGTGAAAATGACGATCGGAAAGATCGGGCCGTTCGACGTAGCAAAGGACAGTTGGGACCAGTACATAGATCGGTTGGAGCAGTATTTCATGGTGAATGAGGTGAAGAAGGAGCTAAAAGTAGCAACCTTGATCACAATAATCGGAAGCGAGGCATACGATCTAATGGTAAACTTATGCACGCCAGATAAACCGTCAGCGAAAGACTACGATGACCTTGTAGCCATTATGAAAAGTCATCTACAACCAAGACCGAGTTTATTAGCTGAAAGGTTCAAGTTTCGTCAGAGAATTCAAAAGAAAGGTGAAAGTGTGGCAGAATATGTGGCGGAACTTAAAAAGCTAACAAAAAACTGTAAGTTTACAGCGAGTAACTTAAATGAGAACTTACGTGACCAATTTATTTGCGGTATAGTCAACGAAAACATACGTCAGAGATTGTTTACGGAACCAGATGATATAGGCTTTCAGAAGGCATGTCAGATCGCGGTAGCCATGGAATCAGCCGAAACTAATGCAGCGTTAGTAGAGGATCGTACCAATAAGGGTGACGACTTAACGCCATCAACATCAACTTCCGTAAATAAGATAGCAGTGAAGCAGAATAGGCGGGAATCAGCTGGCGGCCAAGGTGACGTCACACGCTCGGGCCGCGGCCGATACTCGAGCAGCGGTGGTGCAAGGCAAGCGAGCAGAGCGGGAAGCGGAAACGGGCGGAGCAATGGTGATAGGAACGATACGAAGACCGAACAAAAAACTGTGTGTACAGTTTGCGGAGCAGGTCATGATGCCAGTACGTGCAGGTTTAGTCGGTACGTCTGTCGTGTATGTAATCGGGAAGGACATTTAAAGAAGATGTGCCCAAATCTACAGCAGAGAGCGGCGGCGTTTCATAACCTATTAGAGGAACAGGAATGCACTTACCATGACGATTATGAGAGTGACGAGGTAAATGTTCTTAATTTATCAAAGAATAGTACGAAGTTTGGACCATACGTCATCTTTTTACAAGTAAACAGCGCAGAGTTAGCTATGGAGATAGATACAGGGAGCGCTATTGCTTGTGTTAGTAAGGATTGTTACTTGAAATATTTATCACAGTATCAGTTAGAAGAAAGCGACATTAGTTTGCGATATTATACAGGGGAAAAAGTCAAACCTATAGGTATGATGACACCAGTTGTTCGATATAAAAATAAATGTAAAAAACTAGATTTATATATTGTCGATCAAGGGAAAACAAATCTTCTAGGCCGTCAATGGATCGAGGAGCTAGGGATTGACTTACCACCTGTATCGTGTCATAACACTCAAAGCATCAAGCAGGCATTTGACTTAAACGAATTCAGTTCCAGATATTGTGAAGTGTTCGCCGACGGGTTGGGAAAGTTCACCGGCGGAACGGTGGGATTTCGTTTGAAGGACGGCGCACGGCCCGTGTACCTGCGCGCGCGGCCGCTGGCGTACGCGCTGCGCGAGCCGGTGGAGCGCGCGCTGGACCAGCTGGTGCGCGACGGCGTGATCACTCCTGTCTCCACTTCCGAGTGGGCGACGCCCATAGTCCCGGTGATGAAAAAAGATGGTACGATACGGGTATGTGGAGATTTTAAGTTGACACTTAATAAATGCTTAGAGGTGGATCGTTTTCCCTTACCACGGGTGGAGGACCTACTAGCGAAGTTACACGGGGGCAATAGGTTTACTAAGCTAGATTTGTCACAGGCGTATGCTCAATTCGAGTTAGATGAATCAAAAAAGTATACGGTGATTAATACACATAAGGGACTTTTTATGTACAATAGATTAATATATGGATTATCTTCAAGCCCGGGTATCTTCCAACGGAAATTAGAACAGTTGTTTGCGGATCTACCCCAAGTAGGTGTGTTTTTAGACGATTTAATTATAACGGGCCCTACGGACGAGGTACATTTGAAAACACTACACGAAGTATTTAAGCGACTGAAAACTTATGGTTTAAAAATTAGGAAGGAAAAATGTAATTTCTTCGCAGAATCAGTAACTTATCTTGGTTTTGTGGTTAGTAGTAAGGGAGTGCACACCTGCCCTGATAAAATTGAGGCTATCAGGAAGGCACCGATTCCAAAGAACGTGGCGGAATTAAGATCTTTTTTAGGTCTCATAATGTATTATGGGAAATTTATAAGAAATGTTAGCACGATATTGGAACCTTTATATAACTTACTTAAAAAGGACGTTAAGTACGTTTGGACGCCTGAACGTCAGCAGGCGTTTGACAAGGTGAAAAAGGCTTTAGTGTCGAGTGAAGTGTTAGCGCATTATTCCCCCGATTTAGCCCTTGTGTTAACAACCGATGCAAGTAGCGTCGGCGTGGGTGCGGTGATTTCTCATCTTACGCCAGAAGGGGAGAGGCCGATCGCCTACGCGTCTCGTACCCTGAACACTGCAGAGAAGTCGTACTCGCAGATCGAACGAGAAGCTTTGTCCATTATTTATGGGGTGAGGAAGTTTCACCAGTACTTATACGGAAGAAAATTTAAATTAAGAACGGATCACAAGCCATTGGTCAGTATTTTTGGGGATAAAACCGGAATTCCTGTAATGGCTGCCAGTCGAATGCAGCGCTGGGCAGTGCTTTTAGCGGGGTATCACTTTGAGATTGAATACGTTCGCAGTGCGCATAACGCGGCGGATGCCTTATCTCGTTTACCCGTTGCGAGCGCTAGCAAGAACGTAAAAGAGAGCACATACCTTAATTTTGTACAAAACTTTTTGCCCATAGATAGAAAAATGATACAGCAAGGTATTGAGCGTGACCTGGTGCTAAAGAAAGTCGTTATGTATGTACAGACAGGTTGGCCAAAAGCGGTGTCAGAGGAGGAGCTGAAACCATATTTTATCCGGCGCAGCGAATTGTATATAGATATGGGTTGTTTAATATGGGGTTATAGGCTAGTAATACCGAGTAGTTTACGGGGCGATTTATTAAAGGAGTTGCATGTAGGGCATTTAGGAATAGTTAAAATGAAGAGTATAGCCCGCAGTTTGATGTGGTGGCCAGGTATCGACTCCGACATCGAACGAACATGTACCGCGTGCGAGTCCTGCGCAGCGGAGAGCGCAGCACCGCCACGGGCACCGATAAGCCCCTGGCCTTACATCACACGACCTTGGACCAGGTTACATGTTGATTTTCTAGGGCCATTAGAAGGAAAAACTTACTTGGTAATGATAGACGCCACCAGTAAGTGGTTAGAGGTTCAAGTAATGAATAGGACGACAGCAACAGCCGTGGTAAAAGTCATGAGAGAAATTTTTGCTCGTTTCGGGTTACCGAAAGAAGTAGTTTCGGACAATGGGCCCCCGTTTACTAGTCAGGAGTATAGAGACTTCTTAAATAAGAATGGCATAAAAGCTACATTTACGCCAGCGTACCATCCCTCATCTAACGGCGCTGCAGAGGGTGCAGTCAAATTAGTAAAGAGAGCGATTAAAAAAGCTAGAAGAGATGGTGAGGATGAAGACGCAGCCTTGCAGTCGTACCTAATGGCCTACAGAAACGTAGAGCACAGTACAACTGGCGCTTCGCCAGCCATGCTCTTACAGAGACGTAAATTACGCTCCAGGTTAGATTTGTTGCAAGGAGAGCGTCAAGTCGAGGATAGAGTGGAAAACTGCCAACAGAAGCAAATAGCAGCCTCGGGAGGCGTGTATAGGGAGTTTGGTATAGGAGATCCAGTGTGGGTTAGGAATTACGCGGGAGGAAAGAAATGGATAGGCGGCCAAATTGAAGAGAAAGTAGGTAATAGAAGTTATGTGGTAAGCAGAGAAAATGGTCCACCTAGTAAAAAGCATGTAGATCAGGTTAGGAATAGATGGGCAAATATGTGTGATTTCACGATAGCAGGGTCTAGCTCATCGCCCGTATCGGTACCCAGGGGCGGGAGTGATCATGGCGGCGACGGCCCAGAGCACCCGTCTGACGATTCGAATGGCTCAAATATAGTTCCACCAAACTTAGCCGTTCCACAACCTACTGCAGCACCTCCTACCACCAATGTTCCGCCGGCGAATGTTTCGGAACGTAGCCTTAGGCCCAGACACCTTTTAAGACCGCCAAAAAAATACTGTTGTGAATTTGATTAGGGCTAAGTTATGTATAAAAAGCAAGTTAAGTTTAGGGTTAAGTTGTGTATGTATAAGTTTAGTATAATCCTATAGTAAATACTATAAGTTTTGATTGTCAGAATAATATATTGTGTGCCTTTCTCTCACTTATATTGTAAGATCTTATTACTATAATTTTAAGTTTAGATATAATTATATTGTATTACCTATTTATCCCTTAATTTAGGGTACCATGCTTAAGGGGGGAGGTGTGATGTATGAGGGTAGTAATTCTTGTCCTTCATTATTTTGTATGTCGGTAGGAACTTTTGTCTTCCATTAAACGCAGTCGTGTCAAGACGTATTTTCATTGTTTTACCTAGAAGCCCAGGAAGTAACCACCGCAACCTAGATATTTAACAGTTTGTACATTTCATAGACTGATTTACCACCTGAGAGGTTGCAAGAGAGATACTTAAAGCCCTGTATACCTTTAAAAACAAGCAAAAAGCAGTTTTGGAACAAATGTTATGAGTCTGTAGTTCTCCGTACGAGACACAGATGGCGCTAACCTACACGCACGACGTAATGTGCTTAGTAAGGGAATGAGAAATTTCGCCGTTTGACTTGAAGGCACGATAGCTCAGTTGGTTAGAGCACCAGGAGATCTGATCCTGGTGTCGTGGGTTCAACTCTCATTCGCGCCGAAAATGTTTCTTTCCCTAAAAATTTTTTGTGAATATTTCTTACGCGTGTAAGTGTTTAAAAATACTAAATTAATTTATTCAGGGTTTTAGGTATCTCTTCTTCAACCTCTCGGGTGGTTAATCAGTCCATGAAACTGAACAACTTCCCCAAGGAACATAGGTCAAAATACGAATAAACATGTTTAACGTTCCATACAAAATGCGCTATAAACTGATGAAGTTTGTATGGGAACTCATTTTTTTTAGTATTTTGAGCTATGTTCCTTGGGAAAGTTGTTCAGTTTCATGGACTGATTAACCACCCGCGAGGTTGAAAGAGAGATACCTAAAGCCCTGAATGTTCCAAGGGACCCGCGATTAAAGGGAAAACTCTATAGGGTGAAATTGAAAACATTCGACAAACTTTGAGGGATGAATCTTCCCATGATTACGAACAACTTTTTCTATGGGACCAACTTTCCTACCAAAAAAATCAGTCGTTGCATACATTTTGGTTGAGTAGGTACGTATTGGACTTTTGTATGGAACAGCAGATTTTTTTAAGTAGGAAAGTTGTTCCCATAGAAAAAGTTGTTAGTAATCACGGGTAGATTCATCCCTCAAAGTTTGTCGAATGTTTTCAATTTCATCCTGTATTGTGGGCTTTTGGGTGTGTAACGTTTATTTATTTACTTTTGAAGGTACGACGCGCGCTGGACTCGATGGGGTGTTTCAGGGACATCGGAGTATTCATTGACGTGTCTTCAGGGCCGGGCTCCACGCCCGAGGGTCTGGAGGTGAGTGCCGGCCTTAGTGTGTAAGTATTCATTGACGTGTCTTCAGGGGCGGGCTCCACGCCCGAGGGTCTGGAGGTGAGTGCCGGCCTTAGTGTGTAAGTATTCATTGACGTGTCTTCAGGCCGGGCTCCACGCCCGAGGGTCTGGAGGTAAGTGCCGGCCTTAGTGTGTAAGTATTCATTGACGTGTCTCCAGGGCCGGGCTCCACGCCCGAGGGTCTGGAGGTGAGTGCCGGCCTTAGTGTGTAAGTATTCATTGACGTGTCTTCAGGCCGGGCTCCACGCCCGAGGGTCTGGAGGTGAGTGCCGGCCTTAGTGTGTAAGTATTCATTGACGTGTCTTCAGGGGCGGGCTCCACGCCCGAGGGTCTGGAGGTGAGTGCCGGCCTTAGTGTGTCAGTATTCATTGACGTGTCTTCAGGGGCGGGCTCCACGCCCGAGGGTCTGGAGGTGAGTGCCGGCCTTAGTGTGTAAGTATTCATTGACGTGTCTCCAGGGCCGGGCTCCACGCCCGAGGGTCTGGAGGTGAGTGCCGGCCTTAGTGTGTAAGTATTCATTGACGTGTCTTCAGGGGCGGGCTCCACGCCCGAGGGTCTGGAGGTGAGTGCCGGCCTTAGTGTGTAAGTATTCATTGACGTGTCTTCAGGGGCGGGCTCCACGCCCGAGGGTCTGGAGGTGAGTGCCGGCCTTAGTGTGTAAGTATTCATTGACGTGTCTTCAGGGGCGGGCTCCACGCCCGAGGGTCTGGAGGTGAGTGCCGGCCTTAGTGTGTAAGTATTCATTGACGTGTCTTCAGGGGCGGGCTCCACGCCCGAGGGTCTGGAGGTGAGTGCCGGCCTTAGTGTGTAAGTATTCATTGACGTGTCTTCAGGGGCGGGCTCCACGCCCGAGGGTCTGGAGGTGAGTGCCGGCCTTAGTGTGTAAGTATTCATTGACGTGTCTTCAGGGGCGGGCTCCACGCCCGAGGGTCTGGAGGTGAGTGCCGGCCTTAGTGTGTAAGTATTCATTGACGTGTCTTCAGGGGCGGGCTCCACGCCCGAGGGTCTGGAGGTGAGTGCCGGCCTTAGTGTGTCAGTATTCATTGACGTGTCTTCAGGGGCGGGCTCCACGCCCGAGGGTCTGGAGGTGAGTGCCGGCCTTAGTGTGTAAGTATTCATTGACGTGTCTTCAGGGGCGGGCTCCACGCCCGAGGGTCTGGAGGTGAGTGCCGGCCTTAGTGTGTAAGTATTCATTGACGTGTCTTCAGGGGCGGGCTCCACGCCCGAGGGTCTGGAGGTGAGTGCCGGCCTTAGTGTGTAAGTATTCATTGACGTGTCTTCAGGCCGGGCTCCACGCCCGAGGGTCTGGAGGTAAGTGCCGGCCTTAGTGTGTAAGTATTCATTGACGTGTCTCCAGGGCCGGGCTCCACGCCCGAGGGTCTGGAGGTGAGTGCCGGCCTTAGTGTGTAAGTATTCATTGACGTGTCTTCAGGCCGGGCTCCACGCCCGAGGGTCTGGAGGTGAGTGCCGGCCTTAGTGTGTAAGTATTCATTGACGTGTCTTCAGGGGCGGGCTCCACGCCCGAGGGTCTGGAGGTGAGTGCCGGCCTTAGTGTGTCAGTATTCATTGACGTGTCTTCAGGGGCGGGCTCCACGCCCGAGGGTCTGGAGGTGAGTGCCGGCCTTAGTGTGTAAGTATTCATTGACGTGTCTCCAGGGCCGGGCTCCACGCCCGAGGGTCTGGAGGTGAGTGCCGGCCTTAGTGTGTAAGTATTCATTGACGTGTCTTCAGGGGCGGGCTCCACGCCCGAGGGTCTGGAGGTGAGTGCCGGCCTTAGTGTGTAAGTATTCATTGACGTGTCTTCAGGGGCGGGCTCCACGCCCGAGGGTCTGGAGGTGAGTGCCGGCCTTAGTGTGTAAGTATTCATTGACGTGTCTTCAGGGGCGGGCTCCACGCCCGAGGGTCTGGAGGTGAGTGCCGGCCTTAGTGTGTAAGTATTCATTGACGTGTCTTCAGGGGCGGGCTCCACGCCCGAGGGTCTGGAGGTGAGTGCCGGCCTTAGTGTGTAAGTATTCATTGACGTGTCTTCAGGGGCGGGCTCCACGCCCGAGGGTCTGGAGGTGAGTGCCGGCCTTAGTGTGTAAGTATTCATTGACGTGTCTTCAGGGGCGGGCTCCACGCCCGAGGGTCTGGAGGTGAGTGCCGGCCTTAGTATGTTATCTTCATACGTCCGCATCGCGCGCGGCTTGTATGTGTGCGCCATAGTTTTTAACCGTGTGGTGATCGGTTGAGAATAACACCACCCCATCTCTTTCCGTGGATGTCGTAAGAGGCGACTAAGGAAACACAAATGAGACCTGCCTCCTAGTAATCCATCCCAGGCAACGACACTTCATTTTTTTTCTGAATCTGAGGTGTCGTCCTATGGTCTCATGCGGTGTGGTAGGCTCTGTAAAGGGCCGTCTGGTTCGCGACCACCCTCCTACCGAAGTCCGACGCCAAACAGCTTGCTGTGTTCCGTCGGTGCGTGGGAGTACCAGTGCCTTTATAGGCATTTTCTGGGTTAACTCGCTCCATCGTCGACCTCATCTTTGACCTTATGGTCAAGATTGAGGTCAAGAGTTAACCCATCTTATAATAAATAAAAAATAAAAAAAATAGTATCAATGCGTCGCCGCACGCACACTCGAACCTTGTGCGGTACTGGCGCACTGCGAAACACGCCGAGATTTTGTCGAGTGTGCGTGCGGCGACGCATAGACACTATGGCGCACACATACAAGCCGCGCGCGGTGCGTTTGTGTGAAGATAACATACTTCCCCGTTTTTATACTATGGGTCAACTCTGGACCAAGGTCATAGATGAGGTCGACGATGGAGTGATGTAACCTAGAAAATGCCTGTAAGGGGCCATCCATTAATTACGTCACACGTTGAGGGAAAGGGAGGGGGTCGACAAAGTGTGACATTATGTGACAAGGGGGTGGGAGGGGTCCCAAATTTCGTGACGTAAAATTTCAGAATCTATAATCTAAGTGTTAAAAACTTTGAACTATTAACGAAAATCTCAAAAACATTTGCAACTCTATTGATATGAAAATAAGGTTCAAATTGTTTTGTCGGCCACTCGATCTAGTGCTAGGCGCCGACTGCCTAAGCGCCTTTTATTCAATTTCGGAACTGCTGTTTTAATTCAATAATTTCTAGATGTAAAATTGCAAATATGTGACGTCACACTAGGGAAGGGGGGAGTCTCACAAATGTGACCAGCTGTAACAAGGACGGGGGGTCGAAAAATCATGAAATTTGTGTGACGTAATTTATGCCCCTGGGTGCTATAAAAAGTATTGTTATAGTTCCCTGAACACCATATACAAAAATCACGGCTCAGATTGTAGGTATAATCACATAATTAACTTGCGAATAGTAAAGCGTCTGGCAGAAATTACAGCCGACGGAGAGTGTCTGGCGGTGTTGATCATTAAGTTTTATATTTAATGAATTATATTCTATAAGATATCAGCAGTCAGACTTCAAGACAAGTGAGCAATTTTTGGAAGTACCTTCAGAACCTGGTAGCTGAAAATTGGCCGTCGGCCCAGGTTAGCTGGTATTCATATGTTAATAGTACACATTAGCACTACTATTTCCCACACTTTTGGTTAATGAGAAAATAAGTAAGGTCTGGCGGCCCTGGGATCTTGGTCTATTAGACTTTTTTCATAAGTGTATATTTATTTCGTAGAACATTCAGGATGTTACTTAAATATTTGACATATTTGCCAAAATTTTTTTTTGGTATTTTCACCTATGTTCCTTGGGAAAGTTGTTCAGTTTCATGGACTGATTAACCACCCGAGAGGTTGAAAGAGAAATACCTAAAGCCCTGTATATTTTTTTTAATAGTGTTTGTTCGAATAAGTAATTTTATTTTAAAGAAAATTATATTGAAAAACATAAAAAAAATTAAGAACGACGATAGTATTCATTCAAGGTTTCAGTTTATGCTAAACTGTCCGTTACAGTAGGTAAAAGGGTGAGAGATTTCATAATCATAACGTTGAATAACCATAAAACATTTTGCTACTATTTTATTGAAGCCAAATTGTTACGTCAATTTAATCGTCCCTCAGTTATCGAATAAATCAATGATTTGATCATACACGTCTGCCTTAACATTCCTCCCGAACAACCAATCGACATGATTGCAATTTTTCACATCAACCACCTTCACATCAGCGTCACACAACTCTGTAACTAATCTATCCACATCTTTTGGAACACCTAACCAATCTTCATCGCTTCTAAATAACGTGATCTTACCTTTTATGTTACTTATATTATATTTCGGAGCTGTAACAGAACCATATTTCTCAAAATTCTCACTTACTGAATCGTAATCATATTGACGAAATTGTCCTGAATTGACCGATTGAGCGTAGTGTTTAAGTTGCTTCGTACTAGATCCTGCTGGGAATTGTTGGAACATCGTGTATAAATACGGAATATTTAAGTTCCCAGCATCAAAACCTACTAAAACAAAAACTAAGTTACTGCAGACAATTGTAGCAAATGGATTGTTACCGCACAATACCGCTGCAAGGGCTTTTGCTAAAACATCGCTTGGTAAAACTTCATATACGCCCAAAGCTTCAAGAATTATACCTTCAACCACAGCGTTTTCTGCTAATAATCTAATGATAGGACTTTTCAAATGCTTTAAGAATGCTATAGGAGATAAAGCAACCATTGATTTTATTTTTTCGTTATATTCAGGACGAGAAGACGTCATGACAAAAAAAGATGTAGTTCCTTGCGAGTAACCTACGTAATGGAGATTTACTTGGTCAGTTTGTTCTAAAATGTAATCGATAGACGCTGGTACATCGTAGTATCCTATCTCATCAAAGCTGAAGTCCCAGAATTCCCCACATTCAGGTGATATGGTTTCATGTTTCCGCGAGTATTTATTGCCTCGAGCGTTTCCCATCCACACATCATGTCCTTTACTAGCTAGCAGATACGGCAAGCTATCTTTTTGAGCTAAAACATAGTCAGCTGAAGATCCCAAAACTCCGTGCATTAGGAACACAGCTGGTCCCCTCCCTGGGATCCTATGCAGCGTCAATATGTATCCGTCATCTGTAGTCACTTCATGTTCTTCGAGGCGGTAGCCATATCTGTTGACGAGTTGTTTTATAGTTAAATGTGCGTCTTCGTTGCTTTCACCACTTTGGTAGTCCAACACATCTTTGACTGCTGTCGTTTCGGATTGGATTATGTTTGAAAAATCGACTAGTTGCGGCAGATCTCTTATTTTGGTTAACTCTCTAGTGACTTTCAGTATATCAAACGGCGTCGGCACTTTAATGGTAAACTTGGTGCATGTCTGGAAGGAAGTTGCGAACAAACTTGAAAACAGTACGATAATTAATAAGCCCATTGTTGCAACACTCGTGCGGTAACGTAGTGAAGTGGTTTACCCGGGAAACAACATAATATATGAGAATTATTAAACAAGACATGTTTTTTAGAGAACAACGCTTTCGTTCCGCTTTGACATTGAAACTATTATCTTAAATGCAAATGCTGGACGAACCATACCTATGTTTGATGCAAATATTTATTGTTGAACTACTTATTTGTCTTTGGAAAATTTATAGAACGAATGCTATTTTTGCTTTTTTTTGTGGCCGTGACTAAAAAACTGCCCAGTTCCGGCGTTTCGAAACCCGGTGTTCGGGGTTTTTGTGTTTTACGCTGTTATTTTCACTGTGACGCCCTTGGGACATCATAATTTCTCTATGCATCGGTGTTTTTTTACAATCTTCCATTCGCTGTCATATGATTTACTACTGTCATTCAATTCAATTTTAAAAAAAATCCCTGTGGCGAACTTGGCTAACCCTGGTGTCAGAGTTTTCAAAACGCACAATGGCCTCTTTTAACGACTGTAGTCAATCGATAACAGCCGGGACAGAGAGCTTAACGTGCCCTCCAAAGCACGGAAACGCTTGTAATAAATTGCCACTTTGGTCACCCATCAGTTTCCCACAGGAACCTCAGGTTCATGTTCAGAGGCTGCTGTCATTTAGATTACACGTTACACCTGCTGTATTTACTTCCGCGCTGGACTGGGAGTGAAAGAAAAACTCAGAATGTAACAGATGCCAACTCTTTCCAGGCGTACTGTAAAAGTCAGTAAGTGGGTGGCGAGAGTTTTGCTGTATTATGGGCGAAAAGCTGACAACCTCTCACTATTATACATCATGTTTTATCTAATAACTCTAGGCATTTTTTTTTGCCGTGTGGCGATCGTTGAGAATAACAACACTCCATCTCTTTCCGTGGGTGTCGTAAGAGGCGACTAAGGAAACACAAATGAGACCTGCCTCCTAGTAATCCATCCCAGGCAACGACACTTCATTTTTTTTCTGAATCTGAGGTGTCTTCCTATGGTCTCATGCGGTGTGGTAGGCTCTGTGAAGGGCCGTCTGGTTCGCGACCACCCTCCTACCGAAGTCCGACGCCAAACAGCTTGCTGTGTTCCGTCGGTGCGTGGGAGTACCAGTGCCTTTATAGGCATTTTCTGGGTTAACTTGATCCATCGTCGACCTCATCTTTGACCTTTATGGTCAAGAGTTAACCCATCTTATAATTTAAAAAAAAGCATTTATGTCGAATGTGTCATCAAGTGGTTCTAGAACCACTGATGCTCTGCCTACCCCGATATGAATTTATAAGCGTGAGCATAAGTATGTATGTATGTATTCTTTGGTGAAGAACTTGGAATCACCCGTTTAGGTGAGCCAGGCGTATTTTTAACCGACTTCAAAAAAGGAGGTTCTATGTTCGACTGTATGCATCTTTTTTTATGTATGTTCACCGATTTCTCCGCCAATTATTTTTCGTTTGAAAGAGTATACTCCAGAGGTGGTCCCATCGTCAATCAGTCAGGATCTGATGATGGGATCCCAGGCAAATCTAGGTTAACCCTCGAATTTAGTAGGCATTTACATTGTTCCTCACATACTTTCTGTTATGTACACTGAGAAATTTAAAATGTTTCTTTGTGAACCTTATTGTTATTTGTGGTGTGGTAAAACTCCGTGTGAGTTCCCGGCAGAGAATGGGACCTCCCTCTTTCTTACCGAGACGTTGTACAAGACGACTTAGGTAAATATGCAAGCAAGTTCATCTGCACACAGAGAAGGAAGACTGCAATTATATCTAAACCCTCGCCAACTCGTCTGCCAAGCGTGGTAAGTATGGCATTTACCCCTCATGTTATTAAGGGAGGCCCGTGCCCCAGCAGTGGGGACGTATATGGGCTGATGAAGATGAAAAATAAATAAACTTTAAAAAAAAAACTTTTTATAAAAAATTTAAACCGACTACAAAAAGCAAAAGATAAAGACGTAGCATTTAAAGTGTTACCTACTTCTAGTGTTACCAAGTCTTACCTACTTATCTGTTTGAAGTCGGTGCGAAGCCAAATAAGTTTAATAGGCTATACGTACATCTGCCTTCGCACCGACTTCAAACAGATCAGTAGATACGTAACACTTTAAATGCTACGTCTTGATTTTTTGCTTTTTATGGTCGGTTTAACTTTTTTTTGGCACTAGTCAGTAACGACTTTATGATACAAGTTTTGCAACGGTTTATGAACGCTGACCTTGAACCTAACGAGCAGAAAACAAGCGAAACAAACTCTTATGTCTACAGCGGAAGATATTGTTATTCAAGGTCAGCGCTCATTCATCGTTGCACGACCTATACTTACTTTGATTATACATACACTAGCTTTCCGCCTTCTTCATCGGCCCATATACGTCCCCACTGCTGGGGCACGGGCCTCCCTCAATAACATGAGGGGTAAATGCCATACTCACCACGCTTGGCAGACGGGTTGGCGAGGGTTTTGATATAATTGCAGAGTTTTCCTTCTCTGTGTGCAGATGAACTTGCTTGCATATTTACCTTAGTCGCCTTGTACGACACCTCGGTCAGAAAGAGGGTGGTCCTATTCTACTCTGCCGGGGACTCACACGGGACTCACAGGATTCTAGTCACACGGGGACTAGAATCCTACGGATAGGTAATGTAGGATTCTAATGGTGTAAGAATATTTCAAATCGGTCCAGTACTTTCGGAGCCTATTCAATGCAAACCAACAAACAATCAAATCTTTCCTCTTTATAATATCAATAACGATGGAAGAATTTAGTTTCAGTTACACAGATATTTTTGTATTTATATTTCCTTTGTAAAAGAAATCACTAGGTAATCCAATTCGTTACATTTTGTAATTTTCTTTTCATGTTAAATATCAACCGAAACCGCTCAACAAAAAATATTTACGTACTTACCGATTCAAGTAGGCGCAAAAATTTACATTTAATACAGGGTGTATCGAACGGTTATAGCCCAGTAGCTAATGAGCTAGACTTGTAATCGGAAAATTGCCTTGCCTATTCGCAAAGGTGTAAGACTGCACCTTTGCGAATAGGCGTAGAGTCAGTAGGGTCAATAGCACGAATGCGTATGTATGTATTTAAATCCTTTAATGTTTGTTTGTATGTATTTCATGTAATCTTGACTTGTTTTAAGTGGCATCCTGAATGTCCTATAAAATAAAGATTTTTTTCTATTCTATTCTATTCTATTCTGAAGGTTGCGGGTTCAAACCCTGGTGCGGGCCTGTACAACTAAATTCGACTTTTCGGATTTATGTACGGATTTATCAGTTGCTCAACTCAACGGATCACTTGCTCAACGGTGAAGGAAAACATCGTGATGAAACCCGCCCGTCCAAGAAAATTAATTTTCGAAAGACCGCTCACCAACCCGCATTGTTCCAGCGTGGTGGACTATGTCCTAAATCCCCTTCGTGTAAAAAAAAACAGGGTGTAAGGGAAGGTTAGAAAATACTTAAGTGGTGGAATCTACCTATCACTATGATCTGTTAAAATTAATATTTTTTCCCGGGAAATATTTTTTCAAGTAAAGGAGTTTTCGTAAATTACTTATTTTTTGCTGGTTTTTGTGTTTTACGCCGTTATTGTATTTTTATTGCAAAATGTATTTAAATAATAAAAAGTGTATTAGTGTATTCACTTCACAGTGTATTGTGTAATGAGTGAATTTAATTTCCAAGCAGAAATTAAAAAAGAAAAACATACTGAAAAATCATTTAGAATAATAATCTAAATTCAGGGTTTCACTTTCGCCTGTCTTACACCCTGTGTAGTAAACTAATTTCCATGATAACGCAGAAGACGCAGAAATAATCTATGGGTTTTTTACGCACTTGTGTCTTGTTTGTTCCTAAACTTATATATACTTGTTGTTTTATGGTCTAATATCTTCATTTCTTAACCGCACTAGTGCCACTAACAATGAGTCTAATAATTTTGTTACTGCTTTCGAGTTTGTTTGCATCTACCTTTCAAACATGCACTAAGTTTACCATCAAAGAGCCGACGCCGTTCGATGTACTGAAAGTCAAAAGAGAGTTAACCAAAATAAAAGATGTGCCGAAACTAGCCGACTGGTCACCAGCAGCACAACCCAAAGCGTCAGTAGCCAAAGATGTATTGGTCTACCAAAGTGGTAAAAGCAACGAAGACGCACATTTGACTATAAAACAACTCGTCAACAAATATGGCTACCGTCTCGAAGAACATGAAGTAACTACGGATGACGGATACATATTGACGCTGCATAGGATCCCAGGGAGAGGACCAGCTGTGTTCCTTATGCACGGAGTTTTGGGATCTTCAGCTGACTACGTTATGGCTCAGAAAAATAGCTTGCCGTATCTGCTAGCTAGTAAAGGATATGATGTGTGGATGGGAAACGCTCGAGGCAATAAATATTCGCTGAAACATAAAACTATATCACCTGATTGCGGAGAATTCTGGGACTTCAGCTTTGATGAGATAGGATACTACGATGCACCAGCGTCTATCGATTACGTTTTGAAAAAAACTGGGCGAAAGAAACTCCACTACGTCGGATTCTCGCAAGGAAGTGTTTCTTATTTCGCAATGGCATCTTTAAGACCCGAATATAATGATAAAATCTCTTCTATGGTTGCTTTGTCTCCTATGGCCTATATGGGATACGTTAAAAGTCCAATTCTTAGAGCAATAGCAGCTAAAGCTCCCATAGAAGCTATAGTTCTTAAAGCTTTAGGCAAGGCTGTCTTTCCCAACAATGCTTTGACAAAAACTTTATTCGGGATATTGTGCGGGAATAATCCTTTAGCTGATGTCCTGTGTAGTAACTTTCTTTTCATACTAGCAGGTTTCGATGCAGGCAACTTAAACTTACCGTATCTTCAGACAATACTGAATCATACCCCTTCTGGTTCGGCCACGAAGCTAGTGAAACATTTCTCACAATTAGTCCACTCTAACCAATTCCGACGATACGATTATGATACTATAGCCGAAAATATTGATAAATACGGTTCTATTACTGCTCCGAAATATGCAATAAGTAACATTAGAGGTAAGCTTACCTTCTTTAGAAGCGATGAAGATTGGCTAAGTGATAAAATCGACGTAGAAAGACTGGTTAAAGAGTTATGTAATGCAGATGTAAAAGTAGTGGAAGTGAAAAATTATAATAACGTCGATTGGTTGTACGGAAGGAATGCTAAGAAAGATGTTTTCGATAAAATTGTCGATTTATTTGATGGCTTCCATTGAGTCTAAAGTGAGGAATTATAAATCGGTGTGACTTTTGACTTTCAATAAACATGGCTACTTAAAACATGCTGTTATGATTTGTGCTGCTGTTTTCTCACTCACTTGCAGAAACTTCCATTAAAATCAAAGCTGCTTTAAATCTCATACTGTGACTTTCCATCTTATTGACTTACGGGCAGCATAACATTTAAAAAAGCTTTAAGTTTCTGCAACCGAGTGTCTTTCTGTCAATGAACGATGAAATAAAATGGTGTCCTGTACGCAAACTTGTTATTAAAAGTCAGCAAGCAACATTGTTTTTTTTTACCAGCCTATATACGTCCACACCGAGGGGAACGGGCCTCTCTTCGATACACGAAGAGGATTACGGCCATAGTCCACCACGCTGGCCAATGCGGGTTAGTGGACCGCTCGTCTTTCAAAAACGATTTTTCTTAGACAGGCGGGTTTCATCACGATGTTTTCCTTCGCAGTTGAGCAAGTGATAATTAGAATTAGAAATCCGTACATAAATCCGAAAAGACGACTTTTGTGGCACAGGCCCGCACCAGGATTTGAACCCGTGTTTCCGATTACAAGTCTGGCTCATTACCAACTGGGATATCACTGCTATTAAGCTTATATAAAAGAAGCCTATTCATTAGAACTTTAAAGAGATTCGGGTTATAATATGAGCCCGGTAATAAAGACACAGGCAGAAAAAAATAATTCCTTTGCCTAGCAACTTTTTAGGAGAAAATGTATGTAATAATACATTAAATTTTCTGTTTTTGAAGCGGAAATACTTAATTGTTTTATTGTAAATTATGTAAATTGTAATTTAAACGGCGTGGCTTCGCTTACAAGTAACTAAGTGAATAGAATCGCGCGGCGTCGCTTTAGGATAAGTGGTATCTTTTATTATGAGATGGGTTAACTCTTGTCCCCGATCTCGACCAAGGTCAAGATTATATAGGGGTGCTCTCCTCAGCCCCAGATCTATGATTTTTTGGAACCGGGGCAAAAACTTTATAGTAACGCCCCTTCCCTTCAGTGTTTGAGAAAAACTGTCAAACTGAAAAATGAATAGCATTTTTTGTGACCATTTGTGAAAATAATACGACGGGATTCCCCTGGCAAAAAGATCACGCACACTACGCACGCGTTCAAAAAATTTTACTTAATCTGTTAAGATGCCTTCATAAATCACTTAGGCCAGTGTTCACCAAATATTTAACCAACGATTAGCAGCTAACCAGAGATTTGTCAATGTCACTTTCATACATTTTTTTTTGACATTTTGTCTGATTAGCTTCTAACCGCGGTATAACCGTTGGTTATATTTTTGGTGAACACTGGCCTTAGTATGTGTTCAAAAACTAACTGGGCGTATGGAAATACAAAAGTTTGTTTTTCAACCATATTATATTAAAACTCGATTACTTGATAAAAACCTAAGAGGTTGTATATAGGAAAAGAGGCTTCACTTGTTCGATATTTCGAATTCTTGTCTCTACGTCATAAAAGACACCTTTTTGCCAAATTTCAGCTTTCTAGGTCTAAGGGTTTGGTCTGGGCGTTGATGAGTCAGTGAATCAGGACCTCCAATTTTATACAGGGTGAAAAAAAACCTCCTAGCTATATTCAAAATCCTGAACCAGTATCACTTACAGAACACTTTTCATTTTTTTACTTTTTTTTTTCGGTAGGAATTTTATTTTTCCTAAACGTAGACATCACTCGGGTGCACCCCCCTCGCGCTACCCGCACCCCTCGCGTGCCTGGTGTAGGAGTAAATTCTACGTTTAGGCAAAAAATGAACTATTTCCATTGAAAAAATATCTAAAAAATTTTTTTTTTCATAAATGTGTTCTTTGAGTGATACTGGTTCAGGATTTTTAATATAACTAGGAGGTTTTTTATCACCTTGTATATAAGAAGATTCCTTTTTTGACACTAGTTCTTTGTGCGAACTGTTATTGGGATTTAATTTGGTAACTCATACGTTTTTAACATGGAAAGTTATTCTTCTTATCGTGTAGGTATAATCAAGAGTGTGGCGAACTTGGCTAAACCTGGAACTTAAGTTCAGAGATACATAGATCCTTTCTGTTGCAGGTGACCTTCCAGGTGAAGGAGCTGTCCCGAGTGGTGGGCGGAGTCAACACCACGGTCAGCGAGAACGAAGGAAACCTCGTGTTGGGTGAGTACACTCTTGAGGCTCTTCGGGGCGGTTCTATAGGGGGAATTGAAAACAATCGACAAACTTTGAGGATGAATCTACCCATGATCACGAACAGCTTTTTCTATGGGACCAACTTTCCTACTTAAAAATAAAAATCAGTAGTTCCATACATTTTGGTTAAGTAGGAACATCAGATATGTAGCTTTTGTATGGAACAGCAGATTTTTTTTAGTAGGAAAGTTGGTCCCATAGAAAAAGCCGCCGCGGAGCCTCCCTTTGAAATACGAAGGGGATTTAGGCTATAGTCCACCACGCTGGCTTGTGGACCGCTCGACTTTTGAAAACAAAATTTCGTAGACGTGCGGGCTTCATAACGATGTTTTCCTTCACCGCTTAGCAAGTGATAATCAACTTGAAATCCGTACTTAAATCCGAAAAGACGAAGTTAGTGGTACAGGCCCGCTCCAGGATTTGAACCCGCAACCGCGGTTACAAGTCTGGCTCTTTACCAACTGGGCTATCACAGCGCCTAATAAAGTGTACTTTTTTTTTTTTGTTAATTTGGAATAGAAAACAGCTGTGTACAGAAGTTGATATAAGACAGTCTTACAATTAAAGGCTAAATTATACACAACCAACAACACTATTCACAGGTTAAGTAAAAAAAAAGGAAGTAGATGCTAACAGAAACAGATGTGGATGTTTACAAATAAATAAATAAACAAGTATACTCAGTGCTAAGTAATTAACTAACTAAGCAATCAGTCATCGCTATCTCTACAGTAGTAGTATGTACATGTGTAAACTCTTTATTGCAGAATCCTACTTATTATTATAGAAGGAAAACATCTCAGAAACTAAAGAACTACTTAAAGTTAAACATTTAGTTGTTCTAACATTATCAAGTCCCTGCGGATTGAACTCTTAAATTTGTTGATAGATGAAGAGAAAATATCAACAGTTAGATAGATGAAGAGAAAATATCAAACGAAAATACTTTTCGAATCAGGTGTGAAACTACCGAACGTACTGGGCCGCGGGGAGCGGGTCGCAGCAGAGTACACCATGGGGCACCGCTCGTCATCGAACTTCAGCGTCACAGCCGCCAAGCCGTACCCTTACAGACCACACGCCTCTGTGTGAGTATACTGCAAGGTGTCTTTTAGGGGGGCGTGAATAAAACAGCTGGATTCTTCGTTATTCTTGATTATAATTAATAACATTAATTTCTTCGTTATATAATCATTTACTTCATTTATAAAATCACAACTGTAAAACAGACACCTGCTTTAAAAGTGCTATTGCACGCCTATCATCGAATACAATTACTCCGCGGGCTAAACACAATTAATCCGCAAAGATCAAATACTCAATTCGCCACGATCAAACAATGAATGGCGCAAGACCAGATCTTCAATCATTTCGAATCATGACATCGAATACCATTTCAAACCTTTGAAATTGATATTCGAATTATCTTCTTCGAAATGATCGAATGAGAAAGAAGTTGCGTTATGCCCGATCCTCTGTGAAGGTCTGCATACCACAATACCGTTACATACGGGGCACAATTTGACTTGCTACATTTCGGTCCTTCGAGCCGGATCGTAAGAAGTCAAGTTTTATTTCATAGAACATTTAAGATTTGACTCAAAATATGTCAAAGTAGTGAATTACTTTAGTTCTTTTAACTCTACGCCTATTCGCAAAGGTGCAGTCTTCCCCAGAAAAGAATAGGCAAGAAACTCCGAGGGTGCTCTTTTCTATTTAATTACAAAGTGTTTGTTTAATTTATTGTCTTTAATTTTGCCACAGGTAGGTTTTGTATATGTTTTGTATTGTTATTTTACTAAGTAAGATTAAAATCTCTCGGTATTTTGTGAACTGCATCAACTTTTTTCACATTGACGGACTGTTTTAGATATAAATGCAACCTAACCTAAAATTACCGAACCTAAAAAAAAATCTTACCTTACTTGTCCAAATTTCATGCAGGCAGCCCTAAAAATGTCTTGGAAGTGTAAATTTACTGGAAATATTGGAATGCCGTGGGTGATTATAATTTAACCAGTGAAACAATCTATCTATACATATTACTAGCTGATGCCCGCAACTTCGTTTGCGTGTTAATTTTTTTTTGTACAGAGTACGTACACAGATTGAAAATATCTATCTTACGTGATTTAGATTTTTACATACAAAAGTTTTTTCCCGCTAACTCCCGTTCCCGCGGGAATTTTGCAATATCCTGTTGCAACTAAGCTTTAAGTTTACTAAGGTACCTGCATGCGTCTAACTTAAGCGGTTTAGATTTTTCATACAAAAGGATTTTCCCGCTAATTCCCGTTCCCGTGGGAATTTCGGGAATTCCTTTCTTAGTGCACCTCTACGGTACCTAAGCTACACCCTTCCAAATTTCAAGTGCCTACGTTTAGCCGTTTAAGCTGTGCGTTGATATGTCAGTCAGTCAGTCAGTCAGTCAGTCAGTCAGTCGTCAGTCAGTCTCTCCTTTTATATATTTAGAAGATAAAGAGGAAAGATTTGATTGTTTGTTTGTTTGTTTGCATCGAATAGGCTCCGAAACTACTGGACCGATTTGAAAAATTCTGTCACCATAAGAATCCTACATTATCCGGGATGGACATAGGGTACATGATTTTCCCGAATTCCCACGGGAACGAAGTCCCGCGCGGGAAGCTAGTAAACAATAAAGATATTTGATGTGACAATCTCACATTACTATACAACATGTTTCATCTAATTACTCCCAGAATTTATGTCGAAAGGGGACCAAGTGGTTCTGCAACACTTATATTCTGCCTGCCCCTTATGGGATTACAGGCGTGAGGTTTTCACAATTTTTTGGTGACACATACACGTTGGAATCTCATAATTATACT
This sequence comes from Aproaerema taeniolella, assembly GCA_949987775.1. Lineage (NCBI taxonomy): Eukaryota > Metazoa > Arthropoda > Insecta > Lepidoptera > Gelechiidae > Aproaerema > Aproaerema taeniolella. The sequence goes on from OX465272.1 coordinate 769,734, forward strand.
AGCTTTCCGCCCGGGATTTGTTTTCTTGGGAATTCTGGAAAATTATGGAGCCTATGTGTTAATCCAGGGTGTCAGCTACCTCCATACTTTATCAAAATTGTTCCAGCCGTTTGAGCGTGAAACAGTAACAAACATCCAAAGTCAAAGTCAAAAATATTTATTTCATAGAACATAGGTACAAAGTGCTGCTTGAAAACGTCTTAAAAATACATTATCAAAATAAATATAAAAATTATTGAGAAAAATAGTGATACATTAGCATTTTTGACTTTGCGCCTATTCGCAAAGTTGCAGTCTTCCTCAGCAGAAGAATAGGCAAGAAACTCCGAGGGTCGCTCTTTACATACAAATCCATACATACAAACCTTCGCGTTTATAATACATATTAGTAAGGATCATTAGAATAGTGTTGTTTGGTTGCAGCATATCGACATCGATCTACCAGCAGAACCACGAGTACCCGTGGTCCGGGTACCGCCTGCTGGACCGAGGCCTGCTGCTGGACCTCGCCTTCTACACCTCGCCCGCGGTAATATACATATATTACACTACACCTCGCCCGCGGTAATATACATATATATACACTACACCTCGCCCGCGGTAATATACATATATATACACTACACCTCGCCCGCGGTAATATACATATATATATATATATACACTACACCTCGCCCGCGGTAATATACATATATATACACTACACCTCGCCCGCGGTAATATACATATATATACACTACACCTCGCCCGCGGTAATATACATATATATACACTACACCTCGCCCGCGGTAATATACATTTATATACACTACACCTCGCCCGCGGTAATATACATATATATACACTACACCTCGCCCGCGGTAATATACATATATATATACACTACACCTCGCCTGCGGTAATATACATATATATATACACTACACCTCGCCCGCGGTAATATACATATATATACACTACACCTCGCCCGCGGTAATATACATATATAAGGTCCTAATTTATTAGTCACTTACCTTCTAAGGCGTTATTGTATAGGTTGATAGTATTCCAAAAAAACAAATTTTGTAAAAAAAATTAAAAAAAAATTCAATTTAAAGATAAAGGAATGGTTCTCTTTCGATTATAGCCGTCCACTCCCCGCTTGCCCGCTCTACTACTGCCATTATTATTTACGTTTGAATGGATGGGTTTATTTAACATAGTAATGAAAAAATATCATAACAAAATTTTTCAAGACTTTTTAAATTTAATATTATGCTTTTGTTTTTTGACTCAAATGATATATTTTGACCTACACAATAACGAGTTAAAAGGAAAGTGACTAATAAATTAGGACCTTATATATACACTACACCTCGCCCGCGGTAATATACATATATATACACTACACCTCGCCCGCGGTAATATACATACAATAGAATAGAAAACATCTTTATTCTATAGGACATTCAGGATGCCACTTAACACAAGTCAAGGTTACATGAAATACATACAAACATACATTAAACGATTTAAATACACATACGCATTCGTTCTATTGACTATTCTATTGACATATACAGGACTTTAGGTATCTGTCTTTCAACCTCTCGGGTAGTTAATCAGTCCATGAAACTGTACAACTTCCCCAAGGAACATATAAAGTCAAAATACGAAAAAAATTTGATCTCCCATACAAAATGTGCTATATATGCTGGGAACTTTCGTATTTTGACCTATGTTCCTTGGGAAAGTTGTTCAGTTTCATGGACTGATTAACCACCCGAGAGGTTGAAAGAGAGCTACCTAAAGCCCTGTATACAGGGTGTTAAGTAATTCGATCATCCTCTCGGGCGGTGAATCAGCCCATGAAACTGAACAACTTTCCCTAAGAACAAATGCCGAAATACGAAAAAAAATTTTTTTACTTCCCATACAAATTGTATCAGCTGATAAATCATTCCCATACAAATTGCATCAGCTGATAAAGACGAGGGACTTAATTTTTTTTTTAAGATTTTTTAAATTAATCTTAACTATAAAGAGAGAAAAAAATCGATGCTGGGTGAAAAATTTCGAATAGTTCATTTAATTTGTAATAATTTCTAAACTATAAAAAAATAGACGTGTGGCACTCGGGGACTGCCGCGGTAATGCTATTGCATAGCATTTTGTATCAACTTATGCAATTATAATTAAAAGTAGCCCTCTACTTTTAATTATAATTGCATAAGTTGATACAAAATGCTATGTAAAAATTTCAAAAAAGTTTACCATTTTTTTTGTTTTTTACGGCCGCCATCTTGGATTTTAAAATTGATGCTATTTTCGCAATCAGCACCCCCAAAAACCTATTAAACGACACCCATGACGGTTTTTTACAAAAAATACATGTCCGCCATCTTGGATTTCAAAATGGATGTCATTTTCGGAATCAGAACCCCCGAAAACCTATTAAACGACACCCATGTCGGTATGCCCGAAAATTTCATATCCGCCATCTTGGATTTTTGGTGGGGGGAATCGAGACGCTCCGGGCTTTGCCCTTCGCGTCACGATTTCCCCAACTAAAATCCAAGATGGCGGATATGAAATTTTCGGATGGCGGTCGGCGGGTAATATGCTTGGTGACGCTTCGGGCTTCGCCCTACGCGGAGCTCGGCCTTCGGCCTCGCCCTATACGCAGCTCGCCTCGGCCTACGGCCTCGGCTCGCGCGTTCGGCTCCGTCTGCGACCTTGCTTCACCTTAAAAATCTAAATTTGTATGGCGGCCATCTTTAATTAGGGGGGGGGGACGCTCCGGGCTTCGCCCTACGCGGAGTTTGGCCTTCAGCCTCACCCTATACGCGGCTCGACTCGGCCTTCGGCCTCGCCTCGCGCGTTCGGCTCGGTCTTCGACCTCGCCTCACCTTTAGAATCTAAACTTGTATGGCGGCCATCTTGGATTTGGGGGGGGGGGGGACGCTCCGGGCTACGCCCTACGCGGAGCTCGGCCTTCGGCCTCGCTTTTTACGCAGCTCGCCTCGGCCTACGGCCTCGCCTCTTCTTGTATGGCGGCCATTTTGGAAAATGGTGGAATCGAAAAACTGACCCGATATTCGGAATCATCGATCCCCAAACCCCCCAGATACCGATTTTCGTCCGGATCGGAGCAACTTCATTTTATTATCATTTATTATTATCATTATATTATTATTATTATTATATTATTATTATTATATTATTATTATTATATTATTATTATAATATTATTATTATTATAATTGTTGCACGCACACAAAAACCGTGTCGAAGACTGCCGAACTGAAACGACGTTAGACGTTGCACGGCCTTCAAGCCACACCTCCGTGCCCGTCGGAGTGGGGAGCGTTAGGTTTTCTCGTTACGGAATTTCTGGATTCGGTCCCCGCGCTCAAGGCCCGCGATAGAAGCTATGCAATAGCTTAAAAATCGTGGAACATACATGGGGGTGATCTGAATGCCCTCTGGCACGGGGCATCCAAATTTTTCCTTTGGACGTCACCCGCTGGGCCACCCTGTATACAGGGTGGTCCAAATAGTGACGTTCAAAAACTTTTTTTAGATTCCTCACCCCCGGGTGAATCCGAAAATACCCCATGTACGTGGGCCAAACTGAAACTTTTGCGTAACTCATAAGTAAAACAATTTATTTGTATAATATTATATTTACTGCTTTTCAAAGTATTCTCCGTTACATTTTAAACACTTTTTCATCCGTTCAAACCATTTTTGGAAACACGAGGACCATTGGTCTGAGGGTATGTTTTCTACGTGCTGGTTGAAAGCAATCACTGCCTCTTCTGGCCCCGTAAATGTCGAACCTCTCATTAAATCTTTGATTTTTGGGAAAATGAAGAAATCGCACGGTGCTAGGTCTGGACTGTGTGCGGGATGGGTCACGAGCTCTATGTTTTCAGAAGCCAAAAATGTCTTTGTTTCGTTCGCGGTGTGCGCCAAAGCATTGTCATGGTGGAAGAAGATGCGACTTCTAGGTCGTTTTTCCCTTACTTTTTCTAAGACATTGTGCAAACAAATAGTGGTGTAACACTCAGCATTAATGGTTTTTTGTTACTCAAGTGGGATCGTGCAGACAGGACCCGTCTTGGAGAAAAAAAAATGCAATCATTTGTTTGCCCACGCTTCTCGCCTGCCTCAATTTTGTTGGTTTGCTGTCACCTTCAAACACCCACACAGAAGACTGTTGCTTTCTTTCTGAAATATAACAATATATCCATGTTTCATCTCCTGTCACAATATCATACACAGCATTAGAATATCCGTGATTGTACTTTAATAGCATTTCTGTACATCAATCTACTCGATATCGTTTTTGTTCTGGAGTGAGTTCGTGAGGAATCCACCGACAACAAAGTTTCGTAACTTTTAAATATTCATGTAAAATTTTCTGAATTTGGCTCATACCAATCCCCAAATGTCCTCAAATCTCCTCATAAGTGATACACCGATTTTCTTCAATAAGTTGTCTGACGGTAGCCACATTTTCCTCCGTGATCGCAGTTGAGGGTCGACCTTCACGAATTTCATCATGGAGAGAAACACGGCCGCGATGAAATTCGGCATACCAACGCCTTACAGTGCTCAAATGTGGTGCTTCCCTCCCAAAAGCATTTTGAAGACGAGCATTGCAATCTTGCAGAGAAAGCGAACTTTTAAAATCGTAAAAAATCTTCGCCCTAAAATCTTTTCGTGTTAGTTCCATTTTTGCTACGGACAACGAACTTCAACTTGAGATAAAAAACAATTGACAAGCGATATCCCGCCAAAATTTATTTTCATCAACTGATGAGATTTCATGTTTTAAAAAAATATAACATTCGAAATTCAAACATTTATGGGCGGCCAGCAACGCAAAACTTTCAGTGTGAACTAGGTATGTTCCGCGATTTTTGTAGTTTAGAAGTTATGATTTTTTGAAAGCGTTTTTTCGAATTTTCTACCAGCGCAATTTAAAAAAATCATAACTTGTTTAATAGTTAAGATTTTCAAATTTTTTTGGTTGCAGCATGGTCACCTTGAGTCACCCTTTCATGTGATAAATAAACCATGCCACAGTCTTCATTAAAAGTTTTCAAAAAAACGGTCGAAACTGAAAATTTTTGGTTCGCGATGAACGGAGGAGAGTTTTCAAAAATCTCTTAATAATACTAAATGGCTGTTTCATAAGTTCAAACTCATTTTAAAAACTTTAGTGATTCCTCAGCTTACCAGATAAAAAAAAAAACAGATTGGTCTTAGTAGGCGATTTTTCGATGAAATCGGCGTTTGAACTTAGTTTGGTAAAAATCACAGGTTGATTGACTACCTATACAATAAGAGGAAAACTTAAAATTAGTGAAGCTGTCTGGGCTGATTATCCTCATGAAAACTTTCCACAAATGTTTGTTTTCAGACGAAGCACAACGTCCAGTGGGAGGGCGTGGTGCGAGACTGCTCCGTGCTCACCAAGACAACCAGCTTCAGGGTGCGCGAGAGCAGCGGTACGTATGTACTAGTAGTATAACGGGGGGAGAGCAGCGGTACGTATGTACTAGTAGTATAACGGGGGGAGAGCAGCGGTACGTATGTACTAGTAGTATAACGGGGGGAGAGCAGCGGTACGTATGTACTAGTAGTATAACGGGGGGAGAGCAGCGGTACGTATGTACTAGTAGTATAACGGGGGGAGAGCAGCAGTACGTATGTACTAGTAGTATAACGGGGGGAGAGCAGCGGTACGTATGTACTAGTAGTATAACGGGGGGAGAGCAGCGGTACGTATGTACTAGTAGTATAACGGGGGGAGAGCAGCGGTACGTATGTACTAGTAGTATAACGGGGGGAGAGCAGCAGTACGTAGTATACTAGTGGTGCGAGACTGCTCCGTGCTCACCAAGACAACCAGCTTCAGGGTGCGCGAGAGCAGCGGTACGTATGTACTAGTAGTATAACGGGGGGAGAGCAGCGGTACGTATGTACTAGTAGTATAACGGGGGGAGAGCAGCGGTACGTATGTACTAGTAGTATAACGGGGGGAGAGCAGCGGTACGTATGTACTAGTAGTATAACGGGGGGAGAGCAGCAGTACGTAGTATACTAGTGGTGCGAGACTGCTCCGTGCTCACCAAGACAACCAGCTTCAGGGTGCGCGAGAGCAGCGGTACGTATGTACTAGTAGTATAACGGGGGGAGAGCAGCAGTACGTAGTATACTAGTGGTGCGAGACTGCTCCGTGCTCACCAAGACAACCAGCTTCAGGGTGCGCGAGAGCAGCGGTACGTATGTACTAGTAGTATAACGGGGGGAGAGCAGCAGTACGTAGTATACTAGTGGTGCGAGACTGCTCCGTGCTCACCAAGACAACCAGCTTCAGAGTGCGCGAGAGCAGCGGTACGTATGTACTAGTAGTATAACGGGGGGAGAGCAGCGGTAGGTAGTATACTAGTGGTGCGAGACTGCTCCGTGCTCACCAAGACAACCAGCTTCAGGGTGCGCGAGAGCAGCGGTACGTATGTACTAGTAGTATAACGGGGGGAGAGCTGCAGTACGTAGTATACTAGTGGTGCGAGACTGCTCCGTGCTCACCAAGACAACCAGCTTCAGGGTGCGCGAGAGCAGCGGTACGTATGTACTAGTAGTATAACGGGGGGAGAGCTGCAGTACGTAGTATACTAGTGGTGCGAGACTGCTCCGTGCTCACCAAGACAACCAGCTTCAGGGTGCGCGAGAGCAGCGGTACGTATGTACTAGTAGTATAACGGGGGGAGAGCAACAGTACGTAGTATACTAGTGGTGCGAGACTGCTCCGTGCTCACCAAGACAACCAGCTTCAGGGTGCGCGAGAGCAGCGGTACGTATGTACTAGTAGTATAACGGGGGGAGAGCAGCAGTACGTAGTATACTAGTGGTGCGAGACTGCTCCGTGCTCACCAAGACAACCAGCTTCAGGGTGCGCGAGAGCAGCGGTACGTATGTACTAGTAGTATAACGGGGGGAGAGCAGCAGTACGTATGTACTAGTAGTATAACGGGGGGAGAGCAGCGGTACGTATGTACTAGTAGTATAACGGGGGGAGAGCAGCAGTACGTAGTATACTAGTGGTGCGAGACTGCTCCGTGCTCACCAAGACAACCAGCTTCAGGGTGCGCGAGAGCAGCGGTACGTATGTACTAGTAGTATAACGGGGGGAGAGCAACAGTACGTAGTATACTAGTGGTGCGAGACTGCTCCGTGCTCACCAAGACAACCAGCTTCAGGGTGCGCGAGAGCAGCGGTACGTATGTACTAGTAGTATAACGGGGGGAGAGCAGCAGTACGTATGTACTAGTAGTATAACGGGGGGAGAGCAGCAGTACGTATGTACTAGTAGTATAACGGGGGAGAGCAGCGGTACGTATGTACTAGTAGTATAACGGGGGGAGAGCAGCAGTACGTATGTACTAGTAGTATAACGGGGGGAGAGCAGCGGTACGTATGTACTAGTAGTATAACGGGGGGAGAGCAGCGGTACGTAGTATACTAGTGGTGCGAGACTGCTCCGTGCTCACCAAGACAACCAGCTTCAGGGTGCGCGAGAGCAGCGGTACGTATGTACTAGTAGTATAACGGGGGGAGAGCAGCAGTACGTAGTATACTAGTGGTGCGAGACTGCTCCGTGCTCACTAAGACAACCAGCTTCAGAGTGCGCGAGAGCAGCGGTACGTATGTACTAGTAGTATAACGGGGGGAGAGCAGCGGTAGGTGGTATACTAGTGGTGCGAGACTGCTCCGTGCTCACCAAGACAACCAGCTTCAGAGTGCGCGAGAGCAGCGGTACGTATGTACTAGTAGTATAACGGGGGGAGAGCAGCAGTACGTAGTATACTAGTGGTGCGAGACTGCTCCGTGCTCACCAAGACAACCAGCTTCAGGGTGCGCGAGAGCAGCGGTACGTATGTACTAGTAGTATAACGGGGGGAGAGCTGCAGTACGTAGTATACTAGTGGTGCGAGACTGCTCCGTGCTCACCAAGACAACCAGCTTCAGGGTGCGCGAGAGCAGCGGTACGTATGTACTAGTAGTATAACGGGGGGAGAGCTGCAGTACGTAGTATACTAGTGGTGCGAGACTGCTCCGTGCTCACCAAGACAACCAGCTTCAGGGTGCGCGAGAGCAGCGGTACGTATGTACTAGTAGTATAACGGGGGGAGAGCAGCGGTAGGTATGTACTAGTAGTATAACGGGGGGAGAGCAGCAGTACGTAGTATACTAGTGGTGCGAGACTGCTCCGTGCTCACCAAGACAACCAGCTTCAGGGTGCGCGAGAGCAGCGGTACGTATGTACTAGTAGTATAACGGGGGGAGAGCAACAGTACGTAGTATACTAGTGGTGCGAGACTGCTCCGTGCTCACCAAGACAACCAGCTTCAGAGTGCGCGAGAGCAGCGGTACGTATGTACTAGTAGTATAACGGGGGGAGAGCAGCAGTACGTATGTACTAGTAGTATAACGGGGGGAGAGCAGCAGTACGTATGTACTAGTAGTATAACGGGGGAGAGCAGCGGTACGTATGTACTAGTAGTATAACGGGGGGAGAGCAGCAGTACGTATGTACTAGTAGTATAACGGGGGGAGAGCAGCGGTACGTATGTACTAGTAGTATAACGGGGGGAGAGCAGCGGTACGTAGTATACTAGTGGTGCGAGACTGCTCCGTGCTCACCAAGACAACCAGCTTCAGGGTGCGCGAGAGCAGCGGTACGTATGTACTAGTAGTATAACGGGGGGAGAGCTGCAGTACGTAGTATACTAGTGGTGCGAGACTGCTCCGTGCTCACCAAGACAACCAGCTTCAGGGTGCGCGAGAGCAGCGGTACGTATGTACTAGTAGTATAACGGGGGGAGAGCAGCAGTACGTATGTACTAGTAGTATAACGGGGGGAGAGCAGCAGTACGTATGTACTAGTAGTATAACGGGGGAGAGCAGCGGTACGTATGTACTAGTAGTATAACGGGGGGAGAGCAGCAGTACGTATGTACTAGTAGTATAACGGGGGGAGAGCAGCGGTACGTATGTACTAGTAGTATAACGGGGGGAGAGCAGCGGTACGTAGTATACTAGTGGTGCGAGACTGCTCCGTGCTCACCAAGACAACCAGCTTCAGGGTGCGCGAGAGCAGCGGTACGTATGTACTAGTAGTATAACGGGGGGAGAGCAGCAGTACGTAGTATACTAGTGGTGCGAGACTGCTCCGTGCTCACCAAGACAACCAGCTTCAGAGTGCGCGAGAGCAGCGGTACGTATGTACTAGTAGTATAACGGGGGGAGAGCAGCGGTAGGTAGTATACTAGTGGTGCGAGACTGCTCCGTGCTCACCAAGACAACCAGCTTCAGAGTGCGCGAGAGCAGCGGTACGTATGTACTAGTAGTATAACGGGGGGAGAGCAGCAGTACGTAGTATACTAGTGGTGCGAGACTGCTCCGTGCTCACCAAGACAACCAGCTTCAGGGTGCGCGAGAGCAGCGGTACGTATGTACTAGTAGTATAACGGGGGGAGAGCAGCGGTAGGTATGTACTAGTAGTATAACGGGGGGAGAGCAGCAGTACGTAGTATACTAGTGGTGCGAGACTGCTCCGTGCTCACCAAGACAACCAGCTTCAGGGTGCGCGAGAGCAGCGGTACGTATGTACTAGTAGTATAACGGGGGGAGAGCAACAGTACGTAGTATACTAGTGGTGCGAGACTGCTCCGTGCTCACCAAGACAACCAGCTTCAGAGTGCGCGAGAGCAGCGGTACGTATGTACTAGTAGTATAACGGGGGGAGAGCAGCAGTACGTATGTACTAGTAGTATAACGGGGGGAGAGCAGCAGTACGTATGTACTAGTAGTATAACGGGGGAGAGCAGCGGTACGTATGTACTAGTAGTATAACGGGGGGAGAGCAGCAGTACGTATGTACTAGTAGTATAACGGGGGGAGAGCAGCGGTACGTATGTACTAGTAGTATAACGGGGGGAGAGCAGCGGTACGTAGTATACTAGTGGTGCGAGACTGCTCCGTGCTCACCAAGACAACCAGCTTCAGGGTGCGCGAGAGCAGCGGTACGTATGTACTAGTAGTATAACGGGGGGAGAGCTGCAGTACGTAGTATACTAGTGGTGCGAGACTGCTCCGTGCTCACCAAGACAACCAGCTTCAGGGTGCGCGAGAGCAGCGGTACGTATGTACTAGTAGTATAACGGGGGGAGAGCTGCAGTACGTAGTATACTAGTGGTGCGAGACTGCTCCGTGCTCACCAAGACAACCAGCTTCAGGGTGCGCGAGAGCAGCGGTACGTATGTACTAGTAGTATAACGGGGGGAGAGCAGCGGTAGGTATGTACTAGTAGTATAACGGGGGGAGAGCAGCAGTACGTAGTATACTAGTGGTGCGAGACTGCTCCGTGCTCACCAAGACAACCAGCTTCAGGGTGCGCGAGAGCAGCGGTACGTATGTACTAGTAGTATAACGGGGGGAGAGCAGCAGTACGTATGTACTAGTAGTATAACGGGGGGAGAGCAGCAGTACGTATGTACTAGTAGTATAACGGGGGGAGAGCAGCGGTACGTATGTACTAGTAGTATAACGGGGGGAGAGCAGCAGTACGTATGTACTAGTAGTATAACGGGGGGAGAGCAGCGGTACGTATGTACTAGTAGTATAACGGGGGGAGAGCAGCGGTACGTAGTATACTAGTGGTGCGAGACTGCTCCGTGCTCACCAAGACAACCAGCTTCAGGGTGCGCGAGAGCAGCGGTACGTATGTACTAGTAGTATAACGGGGGGAGAGCAGAAGTACGTAGTATACTAGTGGTGCGAGACTGCTCCGTGCTCACCAAGACAACCAGCTTCAGGGTGCGCGAGAGCAGCGGTACGTATGTACTAGTAGTATAACGGCGGTACGTAGTGTACTAGTAGTATAACGGCGGTACGTAGTGTACTAGTAGTATAACGGCGGTCCGTAATGCACTAGTAGTATAACGGCGGTACGTAGTGTAGTAGTAGTATAACGGCGGTACGTAGTATACTAGTAGTATATCGGAGGTACGTAGTATACTAGTAGTATATCGGAGGTACGTAGTATACTAGTAGTATATCGGAGGTACGTAGTATACTTGTCGTATAACGGCGGTACGTAGTGTACTAGTAGTGTAACGGCGGTACGTATGTACTAGTAGTATAACGGCGATTCGTATGTACTAGTAGTATAACGGCGGTGCGTAGTGTACTAGTAGTATAACGGCGGTGCGTAGTGTACTAGTAGTATAACTGCGGTACGTAATGTACTTTTTCTTTAATGTAACTTTTTCTATGGGACCAACTTTCCTACCAAAAAAACCCAGTGATATAGCAGGATATAGCGTGAAGATTGAGTAATCGTTATAACTTGTCTGAAGATCATTTACAAGCGTGTTAACAACTTTTGAGCGTGTCTGTGGTATTTTCAGAAACAATTCGTTCTATGTAATTACTACTAGGAAACCGCCTACGCTGGTCCCTGCTTAACGTTAAACGCGAATTACTCATAAAAAAGCCCCATTAACTGCCATACTCAGAGACGTCAATTAAAGTTAAGTACTGTTAAACCCTGGTGTTGTCTGTTTCACTCTAGTTTATATAAACAAGGATAGCATGACAATTAATTACTTGTTACGGCAGTAAGTGCTATTTCTTTTGGATGTTTCCTAAAGCTGAATATCTTCCGAAGTTTTTAAAAGCTGTTTGAAACCCGCAGGTCAATCTCAATTAATTTTTTACCAACTTGAAGTTTTGAAAAGATTTCGCTGTAGTGCCAATTTTAACTTTTAAGTTAAATTTAAATCATGTTCCATAATGATGAGGGACATCCAATTTTTTAAAATGGTAGCTGATATTTCCCTTATTATCTACCATTTTTTTTAAAATTAATCTTACACATAAAGAGAAAAAAAATAAAAATCGATTCTGGGTGATAAATTTCTAAAAATTCATTAAATGTGTTATTACTTCTAAACTACAAAAAATCGCGGAACATACATGTGGGTCCAATCGATAGGTATTGGTGTCCCCAGACCACAGACCTTCGCTGGTACAGGTTTCCTGGGTCAACCTGTATATTGTATTTTTGTCTTAAGTTTTTTGCCGTGTGGGTGATTGGTTGAGAATAACACCACCCCATCTCTTTCCGTGGGTGTTGTAAGAGGCGACTAAGGAAACATAAATGAGACCTGCCTCCTAGTAATCCATCCCAGGCAACGACACTTCATTTTTTTCTGAATCTGAGGTGTGTCGTCCTATGGTCTCATGCGGTGTGGTAGGCTCTGTAAAGGGCCGTCTGGTTCGCGACCACCCTCCTACCGAAGTCCGACGCCAAACAGCTTGCTGTGTTCCGTCGGTGCGTGGGAGTACCAGTGCCTTTATAGGCATTTTCTGGATTAACTAGCTCCATCGTCGACCTCATCTATGACCTGGGTCAAGATTGGGGTCAAGAGTTAACCCATCTTATAATAAAAATAAAAAATAAAATTTTCCATGGTCTGTAGGTCCCCAAATGAAGTCTATCCTGCGGCACATAGTGACGGTGGACAAGCAGGACGAGCCGATATTCCCGACGCGAGGCACGTGGCTACAGTTCAGCAGCGAGGTATACCAGATCAGTGAGGTTAAGCAACGTACACAGAGGCAGGGAACCGGATGGGTGACCAAAGTGGCAATTCATCACGAGCGTTTCCACATTTTTGTGATTGTCTCTTTCTATACTGTCTCTTTGTAAGTGTGTACTGTGATTTTCCATGGCAATTTATCACGGGCGTTTCCGTGCTGCGGAGAGCACGTAAAGCTGTCGGTCCCGGCTGTGGTCGATTGACTACAGTCGTTAAAACCAAGTCAGAGGCTATTGTGCGGTTTGAAAACTCTGTCAACCTCGATTGGTAGTGACGCTGGTTCTAATCGGCGGGTCCTGAGTTCAATTCTCAGTCGGCGCAAATATTTGTGTAAAAAGCAGATGTTTGTTCTCGGGTGTTTGTGTCTGTCTTTATGTATGTTCCAAAGGACCTACGACACAAGGGAAAACCTTAGTGTGGGCCTTTGAGTTTGTAGCGTTTATTTATTTATTTTGTAGGTGTGCGGTCTGGGGGGGGGAGTGGCCAACCTCAAGACAGAACTCCACGCACAGGCCAACCTGGAGGTGTTGCCCGGAGTGGTATGTTACACAATAGACCAAGATCCCAGGGCCGAGACCTTACTTATTTTCTCATTAACCAAAAGTGTGGGAAAGAGTAGTGCTAATATGTACAGACAGATGCAGAGATACCTGACCACCCCTATGAAATAAGGATAATAGTAGATTACCCAACAAGTGAAAAAAGGTGAATTCTTTTCGAGGCATTGAGTTGTATCCCGAGAGGAGCGAAGGATTCTAAAGTTGAATCCCGAGCGTAGCGAGGGATTCTAGATTAGAATCCTAAGCGGATCGAGGGATACAAGAGCCGAGATGAATTTTTTTTTCACGAGTTAGGTACTCTACTTTTTACCATTGACTACGAGAAAAAAAAAACTCTGTGACAGTAAATTATCAACAATAGCTGCTGCTTTAACGCGAAATGACTCTGGAACGAGAGGTTCACTTGCATCACTGGACGTCGAACTCATTTTATGATTTTGAGACAAAAACTTTTAACAGAAACTTTTAATTGCATGAAAATTGCACAGAAAATTGGCTGAATTCCTTATTCTAAATTTAAAATTGTTAACCGAGCCATATTCAATACGTTTTTATAGCGAGAGTATGCAACCTCCTTGCACATTTTCTTTTGTTTTCTTACTAAAATCCGTATATTCGCGCATGTTCTAAATTCAAAATGTTTTATTCACTCAGTGAAATAAACAGCGTTTTATTCACTGTTTTTGAAGAATAACGGACCCTTTTTCGAGGGGCAATGGTAAAAAGTTATTTTACGAAATGTTTTAGGTATTTCAATGATATCTAAATATATAAAAGGAGAAACTGACTGACTGACATATATCAACGCACAGCCTAAACGGCTAAACGTAGGCACTTGAAATTTGGAAGGGACGTAGCTTAGGTACCGTAGAGGTGCACTAAGAAAGGAATTCCCGAAATTCCCACGGGAACGGGAATTAGCGGGAAAATCCTTTTGTATGAAAAATCTAAACCGCTTAAGTTAGACGCTTGAAATTTGGCATGCAGGTACCTTAGTAAACTTAAAGCTTAGTTGCAACAGGATATTGCAAAATTCCCACGGGAACGGGAGTTAGCGGGAAAAAACTTTTGTATGTAAAAATCTAAATCACGTAAGATAGATATTTTCAATCTGTGTACTCTGTACAAAAAAAAATTAACACGCAAACGAAGTTGCGGGCATCAGCTAGTTTTGTATATTGATATAGTTTTGTCAACTAAACAATTACGTTTAATCACGATTTTAATTTTTTTTGGTTTGTCATATACAACTTCATCTTTATCCGGTAAAGGTGGTCAGGTATCTCTGCAGCTGTCCGTACTATTAACATATGAATACCAGCTAACCTGGGCCGACGGCCAATTTTCAGCTACCAGGTTCTGAAGGTACTTACAAAAATTGCTCACCTGTCTTGAACTTTGGTTATTGAATATTATAACGATTTTAACAGTCGGGACCCATTACTAGGAAGCCGGATTTTCGATGGGTCCCGACTGTTAAAATCGTTATGTTATTCAATAACAAAAGTCTCGACTACTGGACTTACTTACTTGTTTTTTTCTTTTCAGTTTTTATTACGCAGTTGTTTTTTTTTTACCCTTTTTAGTTAGGTTAGGGTCAGATATTTATATTTGTTTATTGATTTTGTCATTAGCTGTATAGGTATTTATCTCACTTGCATTAATAACAATTTCCGAATTAAAAGCCTATATTTAAGTGAAAATCTTTACTAACCAACTTTAAATCGTTATAGATCTTAAACGGTAATTCTGATTAAAAAACGATTTGAGAAACCTAAAAATGATTTTAAAGTTTTTATGACATTTATAGTTTCTATGACATTCGCGTTGCGATGACGAATCCAACGACGTGTCATTTATCAAAATCGGCTCACGCGTTTGGTCTAAATAGTGCCGCAAAGGTACAAACATACATACATATACAGGGTGTAAGGGAACCGCTTCCGAATACTGAAAGTACATGCTCAGATTGCTCAGTCAATGGTTTTGAGTAACTTTCTCAAATAAACTTTTTCAGGAAACGAAAAAAGTTTTAGACTTCTCCATACAAGCTGACCGATCAACAGTAGATTACCCAACAAGTGAAAAAAAGGTGAATTCTTTTCGAGGGATACAAGAGCCGAGATGAATTTTTTTTCACGTGTTAGGTACTCTACTTTTTACCATTGACTACGAGAAAAAGAAAATAATTACTCTGTGACTGATTATGAATCAACATTTATTATGGGTTATTGCACAGAAAATTGGCTGAATTCTTTATTCTAAATTAAAAAAAATTAACCGAGCCATATTCCATACAGCCAGTTATTACTACCAAGTTTTAGTACGTTTTTATAGCGAGAGTATGCAACCTCCTTGCACATTTTCTTTTGTTTTCTTACTAAAATCCGTATATTCGCGCATGTTCCAAATTCAAAATGTTTTATTCACTCAGTGAAATAAACAGTGTTATATTCACTGTTTTTTTTTAAGAATAACGGACCCTTTTTCGAAGTGCAATGGTAAAAAATATGACTTTTTTGTATGGGGCCGTCGTTTTTTTTTTCGTTTCCTGGAAAAGTTTCTTTGGGAAAGTTACTCAAAACCATTGACTGAGCATGTACTTTCAGTATTCGGAAGCGGTTCCCTTACACCCTGTATACATAGGCTGATAAACATATTACCCTTTGCGTCGCGCAGTCGGGTAAAAAAAGCTGATGTGTGTGTGTAGGTGGTCCAAGGCAGCGGGTCGGTGGGCGTGCTGCACGACATGTTCGGGTCGGACATCCCGGACCACTTCTACCTGGGGGGGGCCACCACCCTGCGCGGGTTCACCCAGCGCGGCGTCGGGCCGCACACCGACGACCTCGCCACCGGGGGGAAGGTATGTACCTACGCCCTACATATATTAGCATTCCGCCCGGGACTTCGTATCTGTCGGAATTTGGGATAATTATGTAACCTATGTCATATAAATGCAAAATACGCTATATATATGCTGATGAAGTTTGTATGGGAACTAAAAAATTTTTTTTCTTATTTTGTTGACCTATGTTCCTTGGGGAAGTTGTTCAGTTTCATGGATTGATTAACCACTCGAGAGGTTGAAAGCATAAGAATAAATAATAACTTACGTAGAATGGAAACTCCCGCTCCAGACGCACTCAAGGTCACGATATTAGCCTACCGTTTGGGGGATGACTAAGTCATACCACTCAGTCGGGCTGTCACCGCCGTTGTTGCCGCACGCGCATTGCTTGTTTGTTGTTTTGAATGCAAACTGACTTAGCTGCGGGTGAAACGGCATTTAGAAAAATTCGAGTAAAATAATGATTTTAAAGTAAAGAAAAACTTATATTTTAGTGATATCATCTTTAGGCGTAAGCAATAATTTAACAGTAAGCAACCCTAGCAATACGGCTGGACGACAGCGGGCGAAGGGGGAAGTAGGTATATAAATGGCGGCTTTTGGGACTCGGTCAAAGGAGTTTCCATTCTACGCAAGCTATTATTTATTCTTAGTTGAAAGAGAGATACCTAAAGCCCTGTATACAGGGTGTTAAGTAATTCGATCTTATCCTCTCGGGTGGTGAATCAGTCCATGAAACTGAACAACTTTCCCTAAGAACAAATGCCGAAATACGAAAAAAAATTTTGACTTCCCATACAAATTGCATCAGCTGAAAAAAAAAAAAAAACGCTACACACTCAAAGGCCCACACTAAGGTTTTCCCTTGTGTCGTGGGTCCCCCGGAACACACACAAAGACGAACACAAACACCCATAACCCGAGAACAAACATTTGCTTTTTACACAAATGTTTGCCCCGACTGGGGATCGAACCCAGGACCTGCCGATCAAGAGGCAGCGTCACTACCACTCGACCAAACCGGCCGTAATAGTACATTATGCTACAAGTGTGCTAAGTTGGATATTACATTAGAGGCGAGTTTAGTTGGAGCCGAGAATGTAATATCCAATGCGCACGCGTGTCATACGACGTTTTTCAACACATTTGCGAGGAAAGAAAGAAATAAAAACTTTCCTTCTGAAAAGAGCGCTATTTTTTTTCTTTTTTCGCTTGCAAAATGAGATTCACATTGACAAGTATGCCAGACAGCCAAATAATTAAAAAAATGCTTATCTATATATTTTCACGTTTTAGCATAAATAAATGATAATTTTCTGTTAAATTAAAATGATTTAGTGGAATTATATTTTTTTTTACAAATAGTTTAAATATTTACACTTAATTTTAGATATAAAATAAGATCTGATCTCTTTGCTGAAATTTAGAAAAAAAAACCATTACGTACTAGTGCTTTATTTTTATTACTCACGGGCTGGGTAATACATATCATTATAAACCTTAAAACAATGACATAAGACCCACTTTATGAGCAAATGTGTTGAAAATCATTTTATATGGGAAGTCAAACTTTTTTTTCGTATTACTTAACACCCTGTATATTGTCTGTCTGTCCGCCCAGATGTACTGGGCGGGCGGCGTGCACGTGTACGGCCCGCTGCCGTTCCGTCCGGGGCGCGGCGGGCTCGGGGAGCTGTTCCGCACGCACGCCTTCCTGCTGGCCGGCTGTCTAGCCAACCCGGGTACGTACATGTTTTAACTGACTTTTTTATTTTTTTATTATAAGATGGGTTAACTCTTGACTTCAATCTTGACCAAGGTGATAGATGAGGTCGACGCTGGAGCGAGTTAACCCAGAAAATGCCTATAAAGGCACTGGTACTCCTACGCACCGACGGAACACAGCAAGCTGTTTGGCGTCGGACTTCGGCAGGAGGGTGGTCGCGAATCAGACGGCCCTTTACAGAGCCTACCACACCGCATGAGACCATAGAACGACACCTCAGATTCACAACAAATTGACATGTCGTTGCCTGGGATGGATTACTAGGAGTCGGGTCTCGTTTATGTTTCCTTAGTCGCCTCTTACGACACCCACGGAAAGAAATGGGGTGGTGTTATCTGCAACCGATCACCTTACGGCTCAAATCCTTCCTTCCATCCTGGGGGGCTATGATGATCACCATGACATATTATCTCACGCGTTATCTCGTGGTCACGTGACGCTTTCTCGTAATCTAAACTGTGTTTTTTATTCTCAGAGACTAAATTGACATAACCTGGGTTGCCAGTTTTTTGCAAATCTTAAATAGTGATGTGCCACTAACGGTAACCGATGTTATCAAAATTAAGTGCCGGTTTTATATTACTTAAAGAGAAGGGAGGAAATACTTACTTTAAACGTAACGTAATGTCCCTAATCGACATAAGTAGTATTTATTATGCTCATGCACCGCTATTTCGATAAAAGAAATGCCGGCCGGGCATTTCGCCAGTTTTTTTATTAAAATGTTAATATCATAGAATACTAAAAAGCTAATCATCTAATAAAGACAAAATTATTATTTTTACGTATTTTTCAAGTTGCGCTTAAAAAATCGACAATTTAGGTACAACACTATTCAAAAATCTGGTAACATTATTTATAAATTTTTGCATATGTCAATTTAGTCTCTGAGAATAAAAAACACAGTTTAATTGGTCGAAACAGTCACGTGACCACGAGATAATGGACTGAGAGTGAAAGAATAACTTAGAATGTGCCAGCGACCTACTTTAGATAGTCTTCTTCTTATCGTGTAGGTATAGTCAAGTGTGTGGCGAACTTGTCTAACCCTGGTGTCAGAGTTTTCAAACCGCACAATGGCCTCTGACTTGGTTTTAACGACTGTAATCAATCAACAACGCCGGAACTGACAGCTTAACTTACCCTCCGGAGCACGGAAACGCTCGTGATAAATTGCCACTTTGGTCACTTATCAGGTTCTCTACCTCTGTGTACGTTGCTTGTCCTCACTGATCGCTTGACATCAGCGAGTGCCACTGGGCTACGGGCTACCTACTCTTCTCAGGTATAAAGTAAATGACTGTAACTGGGAAGCGATGGTTTTGCTGTATGATGGGCGAAAGGCTGACCACCTCTCATCATTATACAACTTGTTCCATCTGATAACCCTCACAATTTGTGTCAAACGTGGCATATAGTGGTTCTAGAACCAATGATGCTCTGCCTACCTCCTTAGGGATTGTAGGTGTAACCATATGTATGTATGTATGTCAAAAAAGGAGAAGGTTCTATATTCGACTGTATGTATTTTTTTTTATGTATGTTCATCGATTTCTCCGCCAATTATGGACCGATTTTCAAAATTATTTTTTTGTTCGAGAGAGAATACCCCAGAAGTGGTCCCACATATTTTTTTTGAAAATAATTCAGCGCTTTTAAAAAAATCTACTAAAACAAAAAAAATACTACAAACTTGAACATCATCTAAATAAATTTGTGACATTTTCGTTTGCGGTTATCTGCTAATAGGCATTGTAGTCTGCAAAAAATACTAGTTATCTACTTTGTGCGAACTGTTGTTGGGATTGAAGTCGGTGACTCATATATTTTTAACGTGGAAAATTATATGTACATGTTTTACGTGTGGTGATCGGTTGAAAAAAACACCACCCCACCCATCTCTTTCCGTGGGTGTCGTAAGAGGCGACTAAGGAAACACAAATGAGACCTACCTCCTAGTAATCCATCCCAGGCAACGGCACCTCAATTTGTTCTGAATCTGAGGTGTCGTCCTATGGTCTCATGCTGTGTGGCTCTGTGAAGGGCCGTCTGGTGATTGCCAGTCAGTTTCTTCTTTTTAAATACCTATTTATATAGATTATGCCTGCGACGTAAACGTGTGTTCTGTGTTTAGAGGAGAACACGTCCTCCCTAGAAGCGCTGTCTGCCGCGCGGCTGTCGTGCGGCGCCGGCGTGGCGCTGCGCCTCGGCCGCGCCGCACGACTCGAGCTCAACTACTGCATACCGCTGCGGGCACTACGCGGGGACAAACCCACGCCCGGACTACAGATCGGGGTCGGGGCGCACTTCCTATAGTACGTACATACATACATACACAGACATAACGACTCGAGCTCAACTACTGCATACCGCTGCGGGCACTACGCGGGGACAAACCCACGCCCGGACTACAGATCGGGGTCGGGGCGCACTTCCTATAGTACGTACATACATACATACACAGACATAACGACTCGAGCTCAACTACTGCATACCGCTGCGGGCACTACGCGGGGACAAACCCACGCCCGGACTACAGATCGGGGTCGGGGCGCACTTCCTATAGTACGTACATACATACATACACAGACATAACGACTCGAGCTCAACTACTGCATACCGCTGCGGGCACTACGCGGGGACAAACCCACGCCCGGACTACAGATCGGGGTCGGGGCGCACTTCCTATAGTACGTACATACATACATACACAGACATAACGACTCGAGCTCAACTACTGCATACCGCTGCGGGCACTACGCGGGGACAAACCCACGCCCGGACTACAGATCGGGGTCGGGGCGCACTTCCTATAGTACGTACATACATACATACACAGACATAACGACTCGAGCTCAACTACTGCATACCGCTGCGGGCACTACGCGGGGACAAACCCACGCCCGGACTACAGATCGGGGTCGGGGCGCACTTCCTATAGTACGTACATACATACATACACAGACATAACGACTCGAGCTCAACTACTGCATACCGCTGCGGGCACTACGCGGGGACAAACCCACGCCCGGACTACAGATCGGGGTCGGGGCGCACTTCCTATAGTACGTACATACATACATACACAGACATAACGACTCGAGCTCAACTACTGCATACCGCTGCGGGCACTACGCGGGGACAAACCCACGCCCGGACTACAGATCGGGGTCGGGGCGCACTTCCTATAGTACGTACATACATACATACACAGACATAACGACTCGAGCTCAACTACTGCATACCGCTGCGGGCACTACGCGGGGACAAACCCACGCCCGGACTACAGATCGGGGTCGGGGCGCACTTCCTATAGTACGTACATACATACATACACAGACATAACGACTCGATGTCATTTTGAAAGATGTCAAACCGTGCAACTGATTACTAGAATTGCGACTATTTCACTTTTAAAATTAAATTTTGGAATTTCTTTTTTTGTTTTTTTTTGAAACCCCTATAATAACACTAGCTCTCCGCCCGCGGCTCCGTCTGCGTGGACTACAGGTTATATCGTGCCCAACTGTGGGATAAAATGTAGCCTATGTCCTTTCCCAGGCTCTAATCTATCTCTGGACCAAATTTCATCAAAATCAGTTCAATAGTTTAGGCGTGAAAGACGGACAGACAGACAGACAGAGTTACTATTTTCATTTATAATATTAGTAAGGATTTAATGTGAACTCATGGACCCAAGGGCACGCAGTTTTATTTGAGAGTGGAAGACTTCTATGACCAAAATTTGTCGCTATGATAAAAATAAAAATCATAAAAAATATTGCATTGGAAAAGGGAAGTAACTAAATATTGGTAGTAGTCAGATTAATCCATGTGGTTAATCCCTACTAATATTATAAATGCGAAAGTAACTCTGTCTGTCTGTCTGTTACCTTTTCACGCCTAAACCGCTGAACCGATTTTGATGAATTTTGGTACAGAGATAGATTAGAGCCTGGGAAAGGACATAGGCTACATTTTATCCCACAGTTGGGCACGATATAACCTGTAGTCCACGCGGGCGGAGCCGCGGGCGGAAAGCTAGTCTTTATATATATAATACTTCTGTACGTGTGTTGACAGTGAACTCCTCCTAAATGGCTGTACCGATTTTAATGAATTTTTTTGTGTGTGTTCAAGTGGATTCGAGGATGGTATAGATTTACAAAAAAAAGAAATCCACCGGGAACGAAGTCGCGGGCGGACAGCTAGTATTAATATAGATTCTTGATAATTAATGTCATAAATAAAAAGAAAATATAATGATGATCAACAATTTGTAAATTTTTTTTTCCAGGTCCACAGCGGTGTAAGGTCGACGAATTTAAAATTACATGAAACGAAACAAAAAAATATATTTCTAGTAACTTATTGAGTGATATTGGATATCTTAAATGAAAATCAACTGATTTTATTACCTTAATACCTATGTAAAAAAATATCAAAATTTACAGCGAAACTTTGAAACCTGGTTTAAAATCAGTGAAAAAAATTATAAAACAAATTACAAGTTTGCGAGATTGCGTAAAATACTTACACCAGTCTTAAAACGCAGTACAAAAGTTTACTCGAATCTTACACCCGTATTCTAAGAAGTTAACTCGAAACTTCCTCCACTCAACTTCAGCTAAGGAGATCCTCGAAACGACCTCGAATTTGGTATTCTTAGTTGTCACCTCAAGATTCCTTGAACGTGGCATACAGCTACTCGACGATAGATGGCACCAGCTAGCGTAAATCTTTATTCGATATCAATCTTTAAGGATTTATTATCATATAGATAATCCACGAAATCTTCAAAATAATTCATTTTTCATATGAAAAAATAGCATACAACAGGTCCAAGCATCGAATAAAGCGTTAAGAAAATCTTAAGGTAGGTCGCGAGGTACCTTAACTTTGACAATTGATTACTCAAATCATCCTCGACTCCACTGAGGAAAATTGTAAAGTCGAGGACGGAAGTGTCAAATAAAAACGTCAAAATCCTTGACAGAGGTTGAGTGGAGTCGAGGAAATCTCGAGTTAACTTCTAAGAATATGGGTGTTAGTATCGTATTCCTTTCAATAAATTAGACAACTTTTCTTCTATGAACGCATTGTGTTCCCTAAAATATCGTTCAACGTTTTTTAACTACGTGTATCTGCAGCTCTAGCACGATAACAACTAACTCGCGCTCGACTCACGCTGAAACTTCACTTTGATTGCGCGAGCGTCCCGCGCAAAGGCTTGCTCGCCCTATGGCGTTGTCAATGTTAACATAGGACCGCGGTGTTGTCGCGGCGCTGTCACTATCTTACTCGGCCTGCTGACTTAGACTACTCTGTGAACATACCGCTCCAGTTGTTATAGAATAAAACAATTTTTTTGTTAAAAAATAAGAATTTTTTAAAACGCGTTAAAGAAATGTGTTTCATTTTATTTATTGGAATACGATACTAAGATGTTTCGCGTGATTAACATGTAACTCTATATACTACGCGATATGTAAAGTAAATAATTTCATTTACTTACGAATTCCTAACTTATTTATTAAAGAAATTGAAAAATTTTAGTCAAAATGTTAAAGAGCGACAGACTCTTAATAACACGAATGTAGTAAGTAAGCTGTCGAACAATACCATTGAGTTATACGAGCATTTGTTATGTTTCGTGATTATTAACATTTATATATTTAGTATTTTTATATTTGGTATAGATTATTTAATTATACAGTATACACATCTTATCGTGTAGGTATAGTCAAGTGTGTGGCAAACTTGACACTAGAGTTTTCAAACCGCACAATGGCTTCTGACTTGGTTTTAAAGACTAGTCAATCAGCAACAGTCGGGAACATCGGCCTACCGTGCCCTCCGAAGCACGGAAACGCTCGCTTTGGTCACCCATCAGGTTCTTTGCCTCACTGATCAGCGAGAGCTTATTATAAACATCAAGGTTACCGTTTAAGTAACACAGTATTTTGTGATTTCTCCAAATTTTCACTAAACTGTAGTATACAGGGTGTCGCGGACAACTAAGCAAATACTTAAATGGTGGAATCTAATACCCATAACTTATTATTTATTCCCGGAAATGTCAAGTTAAGGAGTTCTCGTTATTTATCTACTTTGTTTTGTCGCTACGCAACGTATCGCTACACCGCGCGCGATCACCCCGCGTCGCGCTTCTATCGGAGTGTGATGTACATTGCTGGTTTTCGTGTTTTACACTGCTATTGTTGTTTTTTAATGCAAAATGGATTGTATTCGAATAAATAATTTAATTTTAAAGCAGAAAATATTTAAAAACTTTAAATAAATTGAAAATTTTCCGTAGGAAAATTCCACTGGAAAATCATTTAGAATGATGGTCTGAATTCAGGGTTTCAGTTTTTGCGAAGGGTCCTTTACACCCTGTCATAAATTCGAAGTTTAGTGATCCTGCAGGTCAATTCCACAATAAACTGCAACTACACTACAGCACAACGTATATCAAATTGAGAAACTCGTTGACATTAAAATTTTTAAAGGCTCCGAATCACGTGCTCATAAATAATTTTTTTGGAAAGAAAAACTGTTTTTTCGTAAAAAAAAATCGTTTGCTCTAACCAACTGAGCTATCGTGCCTTTATAGACCTGTACCGCTAGATTTTTATGTTTCAAAGACATTAAAGTTGTTTGTTTTTTGCATATAGTTTTCGGACCATTTGCCCAACCTAATACATCAGTTTGTGTACTTGCTTAGGTATAAATTTAGGTATCTGCTTTTCTATCAGTATTGGACGTAAAAGAATATTAGAGATGAAAGTCAAGCGACGAATAGCTCGGTTGTTTGGCCGGTTTGGTCGAGTGGTAGTGGCGCTGCCTCTTGATCGACGGATCCTGGGTTCGAATCCCAGTCGGAGCAAATATTTGTGTAAAAAGCAGATGTTTGTTCTCGGGTCATGGATGTTTGTGTCTGTCTTTATGTGTGTTTCGAGGGACCCACGACACAAGGGAAAACCTTAGTGTGGGCCTTTTGAGTACATGGTTTTAGCACCGAGAGATCTAATCCTGGGGTCGTGGGCTCAAGTCCCATTCGTGCCTAACAGTTTTTCTTTTCCTAAAAATTGTTTATGAATAACCCACACGTTTTTATAATACTAAATATAAGACGTGGTTGTATGTTTTAAAAAAAAAGGCTAAATCACATTAACCCAAATACTTAAAAAAGGTCGATATCACGTTGTAAATGACAGTAGCAAGTTTGCAGTTGCAGTTTAGGAAAATTACTTTTTTCGGACTCGACATTGGCCTAATCAACAAATGAGAGCCCATAGACAAGAAATTTAATTGAATTAAAATCTGCCTGCTGTAATTGACACATGAAGAAAAGTAGATACTTACATAACATGTTGTCACTGCGGCACACATCTATAGGTCTACAAAGATCTTGTGGCCGAGGGGTGACAGTTGTAGCTAGTAGAACTTGTATTGTAAATAAAGGCGTCACCATGGAAACCGCGGGCCAAAAGATCTTTGTAGACCAGGGTACCTACCACGATCGTTTAAAAGCATTTCTGTTTAGGATCCAACTTTGAACTGCTTCGCAATTGGAATGTTTTTTAAAATGGTACCATGATGGCGCTGCTTTTGAACTGCTCGGTTGTCTATGGTCCATTTTTATTTTTAAAATAAATTGTCGCTGATCTGCCTTTGAATCGCAACAGCGCCAAAATTGAATCGCTTATAAGCCATCATGGTACGAATAAGCGTTGCAGACTTGTTTAGGTCCTAAATTGGATCGCGCTAAGCGATCATGGTAAACCTCCGGTACTATTGTTATAACGTCGAAACTCATTATTGCCATTTGTAAAGAATAGAAAAGAAAAAATATTTATTTTATAGGACGACATTCAGGATACCACTTAAAACAGGTCAAGATTACATGAAATACATACATTAAATAATTTAAATACATACATACGCATTCGTTATTTTGACCCTACTGACTCTACGCCTATTCGCAAAGGTGCAGTCTTCCCCAGAGACGAACAGGCAAGGAACTCCGAGGATAATCTTTTTAATCACATTACAAATTTTCTAATTTTAACTAAATCTGAAATAACTCTAGTGTAGTGTGTGTTGAAGAAACAAAAATAAATTATGTCTATGTCTACTGTTACTAATGTTGGCTTATTGATAATTTGATCACCGGATTTAGTACTGAAATGATCTCCAAATGTTAATATGATGACGAAACAATTATTTTAGGGAGTGACAACTTTTGGTGCTTAGAACAAGCTTAGGCTTCTCGTATAGTGCTGTATTGTCGGAAATGAACCTAATGCAACCCCTGTGGTAATTCGCCAATTTGGTGTATGTTTAGGTACTGTTTTTTGGTGGTCATTTACAAAATTTTAGTGTTGGTGGCAAAAACATTAAATTACATTTTTATATCAATGTTATTAATCACGGGCGTTATATTGGAATTTGTAGTAATTCGTTTCATTCGTAAAAAGAAAAAAAATACTGAACTCTTTCTCAATAATTAATAAAGACCTCAAGTAATTTTTGATTGTTATGGATAAATTTAAAAATGGTTAGCGGAACAGTAAGGTCGTACCTAATGAATCTGAACAACTATATCGAGAAATCCATGTGTAGAAGCTAATTTTTATTTTTTATTTTAACGTATATTCTTTAGACCCCTAGCACTTTTGCGTTTTCATAGATTTAAACGCGCGTGTTACGCGCATAAAACGCGCGTGTAAAGCGCGTTCGAAACTCGTTAGTATCGCTGTATCTGCGCGTATACGCGCTGTAAACGCGCGTTTCACGATCACCTCATGTGCTGATTACACATAGTCCATTGAAAAGTTACATTTGGGGTTGCGTTTTTTAGAGGACGCAATTTTATTTTTTTGATGTGTAGGGGGGGTCAGTGTAAAGCTAAAACCAAGTTTGTGGGGTCGCCACCCTTGTCCCACGGCCGCCATCTTGAAAATAGGGGTTGAAATGGTTTTTACGGTATATCTCTTAAACTATTTATTTTATAAAAAAAATTGTTAACATTTTTTGTTGCAAATTAAATTCTCTACAACTTTGGTCCAGTAACTTTTTGTCGTAGAACTATAAATAAAAAAGTTATAAGCGAAAATCTTCAGAAATTCGAGAAAAAAATTTATATATTTCGATGTAACTTTTTTTTATCATTTTCGAAAAAATGATATCAGACCATTTTTGTAGATCGTTTTTTGAGGAACAACTTTTATTTGCATCATTTTTTCATTAAGTCAATAGCTAAGGTTTTACAGCGCTCCGAAGTGAGTACTATTTTTCAGTACTCTTAACTATACCTATATTATACATGTGTACTAATAATATGTCATCAGTTATTGTTTTTTTTTATTTTTTTTTATTTTTTTTACTTTATTATAATTTTTTTAATTAAAAATTTTGCAAATTTATTAAAAATTAATTATTGACTCTTTTCCCCACCACCCACGAGGTAGAGTCTAGAGGCGCGTTTTTTTTTACGTGGTATCCCCGATAGGCCTAATCCACGGTGATTTTCTAAATTACAACTACTCCGTCCTCAGTCGTTTCGATGGACCAGGCTGCGGCTCAGCATCTGATCGGCTTTCTAAATTAAATACCAGTGGGAGAACTGGCGAAGGAAGGGGTGTTAATGTTGGCGGTTCATCATCAAAGTCATTTTCATCAATTAATTCTGAGAGTTCTATTACGTTGCTGCAAGTCTCTCCAGAACAATGGAAGCACACTGCAGAACATTCCAGTCCTGCTTTTCGACATCCACACATCGCTCCACAGTTTCCTTTGCATTTGCAAAAAATCAATTTTAGAAGCTCAGGGGGTGCTGGAGGTTTTGAGTTCTGCACTGGCATCAATAATTTTCCACATTTTTTCCAGCCCCAGTCTTCAGGATCATTATAATTACCAAGCCACGACTGGACCTGATGGTGGACTCGGAAAGTATGAAAGCGAGCTGTGTCTTGTGTTGGAGGAAGTGAATAATTAATTTTTAATAAAATTGCAAAATTTTTAATTAAAAAAATTATAATAAAGTAAAAAAAATTAAAAAAAAAAACAATAACTGATGACATATTATTAGTACATATGTATAATATAGGTATAGTTAAGAGTACTGAAAAATAGTACTCACTTCGGAGCGCTGTAAAACCTTAGCTATTGACTTAATGAAAAAAATGATGCAAATAAAAGTTGTTCCTCAAAAAACGATCTACAAAAATGGTCTGATATCATTTTTTCGTAAAAATGATTTTCATTAATTTCTGAAGATTTTCACTTATAACTTTTTTATTTATAGTTCTACGACAAAAAGTTACTGGACCAAAGTTGTAGAGAATTTAATTTGCAACAAAAAAATGTTAACAAATTTTTTTTATAAAATAAATAGTTTAAGAGATATACCGTAAAAACCATTTCAACCCCTATTTTCAAGATGGCGGCCGTGGGACAAGGGTGGCGACCCCACAAACTTGGTTTTAGCTTTACACTGACCCCCCCTACACATCAAAAAAATAAAATTGCGTCCTCTAAAAAACGCAAGGTAAGGCCTAAAAAATGTAACATTTCAATGGACTAAAAAGTTGTTTTGTAGGCGTATTTGTGACTGTGTTAGTAAAAGTAGTCAAGAAGAGCGATTTACAAAGCACAACACGATAATTCTGAACCTTAACGTCATATTACAAAGCACAACACGATAATTCTCAATCTTAACGTCATATTACAAAGCACAACACGATAATTCTGAACATTAACGACATTCTCCAACGTTGTACCTTTCCACTCACATTTTATTCATATCCCTTATTCTTGATGCGCAGGGTAGATATGTTAAGCAATTAAATTTTGAAAAATTGAAACCACCAAATGACCTAAATTCACTAAATGGTAAATGTAATTTAAAAGTTTGTGAATAGGCAACTTCGTCTCTATGAAATGTCTTTTAATTTTTTGTAACACGTGTGGGTTGACGAATTGGGAATGTGACGAATCGGGAAAGGCCGAAATAGGAGGAATTACTGTTTTACTGGGAATGAATAGAACTGCCAATTTGGAACGAATCGCTACAAATTCTACAATAAATTGATTAACAGTGTGTAAACTTTAGTAAGTACCTAAAGATTATTGGAATAAAACATGTTTTAGTTTAAATACGAGTTTCATTTCTTTTCAATATTAATTTATTTATTTTTTACCAGCCCATGTACGTCCCCACCTCAGGGCACGGGCCTCCCTTCGAAACACGAAGGGGATTTAGTCCATAGTCCACCACGCTGGCCCAATGCGGGTTGGTGGACCGCTCGTCTTTCGAAAGTGAACTTTCTTGGACGGGCGGGTTTCATCACGATGTTCCGCCGCTGAGCGAGAATTAGAAATCCGTACATAAATCCGAAATAGTGGTACAGGCCCGCACCAGGATTCGAACCCGCAATCTTCTGATTAAAAGTCTGGGTCATTACCTTTTTTATATTCCTTAAATCTCGTTTCCGGAAAAAAAGAATTTGTAGCCGATCATAGTGTAGATTCCACAATTTAATTATTTGCTAAGCTGTCCCTTACATTCTGTATAAATAACCATAATAATGGCGCTACTTTCCAGCACTGCATTGTAAAATAATTACACCTAATAAACCTAAATAAAAAAAACATCTATGCTGGACTGGGAGTAAAAAAAAACTTAGAATATGCCAGCGTAGGCAGCTGGCACATTCTAAGTTTTTCTTTCCAGATATACTTACAGTAAAAGCTTTGATCAACTATAGAATATACATGATCGAAGTCAGTAAGTGGGACGCGAGGGTCTTGCTGTATAATGGGCGAAAAGCTGACCACCTCTCACCATTACACAACATGTTCCACCTAATAACCCTCACCATTTGTATCAGACGTGGCATTAAGTGGTTTTCCAGAACCACTGATGTTCTACCTACCCCGTTAGGGATTACAAACATGAGCGTATATACAGGGTGTAAAGGACAGCTTAGCAAATAATTAAATGGTGGAATCTACCAATAACTATCATCAGCTATATAAGCAATCATTTTTTCCCGGAAACGTCATGTTAACTAAGTAGTTTTCATTATTTACCTATTTTGTCGCCACGCAACGTATCGCTACACCGCGCCCCGCGCGCGATCCCCCCGCGCCACGTTACTATCGAGTGCGATGCACATTACTGGTTTTCGTGTTTTACGTTGTTGTGATTGTTTTTTGTTGCAAAGTGGAGTGTATTCGATTAAATAATAAAATATAGCAGAAAATATTAAAAAACATGAAAAAAAAATCCACTGGAAAATCATTTAGAATGATTGTCCGAGTTCAGGGTTTCAGTTTTTGCTAAGGTGTCTTTTACACCCTGTATGTATGTATGCAATAAAAATCAAGAGTTAATTTCTAAAACATATTTATTTCATCTTACACAATAGAGACAGTAAGGCAATAGAAGGCGCAGGTATTTTGTACTATTGTACATTTTATTATTGTTTATGGCAACATTTAATGCAATATTTATCACAGAAATTGGTTGCCCGAAGCATTCGCTAGATGCGAGCGGTAGCGAACAGAGATTTGCGTAGGTACAAATAAAATTATAAAGTTTAAAAAACTGTGGAACTAAAATCAAGTTTTATTTTTATATTGAATGAACTACCATCGAAAAACTACAATACAGGGCTATAGGTAAATCTCTGTCAACCTCTCGGGTGCTAAATCAGTCCATGAAACTGAACAAGTTCCCCAAGAAACATAGGTCAAAATACGAAAAAAAAAATTGATCTCCCGTACAAAATGCACTATATGCTGATTAAGTTTTAATGGGAATTCAATTTTTTTTCGTATTTTGACCTATTATTGGGGGAAAGTTGTTCAGTTTCATGGACTGATTAAAGGCAATATAATATATACACGAAAAAATATTTAATAAAAGTATTGTGATATGTGACAAATATTGAATTAAATAAAATGTTTTGATTTATCTTACTTATCAATATACACTACAGATAAATAAAGGCTGACCAGGAATAGTTCATGATAAACTTGAAGTATTTTCGGGCGAAATTGTAATGTCTTTTCAGCGCCATCTATCGAGCTATGTTGGAAACAATCATGATTCTGTTTATATCAGATTTATTGTGTCATGTTTTCTCCGCAATTAAGACAACTTTTTTTTATTTCCTGGTCGATCTTTATTTTCAAAGTTAGAATTATGTATGAATGTATGTAGATTTAACAATTGTGAGACAAATATATAATAATGTTACACATAACACATAAATAGCTCGGCTATTTTCTTGATATGTTTTAAATTATTGTTTTTCGTTGAGAAAAAATCCTCAAAAATAAAGGTTATATTTTGATAGTTTCTCGTTATTTTTTTCATGATGTTGGGAGGTACTACAATAAATAACAAGCGCCGAGTGTGAACAAACACATAAACATTGAGATTTTAATAAGGAAAATTGAGTGATGTTTTTTATAAAGCTTGTTTCTTAAACAAGAACTTACAATACACACATTTCGAGTAAATTTTACTAAATTGTGAGGTGATGTGCTACAAACAAGTCTTAGAATATACATTTAGAAATCCACAAGATGTGAAAAATTATGTGGTCAAAATTCAAGATGGCGGCACAGGAAAATGTCACATGAAAAAATATGTTTTCGACATCGCGTCGGGATTTTTTGACAGCAAAATGAACTGAGAAGAACCGAGGAAAAATTAACAAATGATCTTGATAGCCGGGCGGCCTCTGAAGTGGACGCCGTTTTAGATAATTAATATGAGATTATTGGACAGAAAAATTGTTATTAAATAAACTTTTTTGACCACAGTTTTTCTCACCTTGCAAAAAATTAATCCTTAAATACTGTATTAATATTAATATCGATAACTGTACATTATTTGGTCGGACAAGAGATAACTACTATTTATTAAAATATTATTGTATTGAAGCTTGAATATATGACCTCGAACGTAGGTATATAAAATATACTTATATATGTGACTGTCTGGTAAAGGGTATTCTATAAAAGCAGAAACTATTTTACTTTAAGCGGACTTCTATACATCTTAACTCATTCCGTAGTTTCATAATGACAGGATAGATGTCGCATGCTGTGGATTTTTCAATAATGGTTCTTATATTTATAAAAACGGGACCCTATTACTAAGACTCCGCTGTCTGTCCTTCTGTCACCACGCTGTATCTCATGAACCGTGATATACAGTTGAAATTTTCATAGATGATGAATTTCTGTTACCGCAATAACAACAAATACTGAAAATCAGAATACAATAAACATTTAAGGGGCTCTCATACAACAAACGTGATTTTTTTGCTCGGTTTTATAGATAATGGTACGGAACCCTTCGTGCGCGAGTCCGACTCGCACTTGGCCGTTTTTATGACAATTTCTTCAATAATCAACGTCATCTAGAGTCAGATATAATAGTCTTATCTAAGTTACTGATTTTTAACTTAGACGTAGACATAGATTTAGTTCTGATCCGGGCCTACAGGTGGCGCTAATAGTATTTTAAACTGTGGTATCGTTTGTCGCCGCAGAAACCAAGAGACAAGTGTGAGTACCGATGAGTATGTGGCAGCATTGAAGCTACTAAGCCAAAGATGCGAATTTGAGCAACCGCGGAAAATAACATGGGAAGATATTAAGACCTCACACAACTATTTTTTTTTACCAGCCCATATACGTCCCCACCGAGGGGCACGGGCCTCTCTTCGAAACACGAAGGGGATTTAGGCCATGCGGGTTGGTGGACCGCTCGTCTTTCGAAAACGAATTTTCTTGGACGGGCAGGTTTCATTTACATCACGATGTTTTCCTTCACCGTTGAGCAAGTTATAATTAGAAATCCGAATTTATTGGTACAGGCCCGCACCAGGATTTGAACCGGTAACCTTTCGATTACAAGTTTGGCTCATTACCAAGTGAGTTATCACGCAGTGTGGGATCATAAACTAATATTTTTTTATTTTAGTATTCCAAAAAATGTCATCCTCACCTACTAGCGGTGCACCCCGCTTCGACAGCTCTGACATACTACAGCCCTTAATGGTCTAAAATAAATCAGGAAAATTATGGACGCCATTTTAAAATAAAAATAGGTAAAAAAACTTTGTAAGTTAAACGGTTTTATGTTAAACATACATTGCAATGTTTAAGATAAATGTACTAAAAACCAAAAAATAATAAAATAGATACAATCGTGGGAATTATAAACATATGCATAGACTAGACTAAAATAAAACCGTGGGGCACGTCAATTGTTTATCGACTTAATGTGCCCCACGGTTTTATTTTAGTCTAGTCTATGCATATGTTTATAATTCCCACGACTGTATCTATTTTATTATTTTTTGGTTTTTAGTACATTTATCTTAAACATTGCAATGTATGTTTAACATAAAACCGTTTAACTTAAAAAGTTTTTTTACCAGTTTTTATTTTCTAGTTTTTAGTTTTTATTAAAAACATACATTTGGTAGCGGCGGCCATCTTGTATTTCAATTTTTTATAGTATATTGTATTCTGCTTGTTGAGCCCTTTCGTTTGATACCCATATTAATGGGATTGATAAAACCTACGTTATCCGCCATTTTGTAGCGGCCGCCATCTTGGATTTAAATTTTTTATAGTATATTGTATTCTGCTTGTTGAGCCCTTTCATTTGATACCCATATTGATGGGATTAATAAAACATAAATTATCCGCCATTTTGTAGCGGCGGCCATCTTGAATTTATAATGATAATGAATAAACATAATTGTATTGTCACCAAAATCCAAAGTGTATACAAAATTTCAGATTAATCGGTTGACAGGAAGAGGGTGAAATTTGAATTACTAAATTTGACCCAAGAATAATAAATAAAACAAACGGGGTGAGCTAAATAAAACCGTTTAAAAAGAATTGAACTGGAGGATAGCTTGGTGCGACATCGGACCGTGTACGCGTCAGCGACGGGGCTACGCGTGACCTATGACTCTTCTTCTATCCTGTAGGTATAGTCAAGTGTGTGGCGAACTTGGCTAACCCTGGTGTCAGAGTTTTCAAACCGCACAATGGCCTCTGACTTGGTTTTAACGACTGTAGTCAACCGACAATTGCCGGGACCGACAGCTTAACGTACCCTCCGAAACGCTCGTGATAAATTGCCACTTTGGTCACCCATCAGGTTCCCTGCCTCTGTGTACGTTGCTTAACCTATGGCTGTGGCGTGTGTGTGGAAGGCCCCTTGCAGTACATTCTCTTAACGACTACTTCTAAACTGGTATCTTTTATCAGACAGCCGCATATATTTCTTCCTTCCTAATTACATATAATTAGGCTATGATTTTGGTGTACAATGCATTGAATTTTATTCACGGATTAAAATATGGGTTATAATTTAATCAGCAAAGTCCTACGAGCACTCAACCCTAAATAGAGACGTAATACAAGGCGACCCGAACCTGTCAACTCGTCAGTGGCTAGTCACTGATATATAACGCACGCCCTAGCGATCGTGTTCGGAATCTCTTCGGATTACTTCGCACCTAGTTGACAAAATCGTTTTCTTTCAAATTCGCATTTATTACATCTCTAAATAGGGTTGAGTGCTCGTAGGCAAAATTTTACCTAACCTGACCATGTGACCATATCTTTGCTAACTAAATGATTTATGTCTTTGCAGGTCGTTCAAATATTTCTCTTAAAGTATTATTTTATATTAAAATTATTTTAAATCAGCCAGCGATAATAAAAGATGTGAGCTCTCTAAACTCAACAATTTTCCACAAGAAACAAACTGAAAAATACTTTTTCACTCATCTTCATACTGCTTATTAATAATAGTTTAAGGCAAGATTTTAAGTAATTTTTAGGGAGAGAAAAATATTCGGCGTGAATGTGACTAGTACCCACGACCTCAGTATTAGATCTCCTGCTCTAACCAACTGAGCTATCGTGCCTTCAAGTCAAGCAGCGAAATTTCTCATTCCCTTACTAAGCACATTACGTCGTGCGTGTAGGTTAGCGCCATCTGTGTCTCGTACGGAGAACTACAGACCCTCCTCAGTATGACGTCTTCGAAGTCAGTGGCGTGGAACAGTTCGTTTACCGTGCACCGGATGATGTCGTCTTTGGTTTCGCCGCTTGACTTGAAGGCACGATACCTCAGTTGGTTAGAGCACCAGGTGATCTAATCCTGGTGTCGTGGGTTCAAGTCCCATTCTCGCCGAATATTTTTCTTTCCCTAATTGTGATAGCCATGCGGGTAAGCGTTTTAAAACTTCGCGTGCTTTTTGAACACATGGTGTACAGATTTGTATCGCAAGCGAAGGGTTAAAAATACTAAATTTTAAGTATTTTCGTATAGGTAGCTTGGGACAAGTTGTTCAGTTTCACGGAAAGAATCACATCAATTTTCGCTTTCTAATTTAACATTACCCGTG
The DNA here is from genome assembly GCA_949987775.1 of Aproaerema taeniolella. Lineage (NCBI taxonomy): Eukaryota > Metazoa > Arthropoda > Insecta > Lepidoptera > Gelechiidae > Aproaerema > Aproaerema taeniolella. The sequence goes on from OX465272.1 coordinate 805,052, forward strand.
TAATTAAATGTGCTTTTTCACTAATTTAAAAACTATATTTAAGAATAAGTACCTATGCATTTTATATAGGGCTTTAGGTAAGCCTCTTTCAACCTCTCGTGTGGTTAATCAGTCCATGAAACTGAACAACTTTCCCCCAATAATAGGTCAAAGTACGAAAAAAAATTTTGATCTCCCATACAAAATGCGCTATATGCTGATGAAGTTTGTATAGGAACTCAATTTTTTTTTCATATTTTGACATATTATTCTGGGAAAGTTGTTCAGTTTCATGGACTGATTAACCACCCGAGAGGTTGAAAGAGATTTACCTAAAGCCCTGTATAGGGGTTGGAATTAAAGTACACATTTTTATCAACTGATGGCGTTCTTTAAGGTATATTTTTTTATTATAGGACCATACAAATTCATCTATCTATATTTTCAAATTTATGGTATATACCTGATATATGCCATAAACTTGAAAATTTAGATGAATTTATCAACTAGCTTTGATTAAAAATTTAACTTTTTATTTATTTATTTAATCAATGCAAAGTTTGAAAAGATATAGTTACATATTCACGTAAAAACGAATGGACTGATGATGTAACTTTACCGTATTATAGCTAATTCATCAAAATAACACAATTTCTACTGAAATAATATCAGTAACAAAATTTGTTTTAAGGTTTCGACAAAATAGAGGTGTACTTTTTTTTAAACTACAGGGCACCTGGCTAGAATGCCTAACACCCTGTGGGCTAAAAAAAACTACAAAATGGGCCCCTTCAAATGTGAGAAGGAGACGCGGTCGCCCACGAAAGAGATGGCATGACGAATTGGACTCTTCCACAAATTGGTGGCGAATGGCTGAGGACTGTGGGGTGTGGACAAAGAAAAAGTAGGCCTTTGCCGAGGAGTGGGATCCTGAGGGCTTGTAATAATAATACATTACAAGTAAATCAGCAATTAATATGACAGAATAACATACCAGTGAATCGTTTTTATCGACTCATCTTTGCGTTGAAAAGACGGACGGAAACATGTTTTATTTTAATTCTAACCCCTATAAACCGACCTAAAGCTAAAAGGCAAGTTAAAGGTAACAAAATGGTGGAAATATGTATGAGGGAGTACTTACTCATAACTAGTACAACCTTAAGGGGATGGCAGAGTTAAGCAAAACTACTTATTGCCTCAGTTATATGAATAAGGCCTGTATTACAGACGGACACTCAAGACTTGATCTATACAAGACTTGAGATATTGATTAAGGGACCATCCATAAATTACGTCACACGTTAAGGGGTAGGGAGGGGGTCGACAAAGTGTGACATTGTGTGACAAGGGGGTGGGAGGGTCATAAGTTCCGTGACGTCACATTTCAAAATGTGTTATGAGTATCAAAACACTTTAACTATTAACGACCAACTTAACCTCCTCAGTTCCAAGCATTCTTTTTAAGTTTATTCTTTTGTTGAGATAATGAGTTTTGAGTTCCCAAAAATTAAGTACTGCATTTATTAGAAAATTACAATAAATTGAAAATATGTGACGTCACGCTGTGATTATGACCAGCTGTGACAAGGAGGGGGAGGGGGTCAAAAAATCATGAAATTCGTGTGACGTAATTTATGGATGGCTCCTAAGTTTGATTATCTCTTCCTCTCACTATCAAATGACAAAGACGACTGCTAATCAAGTATAGATCAGAGTCTGACACCCATATTCTAAGAAGATTACTCGAGATTTCCTCGACTCCACTCAACCTCTGTCAAGGATTTTGGTGTTTTTATTTGACACTTCCGTCCCTCGACTTTACAATTTTCCTCAGTGGAGTCGAGGATGAATTGAGTAATCAATTGTCAAAGTTAAGATACCTCGCGATCTACCTTAAGATTTATTTAAAGCTTTAATCGATGCTTGAGCTTGTTGTGATGCTACTTTTTTATATGAAAAATGAATGACTGAAGACTGAAGATGAGCTGGTGCCAGCTATCGTCGAGTAGCCTGTTTGCCACGTTCAAGGAATCTTGAGGTGATAACTAAGAATACCAATTTCGAGGTCGTTTCGAGGATTTCCTTAGCTGAAGTCGAGTGGAGGAAACTTCGAGTTAACTTCTTAGAATATGGGCGTGAGTCGCGTTCTGCAATACAGACATACTGCCGTACTCAGAGACGTCAATTAAAGTTTAGAAGTAATTAAATGTCATGCTATCCTTGTTTATATCAACAGGAGTGAAAGAGACAACATCAGAGTTTAACAGTACTTAACTTTAATTGACGTCTCTGAGTACGGCAGATAGTATCATTAATTTTAAAGGACGTTAACTGGCGAAAGTACGTTGATTTTTTTGTTATATCATATGGCATGTATGTTGACTACTTCAGTACTGCGAAGGACTAGGTTTTACATAAATATTTTTTAGGGAAAGAAAAATATTCGGCGCCAATAGTACTTGAACCCACGACCCCAGGATCAGATCTGGTGCTCTAACTAACTGAGCTATCGTGTCTTCAAGTCAAGCGGCGAAATTTCTCATTCCCTTACTAAGCACATTACGTCGTGCGTGTAGGTTAGCGCCATCTGTGTCTCGTACGGAGAACTACAGACTCATACCACTTGTTGCAAAGCAGATTATGACAAGGGCGAAACCTATTAACGATTTTAATTTAGTAGGTTTCTCATGTTAAAAACAAAGATAAAACTTAAAAAGAAGCAATTCCTATGAATAAGGCAGTGGTAAAAACTAGACAGTTTCAATTTAAAAAATAGCGTCTAAAATTGAGTATTTCGATTGTAAGACTTAGCTTTTAAAAAATCATCCCATACATACTTCCAACCAAAAATGACTACAAAGAATAACTTTAAATTACCTATTTCTCGAAAATTAAGTCAACAACTTTCCGCAAGGAACAGATCGAAATATGCAAAAGTAGCATCTTCATATTAGTGTTGCATAACTATTGATAGTATTTTCAAAAAAAAAAGTTCGACTTTTTAAACTGAGGCGGTCAGCTGATGATTGCTTGTATGAAAAATCAATTTTTTTCTTTTCATACTTTGATCCATGTTCCTTTGGGAAAGTAGTTCAGTTTATTCGGCCGATTCACATTAGTGTTGCATAACTATCGATAGTTTAGCTATCGATAGTTGACCTTGAGAAACAATAAGAATGTTGATAGTATCGATAGCCAATAGTTTGCAAAACTATTGATGACAGACCAAACTATCGATAGTATCGATACTATTGATAGTATTGATTCAAAACTATCATTACTATCGATACTATTAGAATTCAATAGTATCGATAGTTTGGTCTGTCATTAATAGTATCGCAAACTACTAGCTATCGATACTATCGATAGCCCATCGACATTCTTACTGTTTTTCAAGGTTACGATAGTATGGATAGACTATCGATACTTTCTACTATTGGTTGTATTGCCTTAGCATGAAAAATCGAAGATATTTTAGTAATTTCTTACGGAAAGTTGTTTAATTTTCACGCGTGTTGACATACTTAAGTTCTGATAACTGATTTCAAATCACATCGTCTATTTAAAATAGAGTATCATTTAAATGATTAGCAATATATTGGTGGATTGGTCAGCATACAATCATATATGGTCAGCAAAGTCAAAGGCCATAAAAGTCTTCAATTGGAAGACTTCCCAAACAGGCCCTTATCTCGCTTGTGTTAACGCCGCGCCAGTTTTCGTAGTGCAAATGGGTAACCTGACTTGCTGCTGTATTTAGACTTAAAAGACCATGAAAAGCATTAAATTTTATTTCAGCCCATATACGTCCCCACCTCAGGGCACGGGCCTCCCTTCGAAACACGAAGGGGATTTAGTCCATAGTTCACCACGCGCCCACAATGCGGGTTGGTGATTATTATAATGACTTTATAAGACTCAATCAATTATCAAAGAAGCTTATATGCTACGGCCGCAATTTATGCTACGGCCGCTAATAATGTTTTAGGTTTTCGTACCCAAAGGGTAAAAACGGGACACTAAGACTCCGCTGTCCGTCCGTTTGTGTCCATCTGTCACCAGGCTGTATCTCATGAACCGTAATAGACAGTTGAAATTTTCTCAGATGATGTATTTTTGTTGCCGCTATAACAACAAACACTAAAAAACAGAATAAAATAATTATCCCATCAACAAACGTGATTTTTTTGCTCGTTTATATAGATAAAATGGTACGGAACCCTTCGTGCGCGAGTCCGACTCGCACTTGGCCAGTTTTTTTGCCGACCAAATCATTACATTGCTAACCATTTAAACACATATCTTTAAAATACAACCATGATAAATTGTGCTAATAATAAAACATCTACGCGATATGTGTAGTGTACGTGTCATACAAACTTCAAACACTTCTCATACATGTATTAAACATGAAATGCGCTGGTATCACTAGGGTTGCTGTTGAAAAAAATGTAAACATTTTAAGGGTAAAGTAAAAGAATACCCTAGATTTAACAGGGAAATAAATGTAAAAGAAATTAAGCTAAAGGAAGACGAAAATGAAATAATTAAAATTAACTTAAGTAAACAATTGTATAATAATAATAATAATTTACTGAAATGATATTTAGAGTACACTCAAGAGCACGTCAAGCTTGACACTTTGGACTTTGGACCGGCCCTGCATTGTATGGCGCGCAGTATAAATCAGAGAGCAATAAAATGCAATAAAATATTGAATTGAACTCAGCTTAAAATGTTGTGTAAAGCGTGACCTGCTCTTGACTGTACATAAGCAACTGAGAGAGACAATATGCCAGCTTTTCTCGGCCATACTGTATGAGTGAGTATGGGACGCGAGGGTTTTTCAGTATGATGGGCGAAAGACTGACTACCTATCACCACTATACTCATCTCTATCTAATAACCCTTATATTTGTGACTGTGAAAATGGAAAGGTATAACTTTCATGACAGTCGTTAAGGTTCACAATTAGTGTGATGAGCTATTGTAAATAGCTCTTAGGGGCCGTCCACATATTGCATCACGCAAAATTTCGAGTTTTTGAACCCCTCCCTCCCCTATGTCATGCATTTTAGGTATCCCTTTAACATGTATGGTCACGTTTGGTATGACCCCCCCCTCCCCCATACTGTGACGTAATATATGGGTGACCCCTTATTGACTACCTCGAAAGTTGTACATTTTACTAAACACAGTCACATTTAATGTCAAGTGTGATCTAAATATCATTTCAATAAAAATAAATAAAAACTAATACTACAATAGTAATATTTACACTTAAAACTGAGTATCACTGTTACATAATATAAATAATAGTTTTTAATAAGTATGTTTTAATAAAAACAATAATAATAATGGTAAATGTCGTTATTTGATTATGGCAACTTTGTCGTTATTGTTATTTATAATTATTTCGATATCATTATTATCAAGTCATGTATTTTTACTTCATTTTATTTAATAATGAATAAAATTCAAAATCTTATTCAGTAATTGAATGATAACTAATAATATCTAAATAATTAATCAAATAACAGTTCATATTAATAATTATATAATAACTCATAATTGGACTTAATTTTTAAAAGTCACTTTTTAAACTATACATTTTATATGATTCATCATTGGAAAAATGTATCAGTTTTTTATTATAAATCTTCACGGTAAAAGCAGAAAGATCAATACATTTCATGTCACAAAAAAATAGACTGTCTATTTCATGCTTTTTTTAAAACTAATCAGAATTTTTTGACAAGTTTCATTTTTCAAAAAACTGATAAATTTTTCCAATGTTTTTTTTTTTTCACTTACATCAATAAACTTGTGATTGGTATAAGGCACTTTCTAGTACACACTAAAGCACGCCAGACTACACGTTGACACGACGCCTTTATTGCGCTTGTAATAGAGGCTATTTTCGTAGTGCAACCAGCCTAATATGCTAATGACACTTCACTTTCATATGAGACTTCCGAAACAACACAAGGAAAATTTGACCCTATTAGGAGCGTCGGTGGTCTCACGGCTAGTGGGTCGGATTCGTAAGCGAGAGGTACCGAGTTCGATCCCCAGTGCCACCATGTACCAATGACTCATTTTCTGAGTTATGTACATTAGTTGCACACCGATGCTCTTACGGTGAGGGAAAACGTGAGGAAACCTGCACATTTAGGAGGCTGAATGTGTAACCATGGTTCAATCCGGTCAGGTTCCCCTGTTAGCAGGGTCACGGAGGTCAGACGGCAGTCGCTCCACTGTAATAACTTGACCTGCCAGACTCTGGATCATGGTCAAGCGTATCCCGAATGAGAAACGGGACTTAGCGCTAGGAAGAAGAAGTTTTAATTCCTCTTGCGTTTGAATCAAAAGGAAATCATGAATTCTTAATATATGCTGTGAAACATGGTATAAAGATGTTATAAATAAAAATTGGAACGGGAAATCATGTTTCACCATATACATACACCAATGTCATTCATTAAACTATCTCAAAATTAGAAATCAAATTAAAAATTAACAAATATCATAAATGTCAATGTTACAAATATAAAAAATAATAGGGTCCATTATCATAGTTGCTTCGGAAGTCTATATTATCATAAGAGTGAAGTCTCAATGCACATATCAGACCAGCTGATGTGCACTAAACTTGTATATGTGTACTATAGGCAAGCAAAGTCGTGTGCTATAACTAGTTTATTAACTACACATTGTATATTTAATTTCACATTTGGTAATTTTGATTTTCTGATTTGTTTTATTTTAAAAAAGATTTTTTTAAGCTTAGTTGAGCAAAAACTTTAGAAATAAAATGAGTTTTGAAAAAAAAATGTGAAAAACATTGATTCAAGGAATAACACAGGCTACAAAAAAATTCGAGAGTTGAATCCGAGTAGAAAGTTAGTAATGTTTTTTTTTTATCAGCTCATTCTATACGTCCCCACCGAGGGGCACGGGCCTCCCTTTGAAAAACGAAAGGGATTTTAACCAAATTATCTTTAGTAAATCTCTAAAAAAAATTAAAGCCGCGCGTAAAATAAAGAGATCAATATGTGCACCACAAAATCAAAATTACCAAATTATTTTTTACGTATTTTTTCAAAGTTTCTTTGACCAATAAATAAGCGTTGAGTTATCGTATTGATATGGAGTGACTTCAAATTTGTTAGCGAAGCTAAAGAGGATGATTGTACGGACTGCTGCAACTCAGGTTACCACACGCGTGCACTCTGTGCTGTTGTGATAAGAGCGGTTTTGCAATGAAAATGGAGTAACCTGCGCTAGCCTCTGTACCAATGAAACTGATATTTTTTCTTTTCATACTTTGATCCATGTTCCTTAGGGAAAGTTGTTCAGTTTATTCGGCCTATTCACATTAGTATTGCATAACTATCGATAGTATGGCTATCGATAGTTGACCTTGAAAAACAGTAAGAATATCGATACTATCGGTAGTATCGATAGCCAATACTTTGCAATACTATTGATGACAGATCAAACTATCGGTACTATTGAATTCTAATAATATCGATACTATCGATAGTATGTATCAAAAATATCGATAGTATCGATAATATCGACATTCTTACTGTTTTTCAAGGTTACTACAGTATCGAGATACTTTTAACTATTGGTTTCAACACTAATTCACATCCTTAACTTTCACTATTGTCAAAAATTCAAAAGTCATTCAATAAAAACGACAAATCTATTCTTATTAACTGGCCAAAACTCCGCGTAGATTTAAAAAAAAACTACGCATTAACCGTATTACGGTTCGTTACGTCGTTACAGCTGTCGTTATCGTTAGCGTTAACGTCGCTATCAATCGCCGGCAGATTATCTATAACTGAGCTTAACGTATCTGTTATATTTAACTCATTGTTACTATTAGTAACAATATTAGCGTTATTATTTTGAGTAAGGTTATTAGCAACGTTATTGTTGTGAATCACGTTATTGGTATTATTATTAGCGTTATTATTTTGAGAAACGTTATTAGCAACATTAATGTTGTGATTCATGTTATTGGTATTATTATTAGCGTTATTACTGTAAATAACGTTGTTATTATCAGCGACAGTGGTAACAGTAATATCGTTTTCAGTAACAGCGGTAACTGTGATAACGTTATTATCGTTATCGACTGTCGTAGGCGTGACGTCATCGTAACACGGCGGCATTTCGACGTTGTTTCTCGCTCTGTCTTCAGTAGTTGGTGTAATTTCTTCTCTTTCTGTGTTTAGTGCGTCTCTGGATAGATACTCCGGGGGCGGACCGAAGAGTTTGTATCTCATGGCTTCAGTATAAGGCGGGGGTCTGTTCGTTCCATCCAGAGGGTAGTTTTCAAAATTCGCTCCTAATAACCTTATAGTTCTACCATTTAGGGTGTAAGTATCGTTTGAGTTTAGCCTGACGAAATCTAGATCGTCTATGTCCAACTCGGCGATGTTAGGCGTGTCGGGCCGTCGATCTAGACTCTGCCTTCTGAACCTAGGTATAGAGAGCTGGAACCTACCTAGCTGCAGGGTCAGAGGCCTGGGCCGGTTGATCTGGTCTATGACCCGGTCGAGGTTGGACCGTAAAGTGCGGCGGCGGTAGAACTCTACTGGGGTGGCCATGTAGTTGAGATCGCGGCCGCAGTTTAATATCTGAAACAATATTATAACTTATTATTAGGGAATCCAAGCGCTGTGGCACTCGCTGATCTTGACCGATCAGTGAGGTTAAGTATCGTACATAGGCAGGGAACCTAATGGGTGAGCAAAGTGGCAATTTATCACGAGCGTTTCCGTGCTTCGGAGGTCACGTTAAGCTGTCGGTCCCGGCTGTTGTCGATTGACCAGTCGTTAAAACCAAGTCAGAGAGTACGTTGCTTAACCTCACTGATCGCTTATCCCGGGCAATAAGTTTTTTTTTTTTAATTATAAGATGGGTTAATTTTTGACCTCAATCTTGACCGTAAAGGTCAAAGATGAGGTCGACGAAGGAGCGAGTTAACCCAGAAAATGCCTATAAAAGCACTGGTACTCCCACGCACCGACGGAACACAGCAAGCTGTTTGGCGTCGGACTTCGGTAGGAGGGTGGTCGCGAACCAGACGACCCTTTACAGAGCCTACCACACCGCATGAGACCATAGGGTGATACCTCAGATTCAGAAAAAAAATGAAGTGTCGTTGCCTGGGATGGATCACTAGGAGGCAGGTCTCATTTGTGTTTCCTTAGTCGCCTCTTACGACACCCACGGAAAGAGATGGGGTGGTGTTATTCTCAACCGATCACCACACGGTTGAAGCTATTGTAGTATATACCTGTGCGTTATCCGCGTTGAGGTCGCAGAAGGTAGGGCTCCGGTAGCGGTCCAGCGGCACGCCCCGCGCCCCACCGCGCGAGGGGGACGACTGGCATGACGTCACCACGGGGCGAAGCTCCACGTCCAGGCATTGCGTGGGGACCTGCATTACATACCATTACGATGCATTACATACTTTTTTTTTGTTTTTTGCAATTACTTACATTATTTTTATTTTTGTGCAATTTACTTTATTGCACAATTTGAAAAATAAAAACATACAAAAAGGTACAAAAAAACCAACAAAAAGAAATTCAAAATTTTAATTTCAAAAGTGAAATAGTCGCAACTCTGGTGATCAGTTGCACGGTTTGACATCTTTCAAAATGAAAGTTTAATATAATTAATATGACATACTTGTCATATTTGTAATAGAGCTGCGCAATAAGATAAATTTAATTAATTTTAAATAATATTTTTTTTTGGTTTTTTTGAAACACGTTGCATATGCGATCTTATCGCTTCAAGCGATTTCTTCTAGGTAACTTTTGGGTATGAAAAAGTCGCTAAGTAAAACTAAGAGCGGGCGCAATATTTAAACTTAAACAATATACAGGGTGTCCCACTGCTATGCCACATGGAGCGAAAGTACCTTAACTATTGTAGATGAGACATACTGAAAGAAGACTTTGTTTTAATTTAAAAAACAATTTAAACTGCATTCGTAAATTTAAAAAGAAAACCTAAATGAACCGGGGAATCGAACCCAGTACAAGAGAAACCCTGTAGTTTTATAATGCCGATCGGAAAGCTTCACCATGAGGATTATTTTTTGCTAAATAACATAACATAAGAAATAAAAGGAAGACCATAATATGATCAAATAATACCGGCTAAGTGCGAGTCGGACTCTATAAAAACCATTATCTGTATAAAAACGGCAAAAAATCACGTTTGTTGTATGGGAGCCCCCTTAAATATTTATTTTATTCTGGTTTTTAGTATTTGTTGTAATAGGACCAATAGAAATAAATCATCTGTGAATTCAACTCTCTAACTATCACGGTTCATGAGATACAGCCGGTGACAGACGGACAGCGGAGCGTTTTCCCTTTGGGTACGGAACCCTAAAAAGCGACAAGGGGCGAAATAATCAAGACACTCAAAAGAATACGGTTTTGTCGCTTTTTTGATCATGATATGGTCTTCCTTTTATTTCTGATGCTATGTTATTTTAGTAAAAATAATCCTCGGTGTGATAAAACTGTCAAAATACGAAAAAAAAGAAACATAGGTCAAAATACGAAAAAAATTTGATCTCCCATACAAAATGTGCTATATGCTGATGAATTTTGTATGAGAACTCAATTTTTTTTTTCGTATTTTGATGATTTTTTTAACCTCTTATACAAAATGCGCTATAAACTGATGAAGTTCGTATGGGAACTAATTTTTTTTTTCGTATTTTGACCTATGTTCCTTGGGGAAGTTGGTTAGTTTCATGGACCGATTTACCACCCGAGAGGTTGCAAGAGAGATACCTAAAGCCCTGTATAATTTTCCGGTGACATACACATTATTGCAGGTCCTAACTCAGTGGCTCTGTACTAACCTGTCGATACCGCGAGTTGAATATCTGCGTCAGTCTGGCCAGTCCGAAGCCCCGGTCGTCGAGCGGGGACTCCGCCCCTCCCGGCGGGGGCTCCGCGCCGGACGGGGGCTCCAACCCACACTATACACAATAAGTCACAACTTACTTATGTTAAAATAACAACAGCGCCATCTGTTGAGAGGTCCACGACAGTTGGGTAGTTGATTTATATTAAATATACAAGATATTTCAAAAAAACCCGAAAAAAAGATAATTCAAAATGAATTAAAATTTAGCTTATTGCACAGCTCTATTACAAATATGACAAGGATGTCATATTAATTATATGAAACTTTCATTTTAAAAGATGTCAAACCGTGCAACCGATTACAAGAGTTGCGACTATTTCACTTTTAAAATTAAATTTTGGAATTTCTTTTTTTGGGTTTTTTTGAAACACCTTGTATATTTTTTTATTTATTTTATTAATATACGTAATATAATATAAGAATACGAAATAAAATTTGAAATTTATGTTGTTATTTCTACGCGAAGTACCACCCTTACCTTGTCGAAATGCCTCGGATCCGTACTGAGCACTTTTTTAAATCTATACTATATAATATTATAAAGAGGAAAGATTTGTATTTTTGTATGTAACGAATAAACTTAAAAACTACTGGACCGATTTCAAAAATTATTTCACCATTATCCCTGAGTAACATAGGCTACATAATTTACCCGAATTCCCATGGGAAAGAAGTCCCGAGCGGAATGAAGGTGCTTGAATAAAGACATTTATTATTATTATTATAAACTAATTACCTGCATCTGTGGACTGCCAGGTGGTTCGAGTCTGGCTGCCTCCAACAAACGAGATGCCTCGTAGCAAGGAGGGAAACTACTCGTCTGCATATATATATACACACACACGTTAGTCACAACACATACAGTGGGGGGTTAGGCAGGGGGCCGGTAGGTGAGATTTTTTATTTTTTTAGTCAAACTAGTATTGAAAATTCAGCTTTAGCACTTGCTCGTCTGAAAATTATGGCCCTCCATGTATCTCGAGTATGCTTTTATAGCTTCTCAAACAGACTTCTTTTGTATGAAAAATCGTGCAATGTCCCTAGACCGTGTTGATGTGTGTATGTGCACTGGTTAGTAACAGGTAATATTATTGTTGATATGTATGGTCTCATTAAAACGAGAACAGGCCATGGTCTGAAATTTTCAGAATATTTTTAAATCGGTCTGGTTTCTTTTTATACAGGACTTTAAGTATCTCTCTTTCAACCTCTCGGGTGGTTAATCAGTCCATGAAACTGAACAACTTTCCCAAGGAATAGGTCAAAACACGAAAAAACATTTTTTAGTTCCCATACAAACTTCATCAGCATATAGCGCATTTTGTATGGGAGATCAAATTTTTTTTTCGTATTTTGACCTATGTTCCTTGGGGAAGTTGTTCAGTTTCATGAACTGATTAACCACCCGAGAGGTTGAAAGAGAGATACCTAAAGCCCTGTATAATATAGAATTAAGGTAGATAGATAGATAGATAATTTATTCATAGCTTTAAAACACACACAACATACAAAACAACCGCAGGTACAAATAGACGTAATAAACAAAAAGGTTACAGAGTTATTTGGAGTGTTGTGTGTCAGAGTGCAATAAAAGGTCATAGCTCAGTATAAGCTAAGTCCAAAGGGGAAAACACTAGTATTCTGCTTTTCTCAAAAAACGAAAAGACTTTTTTTTTGCTAATAAATAAGAGATTTTAATTTTCACAATCTCCTGTACGGAATTATGGGAAGTTTTCCTTTGCCAAGCCGTCAAAAAAAACATTTGTCAATTTCATTTTATAACAACCATTTGAAGTTTTTTTTTGTTGCCATATAAAATTAAAATGGCAAACGAATGAAATCTTTAGATTCCGTAGAGGAGCGGTGTAGCGAAGTGAAAAGTATAGAAATTATTATTTTTATTTATCAACAAAAAAAGTGTATTTTTTTTAATCTATGACCTTAATGCTACAAAAAAAATATTCAGAACATTTTAAATTTTTTATACATAAGCCTGCTAACTTATTGTAAATGAAAATGATATGTGCTTATTGTGTATACTGCTACACACTGACCTGCACGTGTGTGTAGTGGTGCGTGTTGTTGTGTGTGTAGCTCCTTAGTGCGGCTCGCTTCATGTGCATCTTGCACACAGCGGAGACCAATAGTACCACTGCGATCATGAAGATCAGAGCGCAAGCTGGAAACAATACATTTTTATTCATTTAATAGCATTTAATTAAATTCTAAAACGGGTATAAATTCGCGTATATATATTTATTAACCTATTTCACGCCGTTTCGACGCGGTTGCACGCGCATTAATTATGTGTTCAAATCGCAAAAGTTTTATATTTAACAGTAATTCGTAAAACCTCGTCAATCACCTACTTAACTGAAAAACCAGGTCTTGTACATTTAAAAAAAATCATAAACGATATTAAACATTGCTTAGTTAGACAAAGGTGACTTAGTTTTTTTTTACAATGGCAATGTTTTGGTAGAAATAGTAGAAACTTGGATGTACGCGTATTGCTTTTGCCAAACGATAAATTTAAGAAATAAAGACGTCGATATCAGTTTTTTTTTTTTCAATACAAGCTATTACATTAAAAACCAACTGAGATTGATAGAAGTTAGCGATGTTATATAGAAGAAAAAGGAGGCCTTTGCCCAAGGGGCGCACACCTATAAAGAAAAGGGAAAAAAAAGAAAAAAATCAATTTTATCATTTTAGGTAATAGCGGTGAAAGCCCAGTTGGTACTGACTTGTAATCGCAAGGTTGCGGGTTCAAATCCTGGTGCGGGCCTGTAGACGAATGTAGTGGCGTCTTTTCGAATTTATATACGGATTTTTCATTAATTATCACTTGCTCAGCAGTGAATGAAAACATCGTGTTGAAAACCGCACGTCTGAGAAAATTCGTTTTCGCTTGGCGAGCGGTCACCAACCCACATTGGGTCAGGCTGGTGGACTGTGAACTAAATCACCTTCGTGTTACGAAGGGAGGCCCGTGCCCCTCGGTGGGGACGCATATGCGCTGATATAAAAAATGTATTTGCATGTTGTTTCTTTCAAATATCTGAAATAAAGGCTTATTTGATTGAACTCACCAGTGACTGTGTATATGGTGGACTGTATGAATCCATACTCGTCTGTGTGCGCGTGACGATCTTCAAACAGCGGCGGATACTCATCGAAACCTGGAGGCAACATTTTTAAACAACATTTAATTAAGATATCAAATAAAAATTTTGTGTTTAGTAAAAGGTACAAGTTTCGGGTTAGGCAATAAGAGCGATTTACAAAGCTGATCACAATTATTCTGAACCTTAACGAACATCACTAAAGTTGTACTTTCCCATTTGCACAGTCACTTTTGTATATTGATCGATACCAGAATATCATCCATAAAGACAAAACAAAAATGTTTTTACTTTTTTTATGCTGATAGTTTCATCCACGAGTCCTTGTAATGCCCCTTCCAACTTGTTAACATGAAAAGTGTTTAGAGAAAATCACTTATTTCCATTTTTCATAAAAATAGCGGTTATCGAAACGATTTCTGCGTTAAGTGATATCTGGTAGGATGCTTCTATTAAGTCAGTCTAGGATATTGGGTGACTTAAAATTAATTAGTGAAACTTTAGGGGTATCCTCTGAATGAAACTGAATACTTTCGCTAAGAATCATATATCAAGTGATTTAACATTAACTAACGAAAATTAAGGACACGAATCAGCTTGCGAAACTGGACACCTTTCGTAAAAGAACATAGGTCGAAATATTTAAGTAAATTCACTTCTCCATACAACTTGTGCGATCATCTGATTTGCCTTTGTATAAGTCGAAATTTTTTTGAGAGGACAGCCAACGTCCTCCCAGAAGCACGTAAGACTCTAAACTCTAGACGTTCTCGACTTGTAATGTTTTCAAGTCTTAATTTATAAAACAAAGTAGGTTTTGTTCGAACACTTATAACTCGAGAACGGCTGGACCGATTTTGATAAAATTTAGAATAGAGGTAGCTGACACCCTGGATTAACACATAGGCTACATAATTTTCCCAAATTCCTACGGGAACGAAATCCCAGGGGGAAAGCTAGTTATTAATAAAATGTCGTATTTGACACTTATACCTGTCCGGTAACAGTTACCTGTAAATGCGTGCTTACCTTCCAGCCGCGAGTACCTTGGGTGCTCGTCGCAGCACGCGGGCTGCGAGGGGCACGGCGCGCGCCCCGCGCAGCACGCGCCCGTCGATATGCAGCGACCTGAAGAGCAGTTCAGTCTGTCCGGGCCTGGAGGAATTCATAAGTCTTGATTTTTTATGTGAAAAAAATAAAAATACACATCTCGACGACTTTAATTCAATTTGCAAACAATAAAAGTGCATACATACAAAAGTTCACACCTTCGTTCCATTGAGGTAGGCAGATACTACAGATTGCCACTTGCTACGATCCAAACACACCTCTTTCGCTGCCTCCACTTTCATAATTCGCTTCGTACATGCTCTTCGGATTCGGGTACTCCTAACACGGCCTTTTCTCAGTACATCACCGATTTTGTCTAAGTACGTTCGCCTAGGGCGCCCTCTTCCGACCGTTCCAACTACATTCGCACTGCTTTCGCCAATCTTATTTCATTTATTCTTTACACATGTCCAAACCACTGCAACTTTCTTACTCTACCTCTTTACTATATATTCTGCAATATAAATGCTGTTGGAATGTTCTTAAACAATTTCGGACATTTAGAGGTCCGAGCCTTCGCTTGACCCACCTTGAGATTACGATCGGCTTTTTCCCAAGTATTCAGTCCTACAAGCGCCCTATACCCTAAATATTCGCTGTCTTAGCCTGGCAACACTGTCATGACGTCACTTCCGAACAGGCACCAACGCGCGCCGGCTAGTTGCTAGCTTCAGTACGCTTTGACTTTTCCCCAAGTAACGACGTGAGCTCGTTCGCAAAGCAAAAAATTTTTAAGTGAACTTCTAACGTTGAGTTCTACAAGCAAAAGATTAAGGTAAGTTTATTTTTCTTCTTTAGGACCCTACAATATGTTTTCAGCCCCTGGACGGATGGAAAGTGTCCTCCGGGGGCCACACGTGGTTTCATTTTGGAAACATGTGCGCACAGCGTGCATCACAACACCTGTACGCGTACCTGCTTTTAGCGATGAAGTACACGATCAGTACTAGCTATAAAAGCAAAACCCGGAACAAATAAGATCACATTAAGTGTCTTATTTTGACCCGACGGGCAGTTTCACCCGTCGGCTCGTAACGTTCCTTGCGGGACCCGTCCGTCAGACGGTCCAGCTGAGCCGACGGCACAAACCAACTCAGCCCGTCGGATCAATGGCCCCGCGCAGCCACTGTGCCCCTTGAGATCATTCGATCCGACGGCTCGCCAACCACATGATAATAGAACCGACGCAATAAATTGTATTATCTTTCCAGAGTATGCCAACTATACGGGAAATTCTCCTCCACACGGCAACCACAGCGTCGACTGCAAAAGATGTAGTTGACCAGATGCACGATGCCGTTTCGCCGTTTATGCCACCTGAGTGGAAGGACTGGCAAATAGAGGACATCAATATACAAGAACTTGTAGGGGATCCACCAGACCCCAAAATAATTAACAAACTACGCTATGCCATTCCGACGGCGGACATTGCAGCGGCCTTCAAGTTGAAAGAACTATCTGAAAAAGTTTACAAGGCCATCAAACTGAAAATGCTCGACTGGCCCTTTACAAGCGCATTGATATATGCCCCATTTGCATTGGCGGCTAAAATACACGGAAAAAACGTTGAAAACATCCTGAATGTTGTCAGAACTATGAAGCCACACCTTTTAAGCCGAGAGGAAACAGACGGGCTTCTAAGAGGTCTCTCTCCAGGGCATGACCAGAAACGCTCCGCGAGTCCTCCGGCTCGATCCCCAGCCAGAACAAAGAGACTCAAGACTCCAAGCACCGGAGAGGTAGACCCTGTAGCCGCAGCAATCCAGAAACAATCAGAAATGTTTAGTGCTCTAATGACGCAAATGATGGCCGCCACCAATAATACCGCGGAAAGAGTCATCGAGGCTGTCAACTCAATAAAAGAAACCCCAAACCAAACAGCTGATACTAATACGGCGGACTCCACTTACTCTGATATAGAGGTAGAGTCAGAACGCGACGACGAGGAAGGACAAGACTGTCAAATAAAAAGCCCAGAGGCCCCTGCATCCGCAATGCATGATAGAGAAGAAGCCATTGCGAGTCTGTGCTTTGACACAATAACGACAGAGGCCGAGCCCCCCATTCCAATGGCATCCGCAGACATGGTGGCAAAAGGCGCTAAGTGCCAACGCTTGGGCTCCGACACATGGAATAACCTAAGGTACAAGGAAGCGGAAAAGACGCTACAGGGGACTCCGGTTTTTACTGCGCTCAAAATCAACCCGCAGCTAAGTAACATCACGCCGAAATGGTGTAACCCGGAGATCTTACTCAAAATAGACAAAACTCTTGGTGTTCTTACACACGCTCTCCTGCTAGAAAGGCAAGCATTGGAAGATGGCCTGCAACAAGTGGCAAGGGAAGTCAAGGACCCGCTGGTCATATCTTCCATCCAACAAAATGTGCTTTCAAAGGAGTCCAATTACAGGCGCATTTCAGACCAGGCGCTGCAATACGCTTGCGGTCGACGAGCTGAAATCATAGCAGCTAGAAGGTCTCATTACTCGTCCTCTGATAAGGCATGTGATGCAGTGATGCAGAGCATCCCACCATCAACAACGCACCTGTTTGATGAAAACATGCTGACAGAAACCTTCAAGCAATACGGTGGTTATGATAAATTTTTTCCTGGGAAAAAATATGACCCCAAAAAACCGATACAATTTAAAAAAGCAACCGCCGTTAGTTCCAGCCGCTACAAACAACCACGTGGAACGCAAGGGCCCAGCAAATCTTCCAACTATCGCAAAAACCACGCCAAGGCCGCACCCAACCATAAACAAGATTCCAGAAAACATCCTCCACGAGGTGGACACACTAAAAAATATTGATATGAGTTTTCAGGCCGGGGTGCTTCGTCTAAGGATAGACCAATGGACGAAACTGGGGGCAGATCAAACTTTACTGAATATAATAAACGGATACAGGATCCCCTTCATCAAAAAACCCCCCTTAATGTGCCTCTCCAGACAAGACACAAAGTTAATGGAGACAAAATCCAGTCTTGCAATGGAATCGGAAATTCGGGGCCTACAAACAATTGGGGCGATCGAGCCGGCATCGGCTCGAACGGGGTTCCTGTCCCCCCTATTCTTAAAAAAGAAACCAGATGGCACCTTCCGGCAGATCTTCAATTTAAAAGCCCTCAACAAATTTCTCAAACCAAAAAAGTTCAGGCTAATAAACGCCCAAAAGGTTCAACATTTTCTACAACCAGGGGATTACCTACTAAAAATAGATATCTCCAAAGCCTACTTCCACGTACCTATAATAGAGCAGCACAGAAGGTTCCTAATGCTCAAAGTGGGAAACGACATTTTTCAAATGACGTGTTTACCATTTGGCCTCGCAACAGCGCCTCAGATATTCGCCAAACTGACGAACTGGATAGCGAGCATCCTGCGAAGCATGGGAATCCGCGTCGTAGTATATCTCGACGACTTTCTCTTAGCGGGACAAAACCCCTCACATCTAATGACACAGGGTCTGCAGGCACGCAAAATATTAAAGTATCTTGGATGGCAGCTAAACACACAGAAAACATGCAGAATACCATCACAAAAACAGGAATACCTCGGGATAACTTGGAACACAGACGCAGACACGAAGAGCATCGACAGCAAGAAAAACGCGTTAACGAGAGAACAGCTGTCGAGAATGCTCGCCACACAAAAATGTACATGGTTGGAGGCAAAACGTCTGCTAGGACGACTAACTTTCGCATCATTTGTTGTGCCGCACGGAAGGCTGCATTGTCGCTACCTACAAAGAGACAACAACAAAATGAAAAGAATTCCAACAAGCAAAATGTATGCCCTGTCCCCAGAGACGATTACCGACTGCAAATGGTGGCTCAAGCACCTGTCCGACATCTCACCAATCTTCCCGAAAGCAACGACGATGTTCATAACAACAGACGCATCAGACCTGGGTTGGGGTGCGACAATCAACGGAAAGAAGCAAAAAGGGCAATGGAGTACCAAACAAAAATCATGGCATTGCAACAAAAAAGAATTATGGACGGTATACATCACTCTGAAAAAGAACGAGATGACGCTAAGAAGCCACACTTGTCTCGTACAGTCCGACAACCGAACCGTTGTGGCCTACCTTCAGAAACAAGGGGGGACCAAATCACTGACTCTGCTGAGGATGACGAGAACAATATTTCTCCTCGCGGACCAGCTAAAAATCACGATCAACGCGAAGTACATCCCAGGCCGATACAATGCCACAGCAGACAGCCTCTCGCGACACCAAGAACTTCCAGAATGGTCCCTGTCCAGCTCTGTCACGGACATGATCTTCAGCAAGTGGGGCACCCCGGAGATAGACCTGTTCGCGTCAGCCCGGTCGAGAGTAGTGCCAAAGTATGCAACAGAGAATGCACAAGATCGGAAAGCCCTATTCATAGACGCATTCTCGAAGCAGTGGAACTGGAACCTTGCATGGATATTTCCCCCACCATGCCTGATGCCGAGAATACTATGTCACTTGAATACAGCCAGAGGAACTTACTTGATCGTCTGCCCCCGTTGGCACAAAGTCTACTGGCGAGCCGACCTGAAAGCACGAGCAACTGCGGCCCCATTCACGATCAGAGATCTACAGTTGAACTTAGTGGATCACAGAACCCAACAACCTCCACCAGAGGTGAAGGACTTACAATTGGAGGTCTGGAGGGTACGGGGTGGGCCTCCGAAATAAACACTTGGCCACCAGAGTATAAACACCTTCTCGAGAATTCTCGGAGACAAAGTTCTTTAAAGACGTACCACTCCGCTTGGACTAGATGGAAAAAATGGGCAACAGAAAACCACTGCTCCATCAACAATCCACTTCCGGAAAAAGTGGCAGAATATCTATGCTTTCTTCATCATAAAGAACATCTAGCCGCTTCAACCATATTAGTCCATAAATCGGTGGTGTGCACGTTTGCTAACCCGGAAAAATCAAAATTGATTTCTGGCAATCCGCTAGTCAAAAATATACTAAAGGCCATATCAGTCTCGAAGCCCAAGGTAAAGAAACCCATCTGGAACATAGATAGAGTTCTTAACTGGCTGAATCACAGTACAGTAGCAGAAGACAGCCTATATGAAGTATCCAGACATACAGCACTCCTGTTGTTACTGCATTCAGGTAGGCGTATTCACGACCTGACCCTACTGGACACATCACCTGACTACTGCATATTTGGTGAAGACTCTATCATTCTTCAACCAAAGTTCGGCTCAAAACAGACTGCTCAAAATATAGCCAGTCAGGCTGGGCTCTTAAGGCTAATCACATTAAAAATCTCAATTGCATATACTGGATCAAAAAACTATCACAAGTGTCTGCGTCTCGGCGATCCGCTAGACATTCCCTGACCAGTCTATTTATTACAACCAGAGGCAGAGTACAGGAAGCTAGCAGATGCGTCATTGCTGGCTGGATTAAAAACTACTTCAAAGAAATCGGCATTGAGGCTTCGCCTGGCTCCATCCGTTCAGCTGTTGCAAGCGACAACTTCACCATCTGCGGACTAGACATCGAAGATGTACTTTCTAAGGGAAATTGGAGATCTAAAAACACTTTCTTCAGACATTATTACAGGCAAATCAGCCGATCACAACTGATTAACACGGACAGACCTTCAAGCCATTTTGACACGGTCTAGAGTTATATTATAGTTATAATATAATTAAATTACGGATTATCATTTGTTAATTATGTACAAACAATAAATAATTTGCATTTATCTTTCACTACGTGTTATCATTTAAAAATTGTACTATCAACATACCAATCACAGTACACCAATCGAATAATGCCGGCAGAAACCAAACACATCTCAAGGTGGGTCAAGCGAAGGCTCGGACCTCTAAATATAACCGTTTTTCCCACGAAGGGATAAAAACGGATATTTCGAGTCCAGCCGAAGCTTGACCCACCCAAGTTTAAATGCCTTGCCGGCATGTAAAGGTACTGAAGCTAGCAACTAGCCGGCGCGCGTTGGTGCCTGTTCGGAAGTGACGTCATGACAGTGTTGCCAGGCTAAGACAGCGAATATTTAGGGTATAGGGCGCTTGTAGGACTGAATACTTGGGAAAAAGCCGATCGTAATCTCAAGGTGGGTCAAGCTTCGGCTGGACTCGAAATATCCGTTTTTATCCCTTCGTGGGAAAAACGGTTATATTAAACATTACAAATATGGCTACGATGCCAACTACTATCCACCATCCACCCGTATTTCATGTCTGCTGGTTCCGTAGTCAGCTACGAACCCAATTTCGTAATGTCCGTCTGTCTGTGGTTTGGTTTTTTGTCAAATCTTGGGTTAGTGAATATTGGCCTGAATAGTGAACTAAACAAAACTCACGCTCGCACGGCTGGGGTAGGCAGAGCTCAGGCGCCTCGTCCTCTCCTCTGAGGCAGTCTTTAAACCCGTCGCACACGTACGCTGCCAGCACGCAGTGCTTGCCGCACCAAAAAGCACCGCGAGCGCATTGCTTCGGGCCTATAATTGCAAATATTTAAAATAACAGCTTTAATCTAAATATATAAATAAAAGCTGACTGGTGACTGACTGACTGACATATCAACGCACAGCCCAAACCGCCTGGGTCTAGAGATTTCAAATTTAGCACGTAGGTTTCTTATGAGGTCTAGGGGAGCACTAAGAAAGGATTTTTCGAAACTCACCCTCTAAGGGGGTGAAACGGGGGTTCGAAGTTTGTATGGAGAAAACATTTTTTTTGGACATTTTGATTCAAAACTTCGTGAGGATATACCAAATAAACGGACACTTGTTTCGCAATTTTTCGAAAATCAATAATTTTGAAAATGACGTGGGTGACAAAAACAGTTCAAAAGCTAGTTCGGAATCAAAATGTCGTATGACGTAACAAATGGTTTGCCGTGAGGTGATAGGTTGAGACAGCTTAGTCAGCTGGCTAGAGATAGATAGTGTACTGACCTCTCCCTTGCACCAGTATATACTTGGTGGCACTGAACGGCGGCGCGGAGCACACGTAGTGCCCGCTGTCTGACAGCTGGAGACCCTGCTTAGTCAGCTGGCTAGAGAGGGCCGGCACGCGGGGGGAGGTTGAGTATGGGCTGAAAGAGAAAAAATCCTTTGTAATCTACTTTAATCTATACAGTGTGTTTTTCAACTGGGACAGTATGGGGAAATCATAAACCATAGAAGATACAAGGAAACGGCCTTAGGAACCATTTATTATTTTTTTGTGAAATAAATTTTGACATAGTAATTTTTTGATCAAGCATGAGTTGTCCATAGAAATAAGTCATTTTGAAAAAAAAATTTTTGATGCGGATCGTTTTAGTTTTATATAGGGAATATTTCATTGCATTGGAAGAAAAGAATCTGAGTAGCAGAAGTTAGTCAAACTTAATAACTGTCACATTTATAATATTTGTAAGGATTATTACCTCTCAGCAGTGCTGCTATTATCCTGTGGGACGTAATTCCACACATACATCCTTGGCATCATTGTTCCCTTCAGCTCGCACACCAGTGTCAGGTTATCTCCCACCCTCTTCACCACCACGTCTGTGTAATCCAGGTCCCCAGGGGTGTATAGGGCTAAATACGGTTGGACTATCTCGCTTGGGCCACCTGGCAAGGAAATGGTATCATTTTTTATCTATACAGGGTGACTTTTTAATCAGTACGCAAATCTTTCTTATGGTGTCAGTAAGGTTAATAGAATGTAAATAAAGAAAAAAAAATTTTTTTTCAACATTTTCAGATGTTGATACCTCTTTGTAATGTTAGGACATTCATTCATTCTGTAGGCAGAATGAATTTTGTAAAACGTAGAAACATGGGTGTCACAAATTGTGTTAAAGAGTAGTATTACCAAGTTTCAACCGATATAAAACAAAACGATATAGAACAAAGAAATACCGGTCTGTTCAATTTTCACAAAGTTTACATACAAAAAAATTGGCGTACTGATTAAAAAATAACGTAGTATATACATATAAAACAGAGTCATGTTAGTTAGACTATTTATAGGTAACTCAAGAATGGCTAGACAGATACGATGAAACTTTCAGTAATTTTGCATAGGCTACATTATTCTCCCAAATTACCATGGGAATGAAGTCCCGCGTGGGGAGCTAGTGACAGATAAAATTCAGGGTCCCAACTCACTAATTCGTCTACATCCAGTCCAAACCCTTTGACCTAGAAAGCTGATATTTTGCACAAAGACTCCCTTAAAGATAAAAAATAAGGAATAAAAAAGGATTTCCCAAATTTCCTATGGGAGCGTGACTTTTTAAGCATATGAAGTCACAGGCATAAAAATAGTTACTATACAGGGTTCAAGGGACAGCTTAGCAAATACCTAAATGGTGGAATCTACCAAGTACTATGATAAGTAAATAATTTCCCCGAAAACGTCAAACTAAGGAGTCTGGGTGATATCAGAAAGCAATTAACATTGTAAGTTTTTGTGTTATTGCAAAATCGAATGTATTCCATTAAATAATTTGATTTTAAAGTAGGTATATAATATTTTAAAAAAAAATCTGAGTAAAATTCCACTGTAAAACCATTTAGAATGATGGTCTGAATTCTGGTTTTAGTTTTTGCTAAGCTTTCCCTCTATACTCTATACAGGGTATAGTGTTTTTCTTCTTTTCATTTGGATCGATGTAATGATCAGTAGCAGAAACTAACCGGATAAGGTACACTTAGGAATGTAATTGGACTTAGCATTTTCAAATTTTTAATAGATATAATAGGTCTTTACCTATGAAATTGCCGATTTTTTCTCATACTTTATTTTATTCATAATTTATTTGATTGAACAGCTATTACTAAAATTGTTTTTTATTTAAAACCTTGGCCATATAACGGAGATATTGAGTCAAATTAATACATATTTACTTTAGATTTATTTGCTTAAAAAGAAGCTCAAATATAGCTTGTTTCATCCGTTGCCCGTTTCATTGCTCATTTTTACTGTACCGTTGTTACAGTTACAACTTTCAATAAAATAAGTATGATGAAAATTAACTTAATGTTTTCCAACCATCCCACGAAATTTTGCTAAATTTGGATTTCGCATTCCCGAGAAAAATCCAAAAATGTTAGTATGGAAAATTCAGTTTTCCAAAAATATTGTATGAAAAACGGCAATTTCAAGGTAAAGACCTATTATTTCCTCAGACTCAGTAACTAAATAATTGAACAATAAAACGCAAGTTACAACAACAAAAAACAATATAAAACCACATTGTTTCTAGTAAAAAGGTGCGGTAAAAAGTAGGTAAAGAGAAATTCGAAATTGTATCAAGGATGACATAACCAAATCTATGCGATAGCAGTAAACAAGACGGATCGGAGTGAAAGGATGTTTCCTAGGCGAAATTGCACCGTTAGGGTTATTAAAAATTCGATACAACATACAAAAAAAATGACACATATAAACTGGTTTTTACAATGGTTTATGAAGTTCTCAGGAAAAACCTAGGTCTTAATTCGGAAGATAGAATAAATAAACACCTACAACGTAAATTGCAAGGTCTTGTACACAAAAATTACTGGTTTTTAACGCCAAAATGCCATGCCAATTATTTGTTTACAGTCAGTTTTATATCACAGCAGGGTTGCGAAAAATATCATACTCACATGTTCCAGGCTGGAATACGGCAGAAAATAGCCAAAATAACACACAGAATAATGATGAAAACATTTTTATTTACTTTTTGTACATTTTCATAGGATTGACATTCAACAATGCGGCCATATTTGTTTCGTTCCATTTGCATTTCTTTACATGCAGCTCATTTCTGTTGACCTTGAAACTTTTTATATATTAAAAAAAAATTGTTCTAAAGGTTTGTAAAGAAAATGGCTTTTCTGAAGGAAGACAATTTTAAGAAATTATTATAAATGTTTTCTCGTAAAGTTTAGCGGAGTGTAAAAGTGATGATCAAAAACATGTGAATAACAATGGATGGAATAGTGCGTGTATTGAAAAACATTCAAGGTCGCTAATGGAAAATTGTAGATGCAATATCTAAACGCATTTTTAGATTTTTCTAATAAAGCCTGTTTAAATTTTTAAATATAACCCACTTTTGAACCTTTATTAGTATTTTATATAGTTTTTAAAGCAGATACAGTGGATATTACACCTACATTTTGATAATTAGCAACGTTAAAATTTTATGAAACAAAACGCAAACTATCAAAAACTTGGACAATTTTTAAGGTCTTTGGCGGGAACTCGGCGTGGGCAGTTGAATGTCAATTGAATTTTCATGTTCTGCGTGAAAAAGTGGTTTCGTGTAGTGTATTATGTAGTAAATTGACTAAAATTCGTGTAGTGATAAAAAATTCATGTGATCTAACAGTTTGGTACCGACAAAGATCCTCGGGTTTATGCTTCTCGCTGCCAGTTTTCGTAAAACAGAGACTATCCGGTTTTACGGTTTTACGCAGAACTTGAGGAGCTTAGGGCTTAGGTTAAGTTAGAGAAAGAAGGTTTTTTTACTGAAGATGTGGCTGCATGGACATAATTTTCTTTGCCTGTCCCGAAAGGGATAAAGACAATTTGTTTTTGACATTGACATTTGATTTGACAGTAGCTAGTTTGACGTTTTCGTCAGCGGACGTGGACTTTGTGAAAAATCTAAAATATTCAAAAACAACTATTTTTCTGGTTTAATTCACGTTTTTAAATCACGAGACTGTCACTTACAAAACCCCGATACTAGTGCTTGTGCAACAAAAGGCGTATACATTCAACAAAAGACGTTTTTCCCAAGAAAATCTCAAATATTTTCGTTCGATTCACATCCCATTGTTCTTTAACAATTCACGAATTATTGACAAACAAAATGCTATGCGGGCGGTATTCAACGTAGGGGAGCGTTTGTGACGAGAGCACTGGTATGGTATATGGGGTTCTAGCGAAGTTTTTCAGAAGAAAAAAGCTAATTTTAAAAATGAATGGCGTAAGCAATGATGCGCCTATCGGAGTGCAATGTGTACAAAGACTGTGTGGTATATTCTGTCCAAGGCTGCAGATCAACAGGTTACTATGGTTAGTCATGAATTTTTTTTTAATTAATCTTTTTTTGCGTTCCATGGTCACTGCACAACGCGGCGTGTTTCTCGATAAGATAAACAATGCCGTGTTTTACTGAATTTACGTAGATATTCTGCTTACGTGTACAATTATTATTATACACTACCTGACCCGACAGACATTGCCCTGTTTTCTTACATTTTTCTTATTTTTCTTTGAACCTTTTCCTGAAAATAAGGAACACAACAAAAAAATAATCGTTGATATCGGTCCAACCATTCACACGTGATGCCGTGACCAAGGGAAATAGGATAATAATAAATTATCATTCATTATCAGCCAGGATTTCGTATGATATAGAATCTGGATATAGTTTTATTACCAGGTGGCAATCTGTCTTCTCTGCCTACCCCAATGGGACAAAAGCGTGAGCTTATGTATGAATGTAGCTATTGTAAGGAAAAAACTAAAAATGGGTAGGTACTTTAAGAATCATTGCTACTACTGGAATACATCAAGTAAACAATATTAAGATTTAATTATTTCCATTAATACATATATATACATACACAATACATATGCACATTACTTTTAAAACATAATTTCAAATAGCTGATTGTGGCGGTATGAATTATTATTATTGTTATTATTTTTATTTTATTTTTTTTAATGTCAAAATTTGATCATTTTATCATTTGGTTTTGTTTTAGTTTTTAGTTTTTTTAGTTAGATATAATTTAATAAAAGCAAGTATTTATTTTATGTATGGAAGAGCGGTACCACCTAACACAGGCTTATTAGCTTAAAAGGAGGTACCAACTACTGTGTACTTTTAGCAATTAAGTATATTGAAAATAAAATTATTATTTTTTATTTTTATTTTTTTACTTATTCTACTAATATTATAAATCTGAAAGTTGATTGGATTGATGTTTGTTTTCTCTTCTACATAAAAACCGATAGACAGATTTTGATAACACTTTGCAGTAGTATGGCTAAGACATTAGATTAACACATAGTTCAAATAACTTTTCCAATATCCTGGCTGGATAGCTAGTAGTTCAATATCTTTGGAACTGTTATTATGAACTTTATTTTTAAATTTCTGAATACACTGGAAGGATTTTTTCTCTTTACCATGCACCACAAATTGTGTTAATATTCAAGTATTTTATTCTTGTAATTTATCCACACTTGTCTAAATATATAAATAAAACAAGAAACTGACTGGTGACTGACTGACTGACATATCAACGCACAGCCCAAACCGCCTGGGTCTAGAGATTTCAAATTTAGCACGTAGGTTTCTTATGAGGTCTAGGGGAGCACTAAGAAAGGATTTTTCGAAACTCACCCTCTAAGGGGGTGAAATGGGGGTTCGAAGTTTGTATGGAGAAAACATTTTTTTGTAAATTTTGACTCGAAACTTCGTCAAGATATACCTTGAAGCAAAAAAACAGACATGTGTTTTGTGATTTTTCGAAAATTTTGCCCTAAGGGGACAAGAATAGGGTGACTATAAGAGATCTTCGCGTGACCAAAGCCGCAGGAAAAAGCTAGTAATTTATATTTAAGTATTTTACCCACAATTTTTGGTGTGTGTTAAGATTAAGATACTTAAAACAAGGAATGAGAAATTTCACCACAGACTTTATGGCTCGATAGATCAGTTGGTTAGAGCACCTGGAGATTTAACCTTGGGGTAGTGGGTTTAAGTCTTATGTGCCCTAAATTTTTTTTCCATAACGTTATTAATTGTGGATCTTTCTAACTGTTCAGCTGCCTATGCCTATGTCAATGTACGCGCTGGTAAGATGGGAGACAATAGGCATGGATGAGGTAAAAGAAGAACAAATACAAGAGCTTAACATAAAGGATATAATCGGGTTTGCTAAAGCTTCGGGTAGGTTCAAAGAGGTGGAACTGTCAGTGCAGAGGTAAAACTCATGCGCTGTTGTGGGGAACTGGGTGAAATGGTCCCAAATGAGTGGACTGATCACCCGCCTGTGCCTGACGGGCGTCCCCTCCATAGATAGATAGATAGATGCCTATGTCGCTATCACACTACAACCGTTACTGTGGATAGTTAGAAAGATTGATAAAAAAGTATTGTTATACTTAATTTGCCATAGTTACAAAACTGGATTTTTAATTTTATTTTTAAATAATTTTATATCTTATAAATTTACCTATATGAAAACATGCTTTCATATAGAAGGGTATGGATACAGGTATATGCTTAGCAAATACTAAAGGCCCCTAGCACACGGCGTATTTTAAACGCGCTGTTTTCAGCGCCGTAGATGCGGCATTTATGCGTTTTCATAGATTTAAACGCGCGTGTGAAGCGCGTCCGAAACTCCGTTTATATCGCTGTATCTGCGCGTATACGCGCTGTAAACGCGGCTATGATGATCGCAACGACATAATATCTCACGCGTTATCTCGTGGTCACGTGACGCTTTCTCGTAATCTCATTGGTCGAAACAGTCACGTGACCACGAGATAACGCGTGAGATAATTATATCGTTGCGATCATCATAGCCCGGCTGGTTACAAGGTTGCGTTCCAATCGCGTTTGAAGCAAGTATACGCGCGTGAAATGCGCGTCGTTAAAACACGCCTTCTGCTAGGAGTCTAAAAGGTGGAATTTACCCACCCATAACTATGATCAACTATAAGTAATTATTTTTTCCCGGAAACATCAACTTCAGGAGTTTTCGTTATTTATCTAGTTAGGCGCTACGCAATGTACCGCGAAACCGCTCCCCGTGCGCGGCGCTGTCAGACTGCGATGTATATTGCTGGTTTTCGTGTTTTACGCTGTTATCATTGTTTTTTATGGGAAAATGGATTGTATGAGAATAAATAATTTAATTATGAGGCAGAAAATAATAAAAAAGCATGAATTTTTTTTTTTCATTATTTCTCGAAGTAAATTCTACATAAAATCATTCAGAATGATGAATGATGTTTCAGTTTTTGCTATCCTGTCCTTTGCTTAGTACTTATTAATACTTTCACATTTTATTATACTTATTAAGTTTCCAACGCCCTGACTATACCTACACGATAAGAAGAATATTATACTTAAATCAAGTTGCAACATCCATTAAGTTAATGCTCTGTCACTTAGAACTGTCAGTTATACTTATATTTAGTATAGTTGACAACAATATAGTCGAGCGAGCGGTGCTAGCAGTGACGTTACATACCTACAGAAATTACAAAAAATAAATCGCGAATGATTAATTAATAAATTAATGAAATAAAATAAAAAATAATTAATTATTTGTGAATATCCCTCACGAGGTTAAAGCGTTTTAAAAATACGACATTACATAAAATTTAAATCACAATGTATTAATTAACTATTTAATTTAAAATAAATTTGGTAGATTTATTTTAATGCTATAATGTAATGGCTACACAAGCGAAAATTGTAAATATTATACTATGTCAACTCTGCACTACTTACCTTGTTTAAAAGCAAATAAATAAATTCTCAATGCCGGAAATCACAATACACAATAAAGAAGTCCAAAGAGCATTACAGAGTCTAGACGTGAACAAAGCGAGCTGTCCGGATGGGACTCCTGCTAAAGTCCTGAGGCATTGTGGTCCCGAGTTGTCTCCTGTACTGACACGTTTGTATCGCCTCTCTCTCAAGACTCAAACCGTACCTAAGCTTGCTAACGTGCAACCAGTGCCCAAAAAGTGTAGCCGTGCCGACCCCTACAGTTATCGACCAATCGCCATCACCTCCATACTGTGTAAGGTTATGGAAAAGGTTCTGAACAGCAAGCTGCTGACTTGCCTAGAAGATAACGACTTGCTCAGTGATCGTCAATATGGCTTTCGCCGGGGACGATCCACGGGCGATCTTCTTGTGTATGTTACGCACTGCTGGGGCGAAGCCATCGAGAAACACGGCGAAGCTCTCGCCGTGTCACTCGACATGTCGAAGGCATTTGACACGGTTTGGCACGCAAGTCTGCTGATGCTGATTGCTGAGCAAGCTACCTGCGTACGGCGTCCCTACCGACGTTTGCGGCTGGATAACTGACTTCCTGATTGAACGGTCGAACCGAGTGGTCATAGATGGCTGCTCCTCTGACCTCATGGCTATTGATACCGGAGTTCCTCATTGGTCCGTTCTCTCTGCGTCTCTTTTCCTGCTGCACATTAACGACATGCTTGTGCCTGGAGTTGTTGCGTACGCAGATAACAGTACAGTCATGGAAAGATATCTGTTTAGTGCAGAGCTGGGTGGGGAGACATTAATCTGGTTAGTTTCAACGCCACCAAAACACAAGCGTGTCTGTTCTCCGCGAAACGGAGTCCTTTCAACTTGGCTTCTACTTTCCGGAGTACATCTGTACCCGTCACCGATGAGCTTGAACTCCTCGGCATGAAGTTATCTGCTAACCTTAACTTCGGCACCTACATCGAATTAAAAGCTCAACCTGCGGCCAAAAAGCTGAGCATCCTTAGTTGTAAGCGATACTTCACGACTGATCAAATCCTTACCCTTTATAAGGCACAGGTCTGATCGTTCATGGAGTATTGCAGCCTCCTCTGGGATGGTTCGGCCAAATATCAGCTAGCCGCTCTGGAATCGATGGACCGCAGAGCTAGGAGGCTCATTGGTGACAAAAAGCTAGTAAAAAACAAACTTCAAAGCCTAATATATAGCTCATAGACGCAAAGTAGCTTGCCTATGTGTTTTCTACAAGATGTACTTCGGGGAGTGTGCTCATGAGCTGCACGAGCTCATTCCGCCTGCCCCTTTCTTCTACCGGACGTCCAGACGCACCGCGGGGTACCACCCTTACCTTGTCGAAATTCCTCGAATCCGTACTGAGCGCTTCTGTTCATCTTTTATACTGCGCACCGCTAAGGAATGAAATTCTCTGTCTGCGTCTGTATTTCCGGGCTCATATAACACGAGTTTCTTTAAAGTTCGAGTGAATAGGCATCTTCTGGGTGAGCTTGCTACATCCTCGATCGCATCTTCGCCCCTGGGCTAGATTGTGATCAAGAGAAAACCCATTCGTTATAAAAAAAAATACAACCGCACTTCCGGAACACGTGTTTGTCACGCGCGGAAACTGAACCCGCGGCCATCAGCTTATCTTAAGTATTTAGATAGTCAACTTTTATCTAAATACAATAGTTTTATCTAAAACAAAGAGTAAATATGATAACGATTACATAAATGGTAGTGTCCTGCCCAGTCAGCCAATGTAACTCTTCTACCTTATCGTGTGGGTATAGTCAAGTGTGTGGCGAACTTGGCTAACCCTGGTGTCAGAGTTTTCAAACCGCACAAGGCCTCTGACTTGGTTTTAACGACTGTAGTAAATCTACAACAGCCGGGACCGGCAGCTTAACGTGCCCTCCGAAGGACGGAAACGCTTGTGATAAATTGTCACTTTGGTCACCCATCAGGTTCCCTGCCTTTGTGTACGTTGCTTTACCTCACTGATCGGTTGAGATCGCGAGCGCCACTGGGCTACGAGCGTTTTTTGAGAAACAATAATATGTTATTTATTTCTGTGTGTTAAATGTTGAATTTCTGCTGCGCGCAGATTTTTATTAAACTTTGACACATCATATCTTGGAAACTATAAGTTGTATCAAAATAAATGCTAGAACTTATTTATAGGTAATTTATCAATAAATAATCTAGTCTTTGGCCATTTTGTCCTAGCTTGTATAGTTTTCCAGAAAATTGCCAAAATTTGAAGCTGGTTGAAGCTGGATGCGAGGGTTGTGTGTTATAACGTACTCACCTATAGGTATAACCCAAAAGCAATAAAACTTAATTACAAAGCCACTTAAAAAATCTAGAATGAATATACTTCATAAATGGTAGTGTCCTGCTGAGTCAGCCAGTGTAACAAAAAAAACAACAGGTTGCACTCCGGGAGTGCCGGCAGAAGTGAAACTTGAACATTACCTAACGTTGATATTTTGGAATGATTAGGGAATAGTTTCGCACGAATTGCTTTAATAATCAGTATAAAAATACAATCGTTTATGTGGTAAATAAAATACAATATTCATTTATTGCGCTATCATACACAAACATGACAATTTATAAAAAATTTAAAACTTCAGAACTATTAACATTATTTTATATATTAAATTTAAAAGTTTATCTCTCAGAAAAATCTACTTCCATCCATAATTTCAACGACTCTTTCATCATTATATTACCAGAATCGGTAATAAATAATAGTTTAAAAAACTAAAAAAACACGCTTTTATTGCTAACCGAACTAAAAAGTAGAAAATAATTTTTAATTACAATCAGGATAATTCAATTCAGAGTAAAAAGCGTGGGGTGCTTGATGTATTGAATGTTAAAATTATTCTATTGACAACAATCTATGATGAGAGAGTTGTGAAAATATTGTAAAATGCACCCCACGCTTTTTACTCTCAATTGAATTATCCTGATTGTAATTAAAAATTATTTTCTACTTTTTAGTTCGGTTAGCAATAAAAGCGTGTTTTTTTAGTTTTTTAAACTATTATTTATTTTCCATTTTTTAGTCCGCGAAGAGATTTCTTAATCCTGACTATTCCTGACCTGACGATCCTAATCAGGATAATGGAAATTTTTTATCGGGTTATTGCATTGTCATCGGCCCTTAACACGTGTGCAAAGTTTCAAGTTGATCAGACGTCTAGAAACCAGTGAAAATTAGGCTCAAAGATTCCGTTACATACATACATACAACCCGAGCTAATAAAAGCGTGTTAAAAAAGAATTTTTCACTCTCCCTCCGCCTTACGCATTTTCGATTTGTCCGGTATGACCTTGTACGTGCGTAATCGTTAGGTATATTTTCATAAAATTATATGTATGTATTTTAGAACTTGCGAGGTATGTTTTAGGTGTGAATATCTATTTTATTATATCAATAACGTATTGCATTTCAATTGTGATAAAACTGGCAGGTAAATAATAAAAATTAAGGTGATAATAATAAAACTGTAAAAGTAATGCTCGTTCAAAGTTACTTCGTCGCATTGGTTTCGTTGACATCTGTCACGAGATCTAGCTATTTTACCATAGGGCTGTCAGCCGTCCGGGTTTCCACCCATACTTCGAAGTGCACAACGCTGCTAAAGAAGTTTTCACTTCAAAAAAGGTGGCAACCCTATCCTATGCATTTTCGATCACATCTGACGATCACGGTCACGTGACATCTGACGATCTGACGAGAGTTCATCGCGAGTTTAACATTTTTTCCCCATACTAAAAGTGCTCAACGCCGCTAAAGAAGTTTTCACTTCAAAAAATAAAACACGCATCTCGTAATATGATGCAGATATTCATTTGATACAACATCAATACCTACATTTGATATGAGTCATGGAAGTGAGTCATTCATTCGCCATTCGTCAATTAAAGCATAACATATGTAAGATAAAAAATTAAACATTCAGCACTAAATACGATCGTTTGGTTCAGTGCGTAGAGACTTTTGAAACCAGACGTTTCTTAGGTATAATTAATTTATACCGTGCGCATGTACAGTCAACAGCACATCAGGTTACCACAAACTGTCTTTCCCCAATGGATAGGTACTAAACTCTAATGCTCGGAGATAAAAGAAGAATTTCGACAGTTTTCGATAGCATGATGTGCCGTTGTCCCTGTACCTAAAGCGGCCGAATATCAGGCTGAATTAGATAAATATCTGCATAATACAAAGAAAAGGAACAAAACAAAAATAGATTGGAATGAAAAGTCAATATTAGCATTCGAACAGTGTAAAATTAACTTGCAAAAAGCAATTATGCTATATCACCCGGTTTTGGATATGTCACCGGAAAATAATAAGAATCGTAAGTTGATTAACTTTCGAGTTAGTTTATCAACTATCGGAAAATCATACACGACAGTTGAAATGTATTATTTAACGTATACATTTCCGGTAATTGATCAATTTACGGCGTCTCGCGGTAAAATAATTCGACGAACGCGATGTGTACGCTGATTGGTTGAAAACTCGAGATGTACGCTGATTGGTTGAATGCCTCACTTAGAACTGCGACAAGTAGGTTTGTTAGTTAGGTTAGGTTAGAACTGCGACCCCCAACGCACGAGCCGAGCGAGCGTAGCGAGCGTGCCGCGGCAGCGGCCGGCGAAGTGCCAGAAACAACTAGGCTGTGGTTGCCTTAAGAGGTTGTCGCATCAACCAATCAGAGAACAGTGTATTATATTACGGATGTCAGTTCAACGTAAAAATGTACACTGAGCAGTGGTTGGTCCATTCGTGTATGATTTTACTTGTGGCAAAATCATTAGTTGATAAACTTACAGCCAGGCAGCGTAAGTTGATCAATTAGCTAAAATGTATTGCGTTAAATAATACATTTCAACTGCCGTGTATGATTTGCCGATAGTTGATAAACTACCTCGAAAATTGATCAACTTACGATTCTTATTAATTTCCGGCGACAGATTCACCTTTATCTCTGATGACCGACGCTTCAAGTACATGCGCAGGAGCAGTCTTACAGCAGGAAGCGAAAAGTGTGTGGCAACCATTAGGTTTCTTTTCTAAACGTTTCAATGAAGCTCAAAAACGGTACAGTACTTATGACCGTGAGTTACTAGCAATTTATTTGGCTATTAAACACTTCAGAAAAATGTTTGAAGGTCGGCAGCTGATAGTTTTCACAAATCATAAACTGTTATCTCACGCTTTTGATAAAAAGGGGGGTGAAAATGAATTACCTCGAGTTTCACGTCAATTACTTTTTATGAGTGAATTCTCAACGGACATACGTTACTTAACAGGTCCCAGCAACAAGGTGGCAGACTCTTTATCACATGTTGAGACCATTTTCTGTCACACTAGTATCAATTACAACGAACTAGCTGAGACACAGAAATGTGATGATTACATTGTTCAGGCATACAATTCGCAGAACAGTAACAGCCAGTCCGGAGTGCGAATTTAGCAAAAACATATACCTATGAGCAATAAAGCGATATATTGTGAAATGTCAACTAAAAATGCCCGACCGTATGTGCCAGAAAACTATAGACGTTTAGCGTTCGAGATGGTTCGAGAGTATACCTACATAACTTAAGCCACCCGGGGATAAGGTCTACAAGGAAACTGGTAGCGAGTAAATTTTTTTGGCCTAGTATGAATCAAAATATTAATAGATGGGCTAAAACATGTATAAACTGTCAAAAGGCCAAAGTGAATAGGCATGGTTTGTCGGAATTTGGTAAAATAGCTCCAGCAGATACTTAGATAGATTCGAGCATATCCATGTCGATATTGTAGGACCTTTGCCTATTACATCCGATGGGTTTAGATATTGTGTAACTCGATCTAGGTGGGTAGAAGCTTTCCCTATCAAAGATATAACAGCAGAAACAGTTGCAAAAGAAATTTATGTCGGCTGGATAACGCGATATGGTTGTCCTGCTAAGCTAACTTCAGATCAGGGTAGGCAATTTGAAAGCAGTTTGTTTACGGAGCTCATGAAATATTTAGGTATTAGTAGAATCCGTGCCACGCCTTATCATCCTCAGAGTAACGGTATGGTAGAGAGATGGCATTGTTGTTTAAAGGCAGCGCTCGCAGCGCGTTTAGACACGACATCATGGATTACCGAGCTACCGACAGT
Organism: Aproaerema taeniolella; assembly: GCA_949987775.1. Classification (NCBI taxonomy): domain Eukaryota; kingdom Metazoa; phylum Arthropoda; class Insecta; order Lepidoptera; family Gelechiidae; genus Aproaerema; species Aproaerema taeniolella. The sequence continues at coordinate 840,948 of OX465272.1, forward strand.
ATTATTTGGGTTACGAACTGCAATTAAGGGGTTGTATAGGTATTAGTGCAGCAGAACTAACTTTCAGCAAGTCGCTAAGATGACCATCCGATTTCTTTGATACCTCAACTGACAAATTATTCGAAGATTTCTTCTCATCTTTGATAGTGACGACCATGTAACAAAATCTGTGACCTCAGGCAAATTTGTTGTACCTAGAGTCACCAATTACTTTGGAGATAGGACTCTAAAAAAGAGAGTAGGTACCTTATTTTCTCAACAGTTTGCCTGAGTTCATAAGATCAGAGACCAAGATAGGCAGATTTAAAAAAAAAAAAAAAAGCATCTACTCCATTCACTTAAAACTGAATAGATTTTCAACACCTTTTAAATTAGGTTTATACTTACTTACTATGTAATTAGAGACTCTTGCCCTCGCAGACAAACTGCTCAAGCAGTTTTTTGGGGCTTTATTTTTAAGAAAAAGTGTAATTTTTATGTCTAATAATTTAAATAAATAAATAGATAACGCCGTAATAGAGCAAGTTCGCGAAACCATTAAAAAGATCAAGTCATCAGAAAATAAAGATCACTCGAAACCAAATTTCTTTGTGCACCCAGATCTAAGTTCATGTAGTCACGTATTTATTCAAAACCGAAAATCGTTCGAAAACCATTAAAACCGTCTTACGACGGTCCTTTTAAAGTAATTAAGAGAAGTAGTACAGTTTTCCAGGTTCAGTAACCAAACAGATTACCGAATGTATCGATAAACAGGTTGAAACCAGCTTATACACTACACAGTAGCGGTAGAAGCACCGAAAGTAGTAATTTAGAAAAAGCAAAACCTAAAAATCCAGAATCGCGTAACTCAGTCAGTGTAAACGCACCTTTATCACCGGAAATCACGCGTTGTACGCGAAGTGGTCGAGTCAGCAAGCCACCGGTCCGATTCTTAGTCTAACTTTAGGCAAAAATTTAGCAAATATGATTCTGAGTTAACAAAAATATTTTAGAAATATAAGTGGCAATTTTATTATATTAGAGTTCAATTACTCGACAGTTCTTACAACCTTAGCACTATCGTGAATTTTTTGTCATTTCAAAATGGGAAATTATAAATCGAAGCAAGAAAACATAAACATTGCGCAAGCCACCGCAAGTAAACCAAATATGTCACGATATGAAATCATGGAAACATGCAGTGCCTGCCCTACCACCTGCACGCAACAAGACCTGATGGACGCTACTCAATCCGCCGTCCAAGTGGCTACGTTCTGGGCTACAACTTTATAGTTACTTGCCATCGACTCGCTAAGAAGAAGATCATGGAAATTATAGTGATGATAATAGAGATCATTTTAGTACTATTCTTGGGCTATTGGTTACGAGCAAAGTGCATGAAAAGGGGAAGAAAGTGGCTAAGACGCGAAGTTACTCAAATCAGGGTTCCGCGAGTCGTTAAAATGGAAGCCCGGGAGGATACAACCCAATCAGGAACCCGAAAAGTATTTTTTACGTAACATGTGGACCATTTCTCGGAGGAAGAATCGTTGCGAGAGATAAGTGAGATAGTAGTTAATGTAAGTTTAGTTTTAAGTATTTACTTAGTTTATATTTTGTATTGAGTAGGTGACTATTGATTAGGGATTGACTAACCGGTTAAACGCGGTTAGTCAATCCCAAGGTGAGAACCGTAGGGCCTACTAGCTATACAGGTTGAAAAAGAACCTCCTAGCTTTATTGAAAATCCTGAACCATTATCACTTACTGAACACTTTTTTTATAATTTTTTTATTTTGGGGGGGGGGGATTTTTTTTTCCTAAACGTAGACACCACTCAGGCGCACCCGCCGAACGCTACTCGCACCCCTCGCGTGCCTGGTGTAGGAGTAATGTCTACGTTTAGGCAAAATTCGTTTTGTGCACTTGTTGTAAAATCTACTATTTCCCATTGAAAAAAAAATTTTTTTTTTCATACATGTGTTCTTTGAGTGATACTGGTTCAGGATTTTGAATATAGCTAGGAGGTTCTTTTTCACCCAGTATACTTTTGTAAAAGAGTAACTTTCTTGGGTTATTATTTACTTATACTTATGGGGATTAAACATAAAGTATTGTTTATTTCAATTTTTTTAACGTTTTTTTTGTAAAAAAAATTTTTTTGTGTAACTAAACTTTTTCTATCATAAGATTCATAAGGATATACCTACCTAATTAGTACATAAGAGTAGGCTATAATAGTTTTTCGTTGAACTCAAATGTATTGAAAGGCTCCATAATATGAGAAGTCATGTAAATCAGGTTAATAAAATTGATAAGAAGATAAGATAAGACGACAAGAAAACTTTATTTGCTTAAAACATGGTATAACAGGTGTTACAATAAGGTACAGAACTCATGTTTTGCCATATACGAACAGCATGCAAAATGTTGAATTAAATTAATATTATTGAATTAGTCAAAGTAGGCAAGTCAGAATTATATTAGTAACTAATTATAATTTAACAATTCTGTAACATCATAATAATTTCTTTCCGTCAACCATTTATACAAATTATTCTTAAATATATTCAGCCTAAAGGTTTTAAACTCATTTGGTATCTTGTTATAAAGTCTTATGCTCAAAGCAAGACAGTTCTTTTGGTATTTTGCTAAACGTGGTATATCGCTGTACACAAGCCTTTGAGGGTTCCTTACTGCCCTAGGATTCTTATCACATGCTTTATTAAACAGTGTTATGTGTTTTTTTACAAAAACACAAAGTTTAAATATATAAAGCGACGGGAGTGGTAACAAGCCAAGTTCTTTGAAAATGGGTCTGCACGATTCGTCAGGTCGTTTGCCACACATAGCTCTTACACATTTTTTTTGTGAGATGAAAGCTCTAAGGCGATCCGTACCATTACCCCAGAATATAAGTCCATAACGTAACACTGACTCTATTTACATGCATGGTATGACATTATCGCAGTTTTCAAGTTTATCTTTATTGCACAATTTGAAAAAGAAAAAAAAAAGATAAACGCTTACAAATAATATTACAAAAAGGTACAATATAGGCGACCTTATCTTTTTTAAGCGATTTCTTCCAGGTAACCTTTGGGTATGATAAAGTCGCTTAGTGAAACCAAGAGCGGGCGCAATATTTAAACTTAAACAATATACAGGGCTTTAGGTATCTCTCTTTGAACCTCTTCAGTCCATGAAACTGAACAATTTTCCCAAGGATAGGCCAAAATACAAAAAAAAATTGAGTTCCCATACAAACTTCATCAGCATATAGCGCATTTTGTATGGGAGATCATTTTGTTTTTTGTTTTTAGACCTATGTTCCTTGGGGAAGTTGTTCATTTTAATAGACTGATTAACCACCCGAGAGGTTGAAAGAGATTTACCTAAAGCGTTGTATATGAAACAAAATATAAACAAACTAGCTGATGCCCGCAACTTCGTTTGCGTGTTAATTTTTTCTTTTGAACAGATTACACTTTATTGACGGTCCATTAATGGACCTTCATTTAGTTAATTAAATATTGATTTAGTTTAAAATTTAGATTTTTACATACAAAAGGATTTTCCCGCTAATTCCCGTTCCCGTGGGAATTCTGGGAATTCCTTTCTTAGTGCACCTCTACGGTACCTAAGCTACGTCCCTTCCAAATTTCAAGTGCCTACGTTTAGCCGTTTAGGCTGTGCGTTGATATATGTCAGTCAGTGAGTCAGTCAGTTTCTCCTTTTATATATTTAGATAAATAAATATAAATACAGTTTATATAGGTAATATTGAAGAGAATATGTAATTATCTTGAATTGCTAATAGGCCGCATGTCCAAATTCAAACGCAAGAGAAATGAAACCTTCGTAAAATACGAATAGGGTCCATTTTTCTTGTGTTCAATTAGTAATCTCAATATTGTCTCGAAACTGAAGTCTCATTTTGTATGCGAGCAGCTGGTGCTCTCCACAGCTGAGCTATCAAACTCAAACGTGTTTATTTCGTTTACACCGTGTGGTGATCGGTTGAGAATAACACCACCTCATCTCTTTCCGTGGGTGTCGTAAGAGGCGACTAAGGAAACACAAATGAGACCTGCCTCCTAGTAATCCATCCCAGGCAACGACACTTCATTTTTTTCTGAATCTGAGGTGTCGTCCTATGGTAAAGGGCCGTCTTGTTCGCGACCACCCTCCTACCGAAGTCCGACGACAAACAGCTTGCTGTGTTCCGTCGGTGCGTGGGAGTACCAGTGCCCTTACAGGCAATTTTCTGAGTTAACGCGCTCCATCGTCGACCTCATCTTTGACCTTTATGGTCAAGAGTTAACCCATCTTATAAAAGAAAAAAGAACACACAGGATTTTTTTTATCACAATCCAAATTTTTTGTACGTAAACTTTATAAAAATATAACAGACCTGTATGTGTTGTTTCTACTTTTCATATAAATATTTCAAGCTAGATCGTCTGAAGCATGAAAATAATTCAAAATAGTTGTATGGAAAAAAAATAACATCGTCCAATTGACTTGAAACTTGGTAATAATACACTTCAGACAATTTTGTAAAAAAAAATCCTCCTTATTTATGTTCTATCAACGTTACTGACACCGTAAGAAAAATTTGGATGGTGATAAAAAAATGATCTTGTATAAAATGTTACTTGAACACGTCAATATATAGTGAATTACATTAGCACTTTTGACTTTGCGCCTATTCGCAAAAGTGCAGTCTTCCTCAGGAGAAGAATAGGCAAGAAACTCTGAGGGTCGCTGTTTTTAAGTCAATCATATTCTTACTTTTAATTTTAATTGACTTAGTATCTGAATAACCCTGGAGCTGAGCTATTTATTCCCATGGTTGCTCGGTCTAATAGATAATCAGAATTTCTGTAATAGCCCTTCTTAGCCGTTTTTGTTTAATTTTTGTCTTAAATTTTATTAATACTAAAGGGGAATCTTATTGTAGAAGTGTATACAGGGCTTTAGGTATCTCTCTTTCAACCACCCGAGAGGTTGAAAGAGAGATACCTAAAGCCCTGTATACATTGACCTATAAAAGAGTTTGTTACTTAGTGGAGACGACTGTCCACTGTCCAGTATCGTACCTTCAAATCAAGTTTCATACATTTGGTCACGGGTTTGCTTTGACTGCGGTGCCACCGCTAACTGAATATTCAGTTGCAGGTAGTTTGCAGTGATAGCCCAGTTGGTAATGAGCCAGACTTGTAAACCAAAGGTCGTGGGTTCATCCTGGTGCGGGCCTGTACCACTAAATTCGTCTTTTCGGATTTATGTACGGGTTTTTAATTATCACTTGCTCGTGATGAAACCCGCCCGTCCAAGAAAATTTTTCGAAAGACGAGCGGTCCACCAACCCGCATTGGGCCAGCGTGGTGGACTATGGACTAAATCCCCTTCGTGTTTCGAAGGGTGGCCCGTGTCCCTCGGTGGGGACGTATATGGGCTGGTAAAAAAAGCTAGTTTGCACATTCCCGTTCGGTAAGCGGTGGCGCTGCTGGTCGGGGTGGCTGTCAGCAAGTTTATGAAAATTAGATAGTTCTCAATGGGAGGTTTTCTTTTTGGGTATTAAAAAAAAAGTAGTTCCCCAGAGCTCTCTAGATGGCGCTGAACTGACTCCGTTACTAGGTGCCAAAGCCAAAAGGCTTGAAGAAAAACATTGCATCAAATATTCCGAGTTTGTTTTGGCTTTCCAATCATCCTAGTTTTCTCGCGCTTTGTTATAATTCAGTTTTGTTTTTTCGTTGTTTTTGTAAAATCGCCTAACTACGTATGGTAGACGTGATATTGATGTGATATGACTATAACGTTTCGTTTTATGATCTCAAAATTACGTTCAAGTGAATTAATCAAAAATAATTTAACGTTCCGTTCCTTGCAGTAACGTACATAGTTTAGCGCCATCTATCCAGCGACTGGGGAAATTTTTTTAAAAAATAAAAAGAAAATCCCTCATTTCGCCACCTGAACAGATATAATGGCCTCCATTCCATCGACACAACTGAAATAACAGAATCGAAGCCCAAGCTGTAATACGGGCTTTAGTCATTAAATTAATCACATGTTTGAATAAGAATCCTTTGAATAGTTTTGTGCTATTTGTTTCAGGTACCAAGTAAGCGTGCTAGCCCTGACATACATAACATACATGACGTACCACCTCACTCGGAAACCGATATCGGTGGTTAAATCCGTGCTCCATCGCAACTGCAGCGCCCTGCCCACCCCGCCGGGCGTGCGGCCGGGCGACGATACCTGGTGCGACTGGCCGCCGTTTGGTAAGTTTAAAAAAAATAAAACCCACAAATTAAGGTACAGTAAAAAAAAAATTTTCTCCATGCAAACTTTGAACCTTCATTTCACCCGCTTAGTGGTTGAAATTTGAAAAATCCTTTCTTAGTGCCGGCCTACGTCGTAAAAGATACCGTTTGCTAAATTTTAGCTTTCTAGGTCTAAGATTTTGGGCTGGGCGTTGATGAGTCTCAAGTGGCAGTGGGCTGGCCATGTCTGTCGCAGAACCGACGAACGTTGGCGTAGACAGGTTCTCGAATGGAGACCACGTCTTGGCAAACGTAGGCCCCCCAGATGGTCAGATGACCTAAAGAAGATAGCGGGTAGTGGCTGGATGAAAACAGCGGAGGATCGTGCAAAGTGCGCACTTTGGGGGAGGCCTATGTTCAGCAGTGGACTGCAAAGGCTGATATGATGTTGATGGGTCAGTGAATCAGGACCTCCAATTTTATATCCTTATTACTTCCTTACTAATATTATAAATGCGAAAGTAACTCTGTCTGTCTGTCTGTCTGTCCGTCTTTCACGCCTAAACTACTGAAGCGATTTTGATGAAATTTATTACAGAGATAGATTACAGGCTGGGAAAGGACATAGGCTACATTTTATCCTACAGTTGGGTACGATATAACCTGTAGTCCACGCGGGCGGAAAGCTAGTTTTATTACCGACTTCAAAAAGGCGGACGTTCTATGTTTGACTGTTTGTATTTTTTTTTATATATGTTTACCGATTTTTCCGCCAATTATGGACCGATTTTCAAAATTCTGCTTTTGTTCGAAAGAGTATACTCCAGAGGTGTTCCCATATGAATTTTATCGAAAATGATTCAGCGCTTTTAAAATAATCAACAAAAACAAAAAAATACTACAAATCAGAATATTATCGAAATAAATGAGTGACATTTTCGTTTGTGGTTATCTGCTAAAGGCATTGTAGTCTGCAAAAAATACTAGTTATCTACTGTGTGCGAAGTGTTGTTGGGATTGAAGTTGCTGAACCATACGTTTTTGAACGAGGAAAATTATATACAGGGCTTTAGGTCTCTTTCAACCTCTCGGGTGGTTAATCAGGCCATGAAACTGAAACTGAAAATTGTTCAGTTTCATGGATTGATTAGTGATTAACCTCATCAGGCTTGTATACACTTCTCTGTGTGAATCAATAATTAATTACTGCATTAGTACCTGGGGCGTAGCAGCAAAATCTTACCTTATTATAGCAGAGCGTGCACAGAGAGCGGTGCTGAAGGTTGCGTACAGGAAGCCTTTTAGATACCCTACTGATCGGCTATATAAGGACTGTGAAATACTTACAGTGAGAAAACTATTTATACTTGCTTCTATACTTAGATACCATAAAACCGCTCTCAACTGTATATATATTACTAAGAAACCTACACGAAATCTGAAATGGAGGTCTAAGCGCACAAATACCGCTTTTGCAAATAAATCATCTAACTTTATAGGTCCTTACTTATACAATAAAATTAACCTGTTATTAAATATCTCGCACGTAACTAAATTTGTTTGTAGAAAACGAGTTAAAGAGTGGCTTCTTACCTTGGACTATCTTGGAACTGAAAAGCAGCTTGAAATTCTTCAGTGAACCCTAAATAAAGAATCTCACACACACGCACACAAACACTCACTCACACACACAAGCACACACACACTCACATACACACACACACACACACAAACACACGCATACAGATGGTGAAACTATTTTTTTTTTATTTTTTAATCATGTTCTAAATTTTTCTTTAATGATGTTGAACTGAGGGAATGAGCCTGGTAACCCACAACACAGGGAATCCTAGTGTGGGTACCATGAAGCACTGTTTAATTTACTGTCTCTTTTTTTCTGAATAAATACATTTTTTTTTTACATTTTTTATTTTTATTATTAACTACTATTATTATTATTATTTTTTCAACCGACTTCAAAAAAGGAGGAGGTTCTCAATTCGACGGTATTTTTTTTTTTTTTTGTATATTTGTTACGCGATTACTCCGGCAACTGTTGTCCGATTTTCAAAATTCTTTATTTGTTCGAAAGAGTATACTCCTGAAGAGGTCCCATATAAATTTTATCGAAAATGATTCAGCGCTTTTAAAAAAAATCAACAAAAACAAAATATACTACAAACTAGAACATCATCTAAATAAATGAATGACATTTCTGTTTGTAGTTATTTGCTAATAGGCATTGTAGTCCGCAAAAAACTAGATATCTACTTTGTGCGAACTGTTGTTGGGATTGAAGTCGGTGACTCATACGTTTTTAACGTGGAAAATTATTATTATAATCTTTTTAATTGCATCGTAACCCGCGTCACCTGTGTCTCCTCTCAACTACTCTAAGGTAGACTGGAAGAGATCCCTCCAGGAATAATTCCGCCTTTGCTATTAAAATATCTATAAAATGTTTTGTATAACACTGTTTTTGAGCAATAAAGAATTTACATACATACATACATACATTAATACATACAAAGAGAGATACCTAAAGCCCTGTATAATAAGATTGAGTAGGTATTTATGATTGTTCCAGACACTCCGGAAGCGAACGCGTTGCTGGGAGCTTTAGACTCGGCATTCCTGTTCTCATACGCAGCCGCAATGTTCGTGTCAGGTGAGATAGCAAAATGGCGATCTCATGGATCTAATGTTACTATAGCGGGACTGTTCTTGGACCTAATGTTATAATATAGCGGGACTGTTCTTGGACCTAATGTCACTATAGCGGGACTGTTCTTGGACCTAATGTTATAATATAGCGGGACTGTTCTTGGACCTAATTTTCTATATTATTAAAAATAATTTTAATAAAAAATTTCGAAATTAATAATTCCCACCCGCTTCTGTTTTACTTACTTATTATTTCTCCTTTACCCCAAGGTTGCCTGGAAGAGATTGCTTTTTAGCAATAAGGCCGCCCTTCTGTACACTTTCTTGTTTTGTTTGTTTTTGTCTGTGTTCTATTTATGTGTGTGCAAATAAAGAGTTAAATAATAATAATAATTTTATTTCAATTATATTTTTTTTATTTTTTTTTATTTATTAAGAATGGGTTCGCTCTTGACCACAATCTAGCTCAGGGCAAAGATGCGGTCGAGGATGTAGCGAGCTCACCCAGAAGAAGCCTATTCACTCGTACTTTGATATTCAGGTTGTATGAGCTCGGAAATACAGACGCCGCCGGCAGAGAATTCCACTCCTTGGCAGTGCGCAATACAAAAGATGAGGAAAAGCGCTCAGTACGTATCCGAGGTATCTCGACAAGATAAGGGTGATACCCCGCAATTCATCTTTATTAATAAAAATAGGATCTACCCCCTATCAAAATTGGCTAAGTGTCAATATTTGGGCAAGAGTCAGTAATTGGGAAAGTGTCGATAATTGGATGAGTGTCACTGTCAGTAATTGGGCATGACTCAATAATTAGGAAAGAGTCGATAATTGGACAGAGTGACATTACCATAACCTCTTTGTCGCGTAGGTATAAACTTGACTACTTGGCAAACTTGACTAAACCTCGTATCAGACCCTCCTTTTTTATTTACCAATAAATAAATAAATAATTCTCGTGTAATTATTTTTTTATATAATGTCCAGGTCTAATAGCGGAGCGGGTTGACCTCCGCTACTTCCTATCCACTGGTATGCTCGTGTCTTCTATATTCTGCTACCTCTTCGGAGTGGGTTACACCGCCGGCATCCACAGCATATCATATTACCTTCTTGTACAGGTAGGCTGTTTAATAAAGCTGAAATTCTATTAGTCCTATCATTGACACGTTTGTGTGAAAAGTGCCAGTAATACCGAACTTTAGTTAGAGCGCTCGTAGCTGATCTCAATCGCTGATCTTAACCGATCAGTGAGGTTAAGCAACGTACACAGTGGCAGGGAACCTGATGGGTGACCAAAGTGGCAATTTATCACGAGCGATTCCGTGCTTCGGAGGGCACGTTAAGCTGTCGGTCCCGGCTGTTGTCGATTGACTACAGTTTTTTTTTTTTTTTTTATTATAAGATGGGTTAACTCTTGACCTCAATCTTGACCATAAGGTCAAAGATGAGGTCGACCCTTCACTGAGCCTACCACACCGCATGAGACCATAGGACACCACCTCAGATTCAGAACAAATTGAGGTGTCGTTGCCTGGAGTGGATTAATAGGAGACAGGTCTCATTTGTGTTTCCTTAGGCGCCTCTAGACACCCACGGAAAGAAATGGGGTGGTGTTATTCTCACCCGATCACCACACGTTGAAACAGTTCTCAACATAACAGGGAGCTATGGCGCTAGGAAGAAAGTATAAAAAAGTAATTTCGTTTGTAGGCGGGCGCCGGTATAGCACAGACAACAGGCTGGCCGGGAACCGTGGCGGTGGTGGGCAAATGGTTCAGTGGCAAAAAAGGACTTATTTTCGGGATATGGAACTCACATACCTCCCTCGGGAACATTTTGGGTAAGTCATTCAATATTTTACTTCATTTTACTTCTGAAAAGAGAAGTGGAGACCTGCAACAATAAAATAAATAAATCATATTCACATCTCAAAATCATCACAATGAAGTCTTTTTATAGTGAAAAGGTAATTTTAGAAATAGTTATACAGTTATTTTTTATTATTATTTATTATTATAATTACTCAATCAAAGAAAGGAAATTCAAGAAGTTATGCACAGTATAAAGTTGGAAAAAAAATGGCAATTTTTTTTTTGTAATATGGGCATGTTGAAGCTCTAACCTAATTAACCTAAATCAGGTTTTATTTTGGTTCAACAGTCACTAACACTTTGCCTACCGCGGCACGAATTATAAGCGTGAATTGATGAATTGACAGGTACCCTCTTAGCAGCCGAGTTCGTAGAATCGGACTGGTCTCTGTCGTTCATCTACCCGTCGCTGGCGATGGGGCTGGCCGCGCTGCTGGTGTTCCTATTTCTAGCGCCGGAGCCCCGACACGTGGGGCTCGTTATGGACAGGGATCCGGTCAGTACAAGCTTTTTGCATAAAGACTTTTTAACTGACTTCAAAAGAAGGAGGAGATTCTATGTTTGACTGTATGTATTTTTTTTTATGTATGTTCACCGATTACTCCTCCATTTGTCAATTGGAACCGATTTTTAAAATTCTTTTTTGTTTGAAACAGTATTCTCCAGTGGTGGTCCTATTGTCACCAAGAGGCACTTTTTTTTTATATTATAAGATGAGTTAACTCTTGACCCCAATCTTGACCATAAAGGTCAAAGATGAGGTCGACGATGGAGCGAGTTAACCCAGAAAATGCCTGCAAAGGCACCGGTACTCCCATGCACCGACGGAACACAGCAAGCTGCTTGGCGTCAGACTTCGGTAGGAGGGGGTGGTCGCGAACCAGACGGCCCTTTACAGAGCCTACCACACCGCATGAGACCATAGGACGACACCTCAGATTCAGAAAAAAAATGAATTGTCGTTGCCTGGGATGGATTACTAGGAGGCAGGTCTCATTTTTGTTTCCTTAGTCGCCTCTTACGACACCCACGGAAAGAGATGGGGTGGTGTTATTCTTAACCGATCACCACATGGCCTATGTTTCTTATGTTCATCTAGTATTTTTCAAACCACTAATGCTCTGCCTACCCCGTTAGGAATTAAAGGCGTCAGTAGTGTTGCAAAAAAACGTTTTTTTCTCTAATTTGAAAAAAGAAACATGAAAAAAAAACCGTGAAAAAAAACAGTTTTTTTTCTGGAACATGTTTTTATTCATAAGTACAGAATGTGAATTCGCAAGGCAGTTAACGTTTTAAAATGTTTGTTTTAGAGTTTATATTTTAATTTTAAACTATTTTTTTAAAACTTATCTATTTTTCTGGATTAATAGAATTAAAGTTTATGCAAATATTAACAACACTGACTGAAGTTTACGTTTACGCACGGGGATTTCCCAAATAAGCTAAGTTACGCAAGAGGGAGTTGTGAGAGCGTAGAGTTAGCGTACACAAGTCGGAATTTTTGGTTTTTGGATATGCCCATGTTTAGTGTATAAATTCTGCCTAATTACTGTAAAAAAGAAATAAATTCCAATAAATTTAGTTTAGGAGATAAAGACTATTGTCGGTGTGTGTGTGTGTGCCAGCTTGACGTTAAGCTATGGTACACAAGGTCGTACTCAAAAACGGCTTATACTGCAGCAAGAGTTTGTTTTAGTAAAAGTTTATTGATTTCTTTGAATAAATCACAATTATTAAATATTAATTGTTTCCCTGAAAAAAAAACATATTTAGAAAAAAAAACAAGGGGTCATGTTTTTTTTCGTAAATTTGAAAAAAAAAAATTTTTTTTTTCGATTTACAACCCTAGGCGTGAGCGTATTTATGTTATGTATGTTCTTTCTATTATTTACACAAAAAAATGGGAAAATAAATAAACTTTAAAGAAAAAAAATTAAACCACCTTCAAGAAAGGGCGAAAAATAAATACAAAATCAGTTAATACGTTACGTTCGATCTATTTGAAGTCGTTGCCAAGAAGTTTGTTAGGCCGCCTTCGCACCGGTTTTTTTTTCTTATTGGTGACATGGTAGCGAATTAACGACTTCTTAACCTCTTAGTCGTCTATTAATCACGTAACGCTTTTAAGCAACTTTTTAGCCCAATGAGAAAGTGACAATACAGTATTCTTGATTGCACACTAAAACAAAAACATCACTACTAAAATAGTTCAGAATGCGAATTACTTCAGTTTCAAATAATGTGACGAGAATCATCCCCCAAAGTTTTGCTAGCCAATCGCCATATAGTTCCCATATGCACTCATGAAGTGATGACTTTGTAAAATTTGTTCAGCATAACTACCATGGACGCGTGACAACACTTTGTTATATCTGTGTCGTTCTGCTTGTTTCTTTTTTTTTAATTTATTTGTACAACGGTAAGTTACAATTCGTCTTAGGTATATTACTCGCCAAAATAAATCTTTTTTATTTAATATGAAAACATAAAACAAATAACCATACTAATTAAATTACTAATCAATTCTTACGCTATGCGATAAAACGAGAGATTGGAACGAGATTTATTCGACAAAATCATACCACGCCTCTAAGAGGGCTTTACTGGCCTTCAACTATCCTTCTATGTAATGAAAAGTTATACAGGCTAGTTATTTTCTTTCAACGTAAAATGGTAACAAAGCTAAATGGTAAACATTTTTTTTTACAGCCAAGTCGCCAATCGAGAAAATCTGAAGATGAGGAGCAACCGCCACAAGTTATAGTTGGAGATCAGGTGCGTAACGCAGACTTTTAATGACCAAACATGTAACTTTTTATTGCATCGTTATTTCATAACATGACTAACTTTTAATTTTGCTTTGTTCCATAGGTCGGTATGGTAAGAAATTTTGTTTAACTTCGGTAATTATTTTTATTTATCAGAAAGGACTATGATTCCTTTAAGAAAAACTTCTGCCCAATCTTATTGCATTAAACAACTAATTAAATCAAACGTAAGTACATAAAATATTGTAATAAAACCTTCTCCTGAGGAAGACTGCAACTTTGCGAATAGGCGCAAAGTCAAAGGTGCTAATGTAATTCACTGTATTGACGTGTTCAAGAAACATTTTAATGTTCAATGAAATAAACAGTTTTGAGTTAGAATTTAATTTTCATGGCAAAAGAGAGTTCGTAAATTTCAAAGAAATGTCTAATTACAATTTGATTTTCTACGCAAAATGTTCATTTACAAGAAATTCCGTTTCTTTATATAACACGTATTATATTAATACATAAATTCGTAATTCTTTTTATATAGTAAATTTGTCCTATTTCCGACACATTACCCAATATTGACACTTGCCCAATTATTGACATCTATTTTTGTTATGAAGTGTATGTTGCATTGTGTAGCACTACTAATAGACTGACTTTAGCATGAAATTTGATGCACGTGATTTGTTATGTTAACTACCAATTACTATACTCCGGACCAGATTAGAAGACAAGTGGTGACTATTATGCTACAAAATAATGAGAGCAATGTTTTATACCAACCATTTGGATTTGCAATGTTCACATAATTTTATAGGATACGAACGTACCACATCGCTGAATCAAGTGAATCCTATGCAATATTGAATTTATATACAAGCGTAGTGAATTTATATAGTGGGTGCAAAGTAACCTACTATTTTTATATTCCACAATGCCCGTATAATTTGATAGAATTATACTGGTTGGATTACCCTGCCGAATTTAAGTAAATCATATGTAAAAGTGAATTACAATTCAATACAATTTCATTACAGTACCTCATTTACCAGCGTAATACCCACTGTTAGTCTTCCTATCTGGCCCAGAGTATAATTAAATTAATACTTAATTTAACACCTATTTATTAGTCACTTTAGGATTTTTGTAAATTCATTTAGTTATTTTAATGAAAGTAATATTTAAAAGTATTAAAGTCTTTAATTTAGTAGTAAATAATTCGGATTTGATGAAAGGTGAATAGATAGATACCAAATAGGCTACTTTTCCACTTGAACAAAGTCACGAGCGGAAAGCTATTAGATAAATAGCAGATAAAGTCTCTGGTCACCATCAGAGGATTCATTTAGCCCAGTGGTTCTTAACCTTTTAGTAATGGGGGTCCATTTTACAAAATATCTGTTTTACCACGAACCGTCAACTGTTTGGAAGTAAAAAAAATTAAAGTGTTGTTCTATAGTTATACCTACAGGCACTGTTGTTCATATTCAACAGTTTTTTTATTCTTTTACGAATTTTATTTCTCTTTCCTTACTAACTTCTGAATCCTTGCTAAACAATTGAAGACTCTGGCATCCAGTCGATTTCAGTGATTGTGTTGACTCGTCACATTTCATACAATATTTTTGTGATGGCTTCGCGGACCACCGCACCGGTTAAGAACCACTGATTTAACCTAACTTTATAATATTATAGTTGTGAAAGCGTGTTTGTTTGTCCTTCCGTCACGTCGCAACGAAGCTTCGGATCGAAATGATTTTTTGCACAGGGATAGTTTAAGAGCTGCAAAGTGACATCGGCTTCTTTTCCATGCGATTTAAGTTGCGGTATAAAGCTAGTCATAAATAAGATAAAAACTAACCGCATCGGTGTGTGCTTGCGCAGGCGGCGAGTCTCCGCCCCAGTCGACACTCCGCTAATGCATCTGCGGTGAGTCACACATCCAAATTACACCTTTCAATACACATTCAAAACATTATTATACTCTAGGCCAGGTAAGAAGGCATACGGTGACTTTACGCTTTAAAATAAAGTTTATATCTTCTTCTTCTTCATTAGCTTTAGTTCTACCTTATTGTCTATTTTACAAGGAGTATACATGTAGGTCATTTCGTAAATTTTAATCAATTACACAAAGTTTAGAACATTTTTTAAATTTATTTGTAAATTACGTAAAACTGCGTTGTCATCAACATACTATTAATATATTTAGTAGAAATTACATATGTTTGTTTCTGCCTAACCCGATAGGAGTTGCGTGTTTTTTTCTAGTCAGCAATATTTTTGTTGGCGTATTATATTGCCATATTGTGACAGTTTATTGACATCAAGATGGTTAGAGTTGAACTGGAGATTTCGCTCTACTTTTAACTGTGAGGTGTAACTTTCTATATCTCTTTCTTAGGGGTGACAATGATTGGGAATAAAAAAGTTTCAATGACCAAAGAGGTTTATTTAGATGCTTTCAGATCGAGACCGCATGTTGCCTAATATTTTACTTGTCCTATTTTCGTCTTATTTACCAATTATTGACACAGTCCAATTATGGACATCTATTGGAATTGTATGCATGATATAGCACAAATAAACACACCATACCCTGTTTAAGGGACAGCTTAGCAAAAGCAATTTGCGTTTCCAAAAAAAACTCGTTGACACCATGGCTTAAGTATTTTGCTAAGCTGTCTTTTACAGCCTGTATAAACGCTTCGCTTAATGCATGGTCAGCTTTTCTTTTTCTTATTTCCGAGTTCATATAACCCGAATCTCTTTAATGTTCGAGTGAATAGACTTCTTCTGGGTGAGCTTGCTACATCCTCGACTGCATCCGTGCCCTTGAGTGCCCTAACAGGCTTTCATGTTAGAACTACTTTTAGACTGAAAGAATTATTGTAACACATGAAAGCATAAAATCATTGAAATGAGATATTTTGCGGTCAAGAGCAACCCCATTATAAATAAATAAATAAAATTATTGAATATAATATTTTTTATTTGCATTAAATGCATTATGTTTATTTTGTCTATAATATTTTTAGTATTAACGTATCTGACTCCCACAGCTAAGTGACGACGCATCAGAGACCACAGCTCTCCTTCGACGTAACTCGTCGTCCTCAATGACGTCATCCGCCGGCGCGGTGTCTCTTTCCCGCGCGTTGCGCATCCCCGGCGTGCTGGAGTTCTCTCTCTCTCTCTTCTTCGCCAAGCTCGTTTCGTATACGTTCCTGTATTGGCTGCCGTTGTACATCGCTACTTCTAGTGAGTGAATGTTTTGACTTGCTATACAGGGTGAAAAAAAACCTCCTAGCTATATTCATATTCAAAAAAATTTCTTTTTTTCGTTTGGATTTTTTTTCCTAAACGTAGACACCACTCGGGTGCACCCCCCTCGCGCTCCCCGCACCCCTCGCGTGCCTGGTGTAGGAGTCATGTCTACGTTTAGGCAAAAAATTAACTATGTATTCCCATTGAAAAAATATTAAAAAATATATCAATTTTTTTCATAAATGAGTTCTTTGAGTGATACTGGTTCAGGATTTTGAATATAGCTAGGAGGTTTTTTATCACCGTGAAATCGTAATGACTAGAGAAGGGATTGCGAACCAATAGCACGACAAACTATTTTGGGCACTCTACCATAGCATAGATAATTAGAATACTTAGTATACTACTAGTAGTAGACAAATTAACAAAATTCACTACGCAGTTCAACTAACGAACTTAAGTGAGCCTACGTTGCGGAACTTAGTTTCACAAAAAGTCAACATTATTTGATGGCATGTCTATGGTCTCATTCAAAATTTTTTTTTAAATGGCACGTCAATTCATAAGGGCGCAGACCCACCGCGGCGCATTTGTGGATTCATTTGTTTGACAATTGAAACCCACCTGAATGTGGTCCCTCACACGAGCACTGTGGGGTGTCATATTACTGAATCTGGGCCCTAATATTCACAGGGTAGAATCTACAAAATATGCGCTGAATCTTAAAACGTGTCTCATAAATAATTATAACTTAACGAAATATTTTGTAGCATCAAAGTTAATTTTTGAGACCGTGCGAACTGAGGGTCCACAAACTCATTAGAATAGAATATAATAGAATATAAATCTTTATTTTATAGGACATTCAGGATGCCACTTAAAACAAGTCAAGATTACAATGCAATACATAAAAAAATACATCAAACGATTGGCTTGCTGCAATTGGCATTGGATTTACTTTGTGTTTATTATTAAACTAAAGCTGTTATTTATCTATGTATCCCTACAAATAACCTGCTAAATATTGCCATTCATTATAATCGTTCATATTGCCCAGATTCAGTAACATGACACCCCACAGTGCTCGTGTGAGGGACCACATTCAGTGAGTTGTAGCGTCCTACCTATAAAACCTACAATTTTTTCCCTTCGCCTACATTTCTTTTAAGAGACCTGCTGAAAGTGTATGAACTCAAAACCACATTTCCCGACTTGGCTCCTCAGAGGGCATACACATGAAAAATCGTGCAATATCGCTAGACCGTGTTGATGTGAGTAGTTCACCAAAGTAATTAAATGTAATCCCCACAGCCCACCTAACCCCAAAGGAATCCGGCGAGCTATCGACAGTATTCGACGTGGGGGGAGTAGTGGGGGCCATAGTAGCGGGGCTACTAGCGGACTGCTCCGCTTGCCCGGCGCTCGTGTGCGCCGTATTGTACACCTTCTGTGCACCTGCGGTGAGTTCTAATTACATTGACACTGATTTATAAGGATATACGTGACACTTTACTGAATTTAAGTCTATGTCGTTCTAGGTATCTCTCTTTCAATCTCTCGGGTGGTTAATTAGTCCATGAAACTGAACAACTTTCCCAAGGAACATAGGTCAAAATACGAAAGAAAAAAATTTGATCTCTCATACAAAATGCGCTATATGCTAATGAAGTTTGTATGGGAACTCAATTTTTTTTTTGTATTTTGACCTATTATTGGGGGAAAGTTGTTCAGTTTCATGGACTGATTAACCACCCGAGAGATTGAAAGAGAGATACCTAAAGCCCTCAATACGCAAATTTAGACCCGTTTTAGTGTTTAATTAAAAAATAAATAGTCAAGTGTGCATATTAATTTGTGTTGTTGTACTAATTCTGTAAGTAAATATGTTATTTTGTATTAAAGTGTTTGGGAATGAATGATATGAATCGGCATGCCAAAATTTCTCAAAAATTTAAAAAGTAAAAAATACGTTTTTGGGACCATCCATAAATTACGTCACACGATAAGGGGTGGGGAGGGGTCGACAAGTTGTGACATTGTGTGACAAGGGGGTGGGAGGGGTCATAATTTTCATGACGTCACATTTCAAAATGTGTTATGAGTATCAAAACGCGTTAACTATTTACGAAAACTTAACCTCTTCAGTCCCAAGCACTTTTTTTACGTTTTTACTTTGGTTGAGACAGTGAGTTTTGAGTTCCCAAAAAAATAAAAAAACTATTAAGTACCTACTGCTTTTATTAGAAAATTACAAAAAATGGAAAATATGCAAAATATGTGACGTCACGCTAGGGAGGGGGAGTCTTACAAATCTGACCAGCTGTGACAAGCAAAAAATCATGAAATTCGTGTGACGTAATTTATGGACAGCCCTTTTCCATGCAACTCGAACCTAAGATGGCGAGAAAGGCATGAGTTTATGTATTGTATTTCGAGCCTAAGATTGTCTTATGTTCAGTTTAATGGCGAAATTCTCATCGTCATATAAATTTTTTAATATGAATGTGTTCTTGTAATTTTTTTGTATTTTTTTTGGAAATGACCTTAATTTGTATTACTCATTTATTTAATTCTGCTCATTACTTGTGTGAATATTATTCCAGCTATTCGCGTACCAAGCGTACGGTGCCATATCGTACAATATCAACGTACTCCTCCTACTGGTGACGGGCGCGCTCGTCAACGGGCCGTACGCGCTCATCACTACAGCCGTCAGCGCTGAACTAGGTCAGTACTGTAGCGGTTCTTCTGGGGGGCGTATAATTAAAAGACTTGATTCTTCTTCTGGTATACGGTTATAATCAAAATCTGCACTTCCGTTACAATTTTTATTTCACTATCCTACACGTCCTCGGTTTACAGAGTTTGGCAACGTTTATTCAAGTGCTAATTGCACGCCTACGAACGTATTTAACAACTTATTCCGCGAGCTCACTACAATGAATTCACAAAAATCAATGAATGGCGCAAGACCAGATCTTCAATCATTTCGAATGTTGACATCGAATACCATTTCAAACCTTTTAAATTGATAGGTATTCGAATTATCTTCTTCGAAATGACCGAATGAGAAAGAAGTTGCGTTATGCCCGATCCTCCATGAAGGTCTGCATACCACAGTACCAATCCTCACCTTCCTTATTTAGACCATATGGTGATCGGGTGAGAGGCGACTAAGGAAACACAAATGAGACCTGCCTCCTATTAACTCATCTTATGCAACGACACCTCAGTTTGTTTTGAATCTGAGGTGTCGTCCTATGGTCTCATGCGGTGTGGTAGGCTCTGTAAAGGGCCGTCTGGTTCGCGACCACCCTCCTACCGAAGTCCGACGCCAAACAGCTTGCTGTATTCCGTCGGTGCTTGGGAGTACCAGTGCCTTATTAGTCATTTTCTGGGTTAACTCGCTCCATCGTTGACCTCATATATGACCTTGGTCCATATTGAGGTCAAGAGTTAACCCATCTTGTAATAATAAAATTATCCCTGTGAGCGATTTAGCTATGGTAAACACGTTCAAACTTACCGCGGCTAAAAATTTACGTACTAAAAATTTACGGTCTCGTACCACAAATGTCATGTTTTCACAAATTTCAAGTAAAACAAATTTTAATAACTAGAATTGAAAATTCAGGTTGCACTTATTCGTCTGAAAATTATAGCGGTCCATGTATCTCGAGTATGATATTATAGCTTCTCAAACGGACCTCTTGTATGAAAAATCGTGCAATATCCCTAGACCGTGTTAATGTGTATATGTTGTATTCTTTGGACAGTTTAATAAATCAAAAATAATTTCTGAAATTGTAACGTCAGGTACCCACAGTAGTTTGGCTGGCAGCTCACAAGCGCTGGCCACCGTCACAGCCATCATCGATGGAACCGGGAGTGTCGGTGAGTATACACGATAACAATTTAAAAAAATTGTGGTCATTTAATCGGTCCATGAAATTGACTAACTTTCCTGAAGGAACATAGGTCAAAATATGAAAAAAAAATTGGCTCTATTCGAACATGAGAATTAGCAATAGGGAATATGCATGTACTTTTAAAATATTTTTATTAAATAACTTGCATCGCTAATTAGAAGTTTTTTTTTCTATAGTTAAAAGTAGCTAACTTAGACGAGAACTTTAAACGGCCACCATTTTGGCGCGCTTAGCGGGACGTCACATCACACCTTTTCGACACAGATTTTGATTTAATTTCACAGTTTTTTAATGTATTTCAACTAAAATTTTCCCTAATTCGTCATGGAACAACACTCTCCACCTTTTCTTTTCACGTCATAATAGTCAAAACCTTTGTAAATGTTTTTTTTTTGCATTTAGTCATTTCCTCGCTGAGGTGGGATGAAAAGTTACGTGTGCAAGAAATAACTATTAACTATTAAATCAATACCGTATTTTGACGCTCTTGTTTAATAGTTTGTTTTCTTGTTTAATAATTTTAGAGTGTAAGGACATGTGTGATATTTTGACAATAAGTAACTAGACCCCTAAGGAATAAAATTCATTCAGAAACTTTATTTTCAAAAAAGTGAGACTTATGTTGTTTTAAAATCACACGATTCAATTAGACGAAACCGCAAGAAGATGCTATTTCCGCGTAATACACCGACAGCACACATAGTTTAAAAATATATATTTTTTAAAAGAAAAAATATATATATATATTAAAAAAAAATAGTTTTGTACAGTTCGTTCGGGCAATTAGTGTGCAGTACAGGCGCACGGTATATTGGGACCATTCTTTAACTTAAATGTGACTCGTCCACAAATGCAAATTTTTTAATAAAAATTAAAATTAAATAGCCATCTTACAACTTAAACATATATGCTATTTTTGTAGCATAAGTATAAAAAATCAATCTAGCTATTCCGAATCAGAGTCATCTGTATCACTTTGTGTGTTTATTATGAAAGTGTCTCCGTTAACATCAACATGCTGGTCTACATTAAAGTACTTATTCTCTTCTTTGATTGCGTGGGCAATATATTTATGTCAATGAACACATACAATAATTTATTTACAGTTAAGTTATTTTATTTTCAAATAGGTACGAATATTTTTCTTTCAAAAAATAGCTATACTAATCCATGTAAATATTTACAGAGACCACAAAATATTATTATTTTCGTATTATAACTAGTAGAAAGAGATAGAAGATATGAATTACCATTCAAGTTTTCTTGCTCCCTGTACCGCCATACATTTCGAGATGACAGCTGACAGCTACCCATGCACACTAATTGAGCGAACAAACTGTAATAAATAGTTTTAAAGTCATCCCATAACGTATACATAAATCATAACACATGCATGATGTTAGACAAAGTCATGGTGTCAATAATTGGAACAAGGTGGCGGTCGGTAATAGGACAAGGTGTTAATAATAGGACAGCAACGTCTCTATTACTGTATAAAGTTTCTGCTTTAATTATTTCTATAAAAAATTGCACATAAAAAACAATAAAATAATATGTATGTGATGTGATGATTTTATTATAAATTGCTACTATTATAGAATAAGAGATCTACTTACACTAAAACGTGGAATGTTTTAATTTCCGAAAAAACGATTTGAGCCAACTGGATCAAATATTTGCGTAAAAAGTGGATATTTTTTTAAATTTAGTATTCACCAATAATTTTAAGGGAAAGGAAAATATTCGGCGCGAATGGGACTTGAACCCACGACCCCAGGATTAGATCTCCTGGTGCTCTAACCAACTGAGCTATCGTGTCTTCGAGTCAAGCGAAGAACTTTCTCATTCCCTTACTAAGGACATACGTTGTGCTTGTAAGTTAGCGCCATCTGTGTCTCGTACGGAGAACTTCGCCGCTTGACTTGAAGACACGATAGGTCAGTTGGTTAGAGCACTAGGAGATCTGATCCTGGGGTCGTGGGTTCAAGTCACATTCGCGCCGAATGTTTTTTTTTTTTTTTATGTGTGCTATGTACCTACTTATTTGTTTGAAGTCAGTGCGCAGGCGGATGTACGTACAGGCTATCAAATTTATTTGTCTTGGCACCGATTGTGGTCAAGAGCAAAACCATTATCTATACTAATATTATAAAGATGAAAAAGATTTGATTGTTTGTTTGCATTGAATAGGCTCCGAAACTACTGGACCGATTTGAAAAATTCTTTCTCCATTAGAAAGCTACATTATCCCCGATGGACATAGGCTACATAATTTTCCTGAATTCCCACGGGAACGAAGTCCCTACATGCTAATACAGGGTGTAAAGGTCAGCTTAGCAAATACTTAAATGGTGGAATCTACCCTTTTTTTTAAATCTTATTTTATTTTATTTTTTTATTTAGGTTCACAAAACTGGAAATACAATACAGAACTTCTTTGAAAAAAAACATACCTTATAACATAAATGCAAAAGATTTTACCCTACTAAAATGTGAACACAACATGCAAGAAAAACTACTATCAGCTATAAGTAATTATTTTTTCGCGATCCCCCCCCGCGCTACCGGAGTGCGATGTACATTGCTGATTTTCGTGTTTTACTTTGTTATGATTGTTTTTTATTACAAAATGGAGTGTATTCGATTAAATAATAAACAAATTAAGCAAAAAATATAAAAAATCATGAAAAAAAAAAGATTTTCCGAAGAAAACTTCTACTGGAAAATCATTTAGAATTATTGTCTGAGTCCAGGGTTTGAGTTTTTTCTAAGCTGTCTTTTACACCCTGTATTGTATATCACATTACATATGTGTGTAGGCGCGGCCATCGGGCCGATGCTGGCGGGCGTGGTGTCCAGTGCGGGCACGTGGTCGCACGTATTCTACATGCTAATCGCGTGCAACCTCTTCGCGTTACTACTACTGATCAGGTAACAATACATCTCACCGAACTACAGGGTGAAATTGAAAACAATCGACAAGGAATGAATCTACCCATGATAATAATAAATAAATAATCTTTATTTCTTAAACCAAAGGGAATATAAGGTCCTAATTTATTAGTGACTTTCCTTTTAACATGTTATTGTGTAGGTCAAAATATATCATTTGAGTCAAAAAACAAAGGCATAATATTAAATTGAAAAGGTCTTGAAAAATTTTGTTATGATATTTTTTCATTACTATGATGAATAAACCCATCCATTCAAACGTAAATAATAATGGCAGTAGTAGAGCGGGCGAGCGGGGAGTGGCCGGCTTCAAGTGATAAAGAACCATTCCTTTATCTTTAAATGGAAAATATTTTTTTTATTTTTATTGCAAAATTTTATTTTAAGATAATTAAATTTCATGTTGTTTTTTGGAATACTATTAACCTATTAATTTGGTCAATGAGTGCTCACAAGGGGGATGTGGATGGAAAAGTGGAAAGCAGAAAGTTTAACTAAGGAACTTTGTTTGGACTAGTTAGGAGATAAACATACTAAAAGTCCTGACCCCTCCGAGTGGAGCCCGAGGGGGGAGGGGGGCACAAAGGTCCCGTTTTTTGGTTTTTTGCTTACATCTCGAAAACGGTGCGTTGTACGAAATTTTGTTGTACTACATAATAAAAGCTGATAAAATTTTCAATAACTTTGGCTTTTACACTTTTTATCTATCTCCAATATTTGCCTAGCTCCGAGCTTCGAAAAATGGTCGATTTTCATGGGGAGGGGGGCACAAAGGTCCCGATGTTTGGTTTTTTTCTTACATCTCGAAAACGGTGCGTTGTACGAAATTTTGTTGTACTACATAATAAAAGCTGATAAAATTCTCTATATTTTTGGCTTTCACACTTTTTATCTATCTCCAATATTTGCCTAGCTCCGAGCTTCGAAAAATGGTCGATTTTCATAAATGTGTTAAATTCTCTATAGCACATTGTTACAATACGAGTTTGCCAAAATCATTTCTTATTGCTCACCCACTCTATAAAAAACACTCACGCGCTATTAAAAATAGTCAAGTACGAGTCGAGCCTTATGTTAAACCTGGTAAGGAACACATAAAATTACATAAGCTGGGAGTACCTCCACGCGGTGAAGGCGGAAACAGTTTAGAAAATTTTACATAATAAAAGCTGATAAAATTTTCTATAGCCAAAGTTATAGGAAATTTTATCAGCTTTTATTATGTAGTACAACAAAATTTCGTACAACGCACCGTTTTCGAGATGTAAGCAAAAAACCAAAAAACGGGACCTTTGTGCCCCCTCCCCAAGAAAATCGACCATTTTTCGAAGCTCATAGCTAGGCAAATATTGGAGATAAATAAAAAATATGAAAGCCAATGTTATAGAGAATTTAATCAGCTATTATTATGTAGTACAACAAAATTTCGTACAATGCGCCGTTTTCGAGTTGTTAGCAAAAAAACAAAAAACGGGACCTTTGTGCCCCCCTCCCCCCTCGGGCTCCACTCGTAGGTATCAGGACTTTTAGTATGTTTATCTCCTAACTGGTCCAAACAAAGTTTCTAAGTCAAACTTTCTGCTTTCGACTTTTCCATCCACAAATTATTCGTTGCCCAAGCTATATACAATAACGTCTTTGAAGGAAAGTCACTAATAAATTAGGACCCTTATATAAGGTGACCTTCGTTCGGAATCTCCTTTTAAGCTAATATTGGCTTGTGCCAGGAGATGCCGCTCTTCCTTAATACAATTATAGCAGCTTAATACCTACTTACTATTTTAGGAATGATTACGAACAACTTTTTCTATGGGACCAACTTTCCTACTAAAAAATAAAAATCAGTTGTCCCATACATTTTGGTTCAGTAGGTATTGAACTTTTGTATGGAACAGCAGATTTTTATTTTTTAGTAGGAAAGTTGGTCCTATAGAAAAAGTAGTTCGTAATCATTCCTAAAATAGTAAGTAGATATTAAGCTGCTATAATTGTATTAAGGAAGAGCGGCGTTTTTTTAACCCCCCCCCCCCCCTCCCTCCCTTGATTAAGTAATCTTCGTGCTTAAAATGTTACTGACACGTTTGTCATGTTTCTATGGGTCTTAATAAATGACCTAGGAGTAAGCTAGTGGCGAGACACAACCCAGTCTTTACAATAATGTTCTCAGGTGGATGACTACAGTAATTTTATTACTTTTCAAATTAAAAGTATTTCTAGCTTCCACAACACCTTTTTCATTTTTTAGAATTAGCTAACAAGTTATAAAATGATGACGTAATCATGGATTCTTCCCCCCAAATAATCCAGATGTATATACAAGCAAAAGACCCCCCCCCCTTCCGGTGATCACGTAATTGTTGAATGATCCCTGATGGGTAGATTCATCCCTCAAAGTTTGTCGAATGTTTTCAATTTCACCCTGTAACGGTGTCCCTGAGGGTATCCATTAACTTATGCAAAAACTTCTGTAGCTTAAACTGATGAAATGTTATAAAGGAAGTAGTTCTTAAAAATGCTTCGTTTCAAAGTTGTTCGTGAAATCGTGTAGATATAGTCAAGTGTGTGGCGAACTTGTCTAACCCTGGTGTCAGAGTTTACAAACCGCACAATGGCCTCTGACTTGGTTTTAACGACTGTAATCAATCGACAACAGCCGGGACCGATGACGTGATAATTTGTCTCTGGTCACCGACTAAATGGATTTTGATCAAGCAGCAAAACTAGCATTTTTTTTTACCAGCCCAAATACGTCCCTACCTCTGTGCGCGGGCCCCCCTTCTAAACACGAAGGGGATTTAGTACATAGTCCACCACGCGGGCACAGGGCGGGGTGGTGGACCGCGAGCCGAGCGAAAATAAATAAATAGTTGTCTATCTATAATCCCTGTCAGGGTAGGTAGAACGTCAAGTGGTTCTGTTTCTAAAACCAGAACCACTTCTAGAACCAAATGTAACATTCAGTGTGAGGGTCATTAAATAGAACATGAGTAGTGCTTCTATAACACAGCAAAACCCTAGCGTCCCACTTACTAGTTTTTACAGTATGCCTAGGAAGAGTTGGCAGCTGGCACATTATTTTTCTTTCACTCCCACTCCAGCGTGGGAACTAGTAGTTTACTTTTAATTATTTTCTTTTCGCTGGCTGCAAGAGAAATGTTTTTTACAGTATTAAGGAATTTTTAGAATTTAAATAAATAGGTATGTACATAGATAATTTTTGACTTTTGCACACTTGCATGCAGGTGAGTAGAAATATTGTTAATTCCATCTACAGGGCTTTAGGTAAATCTCTTTCAACTTCTCGGGTGGTTAATCAGTCCATGAAACTGAACAACTTCCCCAAGGAACATAGGTCAAAATACGAAAAAAAATTTTTGATCTCCCATACAAAATGCGCTACATGCTGATGAATTTTGTATGGGAACTCAAACATTTTTTTTCGTGATTTGACCTATGTTCCTTGGGGAAAGTTGTTCAGTTTCATGGACTGATTAACCACCCGAGATGTTGAAAGAAAGATACCGAGAGGTTGAAAGAAAGTATTCATGCAAATAAATTATTCTTATTCATTCACAGGATAGTGAGGCAAGAGCTAACAAAATTGCGTCAAGAAAGAAGATTAGCGTCGCCGCGGCTGGTCCGCGTTGAATGACAATATCTAGAGATGAGAGGACTTAAAACCACGTGAAAACATATAAAATCATGTGAAAACACATAAAATCATGTGAAAACATAAAATCATGTGAAAACATATGAAATCACGTGAAAATACATAAAATCATGTGAAAACATATAAAATCATGTGACAACATAAGAAATCATGTGAAAATATATAAAATCATGTGAAAACATATAAATTCACGTGAAAACATAGGCCAAAGGCCTTGAGTCAAAAAATAAACTATAGGGCCCCAACTAAACTATTTAAAATCGTTTGTTCCGTATTTGTCGTATTACAAATTCGACGTAAGCCAAATTTGTCGTAATCCAGATTCGTCGTACCTACTCGTGTGAAACCAACCTAAGAGACGCAAGTTTCAAACAAAGATGTTCGAGACTTGTTGGGAATAGGGATGCTGACTAATTTTTTTAAATTGTTTATATTAAAAAGGAACTGAATCCAAAACCCAAAACCGAAATAGTTTTTGAAAACTATCGAGAAATAAAAAAGTTACAACTGTCAAACAACGAAAAAGAGATGCACTTACGGGCACGTGACGTCACCGCCATTTGTTTGCGTAGATAAAAACGAGATAGCTAGCTCTCCCCACAAAACGAAATAGCTAGTCCTTACGATAATATTAATGCTAATAACTTGTTCATTTATAAACCAATTTTAATGCTGTTTTCGGATATTAATATATTTCTAGCATTATTTTTTGTTTCACATACAATAATTCATAAAATCAAATACTGTCAACATCCCTATTCCCCTGTATTTTCAAATAAGTTGCGATTATTAAAGTCGCGTTCCTGGAATCTGGATTATTTATATTCCGAATGTGGGAGACATTTTCACTAGTTCAATTTATAGCTGACGGCCGGTTTGGTCTAAAAAGCAGATGTTTGTTCTCGGGTCATGGGTGTTTGTGTTTGTCTTTATGTGTGTTCCAAGGGACCCACGACACAAGGGATAACCTTAAAGTGGGCCTTTGAGTGTGTAGCGTTAATTCATTTATAGTTTGTAAGTCAGTCCGTGGGGCCCCTGAGCTACGACACTGAAAAGATATAAAATTACGAGATTGCGTAACATTAATTTATTCTTCTTCTTATCGTGTAGGTATAGTCAAGTGTGTGGCGAATTTGGCTAACCCTGGCGTCAGAGTTTTCAAACCGCACAATGTCCTTTGACTTGGTTTTAACGACTGTAGTCAATCGACAACAGCCGGGACCGACAGCTTAACGTGCCCTCCGAAGCACGGAAACGCTAGTGATAAAAACCACTTTGGTCACCCATCAGGTTCTCTGCCTGTGTATGTAGCTTAACCTCACTGATCGGTTGAAACCAGCGAGAGCCACTGGGCAACGAGCGCTTCTACCAAATCACGTAAAAAATGATTTAATTGAAGGCCTGTCTATTTTTAGCGCGACTAAATAAAACTTAAAAAAATTGTGGCGGTGCTTAAAAGAAAGTAGGTAGAATATTTTATCAGTAGATAATATTGACTTTTAAATGAAATCGAATTTAATTTTGTACATTTTGTAAAATTAAATTAATCATGTGTATTTAAGATAGAAAAGTATCGTCAGTTTAAGAGTTTTGCGTATTATCTCTGTCTTATCATCATTCGTTTGCTTTGGTGTAGTTTTTTTTTAATCAGAGCAACGTTAGGGGCCATCCACATATTACGTCACAGCGTATAGGGGTGGGGGGGGGGGGGTCAAAAAGTCGAAATTTCGTGTGACGTAATATGTGGACGGCCTTATTTTTCAAATAGTTTCAAGTTAAAAATAGCTTATTTCATAGAAAACAATCAGAATGTTACTTAAAATAAGTCTAAGTAGTGAATTACATTAGCATTTTTAACTTTGCGCCTATTTGCAAAGGTGCAGTCTTCCTTAGAAAAGAATGGGTAAGAAATTCCGAGGGTTACTGTTTTTAATTTTAACTCAATTATACAAATTACCTTATTTTACTTCTTCCATCTCTTTCTGTCAGCTGTAATCTCTAAGTTTGCTTCTCTTTCTTACTTAAATCATGTTTTTTTTTTAATTTTCCCCTCCCTTAGCTGATTCCCTTAGGTCGGTATTACAGAACGCGACTTGGACTCTGATCAATACAATGTAATCTGTAACGACTGTGATCTGTCATGTATACTTTTAAAAATAAATAAATAAATACTTAAGTAGCAGCCGTCTTTGTCAATACTTAAGTATAGATCAAAACTTGAGTCTCCTTCTGTAATACGAATCTTAGAAAGTTTTTTATAATATGTAATTTCATATTTCTTGGAGTATGTTGATCAGTTTCATGGGAAAGAAGAAAGAAAGAAAGAAAATAATTAATTCATTCATGGGGATTCCTTATTACGCTAACTAACTTAATACTGTATTCTTAATTTGGCATTTTGTGACATTATTACACACGTCAAAAAAGTCTAAGCAACACGCACGATTTTTCATACAACAGAGGCTTTTTGAGAAGCTGTGAAAAGTATTTGAGACACGCATTTTGAATAAAATCTTTAGTGCGAGCAAGTTCTATACCTAAATATTCAATAGGAATGTTGACAGTTTTACAAAAATGTTCTTAACATATCGCCAACAAAAGGGTTATTAGCTTATTAGTTTACTTGATGTCAGTAATAGGACAAGTGTCAGTAATAGGGCATTTGTCAATAATTTGGCAAAGGCTACATAATATAATTTTAAGGATTTAATTTATTAAAAAAAAAACTAACGAGCGAAGCGTCTTCGTTACAGCTCGGGCAAAAATGCTTGCGTATGTCTGTCCAGCTGTTCTCCTCTAAAGGTCGCATTTCTCAACAGATTCTCGTGAAATTTAATTTTTAGTAAGGGGAAAGGGGTTCGAAGACTAGTATGGGAGCCGGCCGCCATCTTGGATTATCTCAATTGTGATGTCCTAGTCAGATCGATAGAGGGTTTTTAGGTGATCATAAAGTAAATAACCGTATTTACTTTTTGATCATCTAAAAATCCTATATCTATTTTGTCGTATTATCAACAGGAACAGAGATATAATTTGATTTTTGATATACCTGTGTTGCCATCTAGATTTTGTGTTAGGCCGTTTTTCTTTGAATCCCTTTCTGTTATTGGTTGAAAACGTAAAAAATATGGAGTGAATAAAAAAAAATAAGTATTCCATTTATTCATTAGGTGTGCAATAAAGTACATACCTCGTCTTATTCTATCTTTTGTCTCGCTCACTGATGAGCGCGGATTATATGAGGATGCAGCTTAATTTTCATTCCAAGTTTCTGATGCATTTTATTATTATTATTCCTTTATATTAATAGATTTTTTTGTATGATGTGAATGTTGTATTAATACGTTACAAAACAGTAAGCGTTACCAATCAATAAACTGTTTTTAGGGTTTTTCCATTTAATTTTGTTGAAAAGTTAGCTTCGTTTGACTCTACTGTAATTATTACCAATGAAAGACATATTTTTTTACCGTAATTCTCATTCTTACCGAATATACCCCAAAGTGGTATAATATACGTGTTTCAAAAAAACCCCAAAAAAAGATAATTCAAAATTAATTAAAAATATACCCCAAAGTGGTACCTATACGAGGAGTGATCAAAAAGTAGTGATAATGAAACAGAAAATAGTATATTTTTTAAATAACAAAAATTTGTTTTTCAACATAGTCTCCTTCTCTATCTACACACCGAGTCCAGCGTTTCTCCAACATTTTTAACCCTTTAAAAAAAATGATTTCTCTTGGCCTTCCAAAAACCCTTCCATGGCCTCTATCACTTCATTATCATCGGCATATCTATTACTACGCAAGTATTCTATTAGTTTTGGAAAGAGATAAAAATCACTGGGGGCCAGGTCCGGCGAATAAGGTGGGTGATCCACTAATTCGAACCCAGCTTGTTGAATGGTATCCAGTGCAACAGCAGAAGTGTGAACCGGCGCGTTGTCCTGATGAAACAAAATGCCTTTTCTGAGTTTGACATGTCTTTTCTCTTTTATAGCCTCTCTCAATTTAGCTATTGAAGATGCATAGCAAACGCCTGTTATTGTGTGTCCCTTCTCAAGATAATTAATAAATAATATTCCTTCGGCATCCCAAAAAATTGAGGTCGTGACTTTGCCTGCCGATGCTGTGGTTCGAAATTTCCTTGGAGTTGGTGACGACGGTCTTTTCCACTGTAAAGATTGTTGTTTTGTTTTTGTATCAAAATGGTGAACCCATGTTTCATCCATAGAGACAAATCGAGCCAAAAAATTGTTAGGATCCACATGAAATCTGTCCAACCAGCGCACTATGGTCCAAACGAGTATGAATCGTCTCAAAAATCTATAACTTTGTTATTTATGATAGTATCAACTTGTAATTTAGCATAAATATTCTTGAATAGTTCAGCTTTAATCCCCAGAAGTTTTATGTTGTTGAAATAAGAATTCTGCAAGTTATTAAGAACAAAAGACGTAAATTACAGATTTTCCATACAAAATGAAGAAAAAAAAACAGTTTTCAGAATATTTTTATTTTTATAACTTAAAATCCATATAAATGTGCTAAAAATAATTATTAATGAAAAAAAAATACAAAAAATCATACGAAAAAAAAATTAAAATTTATTATTAAAATTTTAGGTAATGGTATTAATAAAAAAGAGGTGTTTAATTGGTAGATTTAAAATTATTTAATTAATAAAAATATATTTATATTAAAAATAATAAAAGAGTAGATAATATTAAAGCGAATTTATAAGTAAAATATGTAATTTTATTTTTATTCGAAAATTAAAATTTTGCACATACATAATGAAAATGCGTCTTGTCACAACAGGGGCAGACATGGGCAAGATTTTTTTTTTTGGCTAATATTTCAATTATCTAAGTCATGTAAAGACGATAAAATATCAACGTCGGGAAACAGCGGTAACTTTCAAATGTCTATTTGAAGTTAAGCATTTGAAAAAAAAAATGCATTTTGTTAAACAGTCATTACACAAATTTAGTAAAATATATATTTTTTTCTTTTCTAATTCTAGTACAGTATAAAATTTCCATTTTTTACATATATAACACTTGTATGTATCATTGATACCCAAAGAGAAAACTTCGTTTGAAAACTTGACTTCGTCTGCTCTCTACTTGGCTTAGTTTTAACGCATATCTTTATGTAGCTATAGGTAGGCGAATATAGAACTTAAATTATTTATTGATGTAATTAATCGTACATTATACATCCCTTTACATGTTTATCACAAAATTTCAGACATTATCTGACTTTCGTAACACCTATTTTTGAGACGTTTCTTACCGGTTTGGACCATAGTGCAGCGCCTTGAAAGATTGAGTCTGGTTTTCTTCCGATTTTCTGTTAACATTCTGGGTTCCCAACGCGCCGAAGCTTTTCTCATACTCAGATAATCTTTTAATTTTGATTAAACACTGCCATATGAAATGCCAGTTTTCTGGACTAAATAACGCACTGTAACACGACGATCGTCTAGAACAATCTTATCGACTTTTTCAATGTTTTCCTGCGTAACTGACGTCGATGGCCGGCCCGAGCGGTGCTCATCTTCTGTCGATATTCTTCCAGTCTTGAATTGAGGTGACCATCTTGCCACAGTAGAATATGGTGGAGCAGACTCACTTAAAGTCTCCACAAAATCACGATGGATCTCTTGCGTCGTTATCTATTTTAAACTGAGGTATTTAATAACGGCTCGCACTTCGTTTTTTTCCATAATGATATTTTACGTCGGAATTCGTCAAACAACTAGACACGGTTTCTATATTTCTTAAAATTAAAACTTAATTTTTTGTATCTAACCTCGTAATTAAATTATCTTTAATTATTGGTATGAATGAGTAAATTATGAATTATACAAGTGGGTCATTATCACTACTTTTTGATCACTCCTCGTAATATACGTGTTTCAAAAAAACCCAAAAAAAAGAGAATTCAAAATTAATTAAAATTTTGCTTATTGCGCAGCTCTATTACAAATATGATATGAAACTTTCATTTTGATAACCAAACCGTGCAACTGGTTACTAGAGCTGCGACTATTTCACTTGTGAAATAAAATTTTGGAATTTCTTTTTTTTTGGGTTTTGTTGAAACACCTTGTATTTTCTTTAATCCCGATGCAACTGTTTTCTTGTATCGGATTTAGTGACTTTAAATTATTTTACTGAAAGGATGTGCTTTAGCCCACGAAATTGAAGTACTTCCCTGAAGGAACTGATTCTAAGGCCCGTATCACTCAAGTCTTGCTTTATACTTAAGTATTGATTGCCTCTTTCTTTTTCTATCAGAATGACAAAGACGACTGTTACTTAAGTATAGATCAAAGTCTGACTGCCGTACTCAGAGACGTCAATTTAAGTTAAGAAGTAATTAAATGTCATGCTATCCTTGTTTATATCAACAAGACTGAAAGGGACAACATCGGAGTTTAACAGTACTTAACTTTAATTGACGTCTCTGAGTACGGCAGTGAGTCGCGTTCTGTAATACATAGATCACGACTTAAGTTTCCTTCTGTAATACGGGCCTAAGTACATATATAAAAAAATGCCTTTTTTATTACTCCACGAAAAATCATTTCATTTATTTAAAAGTTTTAAGTAGGTTCGTTGAGGAAAGCGGTTCAGTAAGCAATCGCGCTAAAAAAAGTGGATTGAATCGCAATTGAAACGTAACTGGGGGGCTACCACCTAAGCGAAGCTGATGCTGAGTAAACGAATGGAACGTTGTCGATTGCTTCTTTGTAAGGAGACCTTGATAAACAACATGAACCAAACACAGCAATGTACAGCATTAGCTTCGCGTAGGTGGTAGCCCCCCAGCTGCGTTTCAATTGCGACTCAATCCACTTTTTTTTAGCGCGATTGCCCTGCAGTTTCACGGGGCGAGTCAATTTAAAGTCATGATTTTATTATAATAATTTTGTGTCCATTAACTAAGGAAAAAAACTTGACTCGATCTGTTTTGTGTTGTCAATTGTAAATAATGTTATTGGTGCCATCCATATATTACGTCACTCTAAATACCCTATTTCTGACTTGTAACATTTATGAATAACAGGGAAGGGTATCAGTGACTGACGTAATGTATGGGCGGCCCCTTAAAATCGGTGTACAAAATATTTTTACTTAATAAATGAATCAATATTGTATGTTGAATTTAATTGTTACTTCGATTCCTCTTTATTAATGACTAGCATTAAATTGCAACGAGGGCACTTCAAACTTAGATTTACCTATTATCAAATTGGGCAATTTGATAATAAATCTAAGTTTGAAGTGCCCTCGTTGCAATTTATAAAAGTTTTCGTTTTTTTTTCACGGCTGCCATCTTAGATTTCAAAATGTATGTCGTTTTTGGAATAAGCACCCCCGAAAACCTATTATACGACACCCACGTCGGCACGTGGGGGGAATCCAAGATGGCGGATACGACATTTTTGGAAGGCAGTCAGCGGGTAAGACGCTTTTTGCTACGCGCTTCGCGTAGCTCGGTCGGCCTCGCCTCACCTTTTGAATCTAAACTTGTATGGCGGCCATCTTGAATTGGGGAATACGCTCCGGTCTTCACCCTTGCCGGAGTTTGGCCTCGGCCTACGGCCTCGCCTTACCTACAGAATCTTAGCTTGTATGGATTGAGGAGGTTGACGCTCCGGGCTTCACCCTACGCGGAGTTCGACTTTCTGCCTCACCCTATACGCGGTTCGCCTCGGCCTACGGCCTCGCCTCACCATTAGAATCTTAACCTAAAGCCCTGTGTGATTCCCCGCCAATTTGATTATTTGAATAATTATTATCAAATTGCCCTCTCATATTGGGCATTTTTTATAATGCACGGTCATTATGAAAAATGCCCAATTTATCACTTGGTCCATAACATAGATATACCTAGTGTAGATACTACATACATCTATACAAAAGAGGAAAGATTTGATTGTTTGTTTGCATCGAATAGGCTCCGAAACTACTG
This sequence comes from Aproaerema taeniolella, assembly GCA_949987775.1. NCBI lineage: Eukaryota > Metazoa > Arthropoda > Insecta > Lepidoptera > Gelechiidae > Aproaerema > Aproaerema taeniolella. The sequence continues at coordinate 876,308 of OX465272.1, forward strand.
GACCGATTTGAAAAATTATTTCACCATTAGAATCCTACATTATCCGGGATGGACATAGGGTACATAATTTTCCGAATTCCCACGGGAACGAAGTCCCGCGCGGGAAGCTAGTATATTATAAAACTAATTCCAAGTGGTGGGGGACTTAGTTTCGATACTATTAGAATATCGATAGTATCGATACTATTAGAATTCAATAGTATCGATACTATCGATAGTTTGGTTTGCCATCAATAGTATCGATATTCTTACCGTTTTTCAAGATTACGATACCATCGATAGACTATCGATACTTTCTACTATTGATTGCAACACTAATTAGAAAATATAATTTCAAAATATTTGTATTGGTCAGAAATCGAACCGGCAACCTTCAGATCGGCAGGCAAGATCATTTTCAATGATATAGTCAACGGCACATAAGGTTTCCACCAACTATCAAACACTAATGGATAGTAAATTCTAATACTTGGAGATAAAATTGAAAATTGATTGAAGAAATTTGAAAGTTTTGGATAGCATGGTATGCTGCTGTTGTCCCTGTACCTACATAGCTCAATCAAACTTCAGTTGTTATTATTATTAAAAAATATATTACTTAATAAATACAATTAGTTAACTTAATTCTAATTCATTAATAACTAATTTAAGAAATATTTACATATGTGGAGTAGTATAACAGATTCCAGCTGGGCTAACATGCACGCGTGACATAATTTGGTAATGTCGATGTGTTTCTGTCTGTTCCGTACTGACGCTATGAGACAGAACGAGATACAAACGACTAATATTATAATTGCGAAATGTTGTGAGAATGTATAGATGTTTGCAGTGGCTAGGTAGCTAGGTAACCAAAGGCCCTGGGCTCCGATTCTCAAACTTAAGTTGTGTGTCGATGGAATAGAGGCCATTTTCAACCGACTTCAAAAAAGGAGGAGGTTCTCAATTCGACTATATTTTTTTTTTTTTTGTATATTTGTTACGCGATTACTCCGGCAACTGTTGTCCGATTTTCAAAATTCTTTATTTGTTCGAAAGAGTATACTCCTGAAGAGGTCCCATATAAATTTTATCGAAAATGATTAAGCGCTTTTAAAAAAAATCAACAAAAACAAAATATACTACAAACTAGAACATCATCTAAATAAATGAATGACATTTCTGTTTGTAGTTATTTGCTAATAGGCATTGTAGTCCGCAAAAAACTAGATATCTACTTTGTGCGAACTGTTGTTGGGATTGAAGTCGGTGACTCATACGTTTTTAACGTGGAAAATTATATCTGTTCAGGTGGTGAAATTGAGGACTATTTAATTTTCATATACTTGCTGTCAACCACCCTGAGCAGCAGGTTGTATAGATAGATAGATCTACTGGTTACACGCTGTGTGGTGTTTGGTAACTACACGGCTAAGCCCTCCCCGCTGGCAGTATGAAGGCTAAATCGTCTCCTCGCTCGCCCCACGAGACCCGCTGCGTCTGCCATATGGTCACCCACACCGCTAGCACGACGCCCCACCACACCGCTCCTAAGCAGGACATTATTACGTCTGTGGACAAATGACAATAGTGACAGATTTTTTTTAAATTTTATTGTAAGATGGGTTAACTCTTGACCTCAATCTTGACCACAAAGATGAAAAGTTCAAATATGAGTTTGACGATGGAGCGAGTTAACCCAGAAAATACTGGTACTCCCACGCACCGACGGAACACAGCAAGCTGTTTGGCATCGGACTTCGGTAGGAGGGTGGTCGCGAACTAGACGGCCTTTTACAGAGCCTACCACACCGCATGAGACTATAGGACGACACCTCAGATTTAGAAAAAAAAAGAAGTGTCGTTGCCTGGGATGGATTACTAAGAGGCAGGTCTCATTTGTGTTTCCTTAGTCGTCTCTTACGACACTCACGGAAAGAGATGGGGTGGTGTTATTCTCAACCGATCACCACACGGTCATCCTCATCGCAATAGCTCTAGATCTTATTGGTTGCTAGACTTTAAAAAAAAATTGACATCCCCTGAGATTTTAACTGCTATTACATGATACAATGTTTTTCATAGGTTTTTGATTGTACTACGTGATTTGTATGATTATGAGATGAGTTAACTCTTGAATTCAATCTTAACCAAGGTCATAGATGAGGTCAAGGATGGAGCGAGTTAACCCAGAAAATGCCAATTAAGGCACTGGTACTCCTACGCACCGAAGGAACACAGCAAGCCAGTCCAATTGTCAAACAAATAATATGTTTCTTTTCACGCATGTTTGTAACCAAAAAAATGTGCAAAAATTTGCCTAAAATCTCAGGAAAATAGCACAGGTCTTTCGAAGCTGCAAACTTGGATATCCGATACTGGTAGTGGTCAGGACTAGCCATTCGTTTGTTTGTTTAATATTCAATATGACTGGCGTATTAACTAAAGATTGTAGTTATTCAATTAATTTAATGCTGACACCAGTCAAAATTCGCATTATAATAAGACTAATATTCCGCTCGGGACTTCGTTCAGGAAAATTATGTAGCCTATATGTTAGTCAGGGATAATGTAGCATTCTTATGTTGAAAGAATTTTTGAAATCAGTCCAGTAGTTTTGAAGTTTATTTTTTACGTACAAAAATACAAATCTTTCCTCTTTATAATATTAGTGTAGATTACTTACATTTCTTCATCTGCTTTTGTTCCTCAAACGGAGGCGCCATGAAAGCATGTTTAAAAAACCAAACTGCGTTTACTGCCCATACAAATGGTAGAAATGCACAGCCCACTAAAAATAAAACAAAAAATATATAGTATCAGACTATAATTATAAATGTTGAGGATACCTATGTGAAGAATTCTACAAATATCTTAAAAATAACATCATCACAGACTATAATAATAAATGTTGAAGATATGTGAAGAATTGTGAACCCAACCAAATCGAAAACGGATGGTTAGAATTAGGAGATTTCTTAAAAAGGCACTAGGTACATAAAATTCCTACGGGAATTTACCAGTAAATAATAAATAAAATTGAAAACAGCAACGCAAGAAACATTTATTTTTTCCGCGATTTTCACTCACCTTTAAAGTACCACTGGCATAACTGCAGCTTTTTATCGTTAGGTAGTCTATTTAAATCCATTTTAGTATGGTTTTTAACAGTATTTGGTGAATAAAATCGCTATATTCACAATTTCTCTGCTTTTTCGCAAATGTCAACGTCATCGTCATTTTTATTTGTTTAATTTATCCCTTTCGGAAAGGCAAAGGAAACTATATCCATGCAGCCATATCTTCAGTTCTTTTTCTTACTTAACCTACGCCCTAAGCTCCTCATGTTCTGCGTAAGACCGGATAGCGTCTGTTTTACGAAAACTGGCGGCGAGAAGCACAACCGCGAGAATCTTTGTCGGTACTAAACGGAGCAGAAACACTATTATTACTTGAATTTTTTATCACTACATGAATTTTAGTCAATTTACTGGAGTACTCCCACAATACCTCTGCAATTAAGTAAGTGACAACCTAGTTTATCAAACTTTTTATTAAGGCAAGAAGTTTGATTTAGCTATGTTACCATTAAAAATTATCTTGCCTGCCGATCTAAAGGTTGCCGGTTCGATTTCTGACCAATACAAACATTTTGAAATCATCAAATATTTGTCTGAAGTCAAGGGGTTAATGTGTGTATTTACAGAAAACAGTATAAGGTCAGTCAGGGCAAGTGCGCCATACTTTCTGAACAGTTGATTTTAATGTGTGATAAATTCTCTAAATATTGATATTTGAGTCTACATTTAATAAAATGTGAGAGTTTGGTATTTTGTTATTGTAATGAATGTTGATTCCATCAAAACTATCAATAATTTGACAATATTTTTGATGAAATTTCAAAACATGTACGTAGGCGCACTTACCCCTGGAAATGGGGTAAGTGCGCCCATATAAAAAATGCATTTAAGTACCGCGCTACAAGAAAAACATTGTTTTTACTCTATAGAACATGGACAATTAAAAGCACCACACTAGTTTCTTGTTTTATTATAGAGTCTTTAAAGGAAATACGGCTAACATTTTGAATTCGGGGCAAGTGCGCCATAGACGGTTAATCAGGGGTTTCAAACCTTTAAATTACTTTTACAAAGTGGTTCTGTTTTTTAATTTAAATGTTTGGAGTTTGTGCGTTAGTAAATATTTTTTAATAAAACTCAAATTTATTTTTATATTTATTATATTTTTTATTAATTCAAAAGATACAAATTTAAGGTAACAATTGATGCATGGCATAAAAGTATTTAAGTATACACTTTTGGGAATACGCTCTTTGGTTTCTAGTGGACGGCACTTACTGCCGTACTCAGAGACGTCAATTAAAGTTAAGAAGTAATTAAATGTCATGCTATCCTTGTTTACATCAACAAGACAGAATGTGACAACATCTGGTTAAATGATTAATTAATTTAATTGACTTCTCTAAGTGCGGCAGTTAGAAACTTATAAGTTAATCAGACTTAGAGTGCATGGCGCTTAGGAACTTACTTATATTGCTCATTAGAATAAAAATCTGCCTTTTTATTTAGACTTAGGCACAGAACATATTGGGGTAAGCAAAGCATCAAGTGGTCATAGAACTACTTAATGCCACATTCGATAAATATTGTGAAGGATATTAAGTTGAAATATATGTACGTGGTCATAGGCTATTAGCCTTTCGCCCACAATTAAATGCAAATACAACCCTCAAATCCATTTTTACAGTACGCCTAGAAAGATTCGGCAGCTGGAACATTTTATGTTTTTCTTTCGTCCAGCACAGAAGCATTATAGTGTAAGTAATTAATTATTACGTTGTGGACCTTTGTGAACTGTGTAAGATTTCCATCCAACGTCACCATTCCAAAACAAAATACAAAGTTTAAAATAGAAACATCACTAAAATCAAAAAGGTTGCCAAACTCTGGCTTGGGGCAAGTGCGCCATACTACTACAGTTTAGGCGCACTTTCCCCTCACTTGATTATTTTGAGGACATAATTTTAAATTGTTAAAAAAAACATTTATTATCCTATTTAGGTTTAAAATACATTCACAGATTTAAAGAAAAACATCTAAACTTTGTACTTACCTCATTGGTTTGCCGCAAAACATAAAACTTTTAAAAGATTTGGCCGGATTTATAACACGAGTCATCTCCGATCCCACGTGCAAATGACACTCAAACTTAAATGGCGGATATGTCAAGTTACGGTGCACAGAGCCATCTGAGATTGTTATCTGGAACTATATTTTAGTGTCGTTCGTGAATTTAAGATGGCGTTAGTTGTATAAATTGTTTAGTTTTCGATATTTTAAAGGTAGGCGCGCTTACCCCGTTGGGGCACTTACCCCGGCTGACCAAGGCGTAAACGACAGCTTAGCAAATACTTAAATGGTGGAATCTACCCATAGCTTTAGGTAATTATTTTTTCCCGGAAACGTCATGTTGAATTTTCGTTATTTACTTATCTACTTTCGCGCTACGCAGTGTAGCGCGATACCGCTCTCCCCACGTGCGCTCCCCCCGCGCCGCGCCGCTATCAGAATACGACGTTCATTGCTGATTTTCGTGTTTTACGCTATTATTAATGTTTTTTATTTATTTTAAAATGAAGTGTACTCATTTGAGTAATTAAATTTTTTATTTTTTTTAAATTCCAATGGAAAATCATTCAGAATGATCGTCTGAGTTCAGGGTTTTAGTTATTGCTAACCTGTCCTTTACACCCTGTATAATTATTCTAAGGTAAAATAGCGGAGTCGCCAATATCAAGTAAAGAAACCCATTGCAGGTTGTAAAACGTCAGAGCCTCGTCCGTTGATCAGCAGGGTGCACCGCTAGCGGGTGAGGATATGGTGAGGATGAGGATTTTGGAGCACTAAGATGTCAAGATCGCTTTAGTACTTACCTATACATCCTGCGAGAGTATATTTTTAAGCGACTTCAAACAAAGGAGGAGTTCAATTCGATTGTATGTTTTTTTGTATGTCTGTTATGCGATTACTCCGTCAATTATGAATTATTTTTGATGATTCTTGGTTTGGTAACAGTTTTAGGGGTGGTTCCATACAATTATGTTATCTGTACTATTACCAACTTTTGTAGAAAGAAAAAATAAACTAAACTAAGTATTCTATTCATGGTGTAGTGTAACTTCATGTCGCACTATGCCACTAATGCCAACGTGACGTAACATGAGTCTAAGAGTTTGTATTATGAAGTAAATAGTATAGGACCGTTAAAAGTAGCTTAGGGGGCGTCCATTAATTACGTGAGGTGTTTTTGGCGATTTTTTGACCCCCCCACCCCCTCTGGTGAGATGTCGTGAGATTTGGCTTGACACCCCCCCTCCCCCCTTTATCTCACGTGAGTTTTATGAAAATGCTTAGTTTTAGTGTAAATACGTTAATTGGTAATGTATTTAGAAAACTTACATAATTTGCCTAATTATTTTTAAACTTTTAACAATCGAACAATAAAAAACAGCTATGATTTACCAACTTAAATTTGAAAAAAAAAGATTTAAAAAAAGTAGACTTAAGAGTGGCTACCGCAACAACATGGTTTTGTTGGTCTAACTTAGCTTTCCCGCAATTTAACCCTATTTCTTTTGGGGGAAAATATTACGTGATATTTGTAGAGACCCCCCCCTCTTCCCCACGTGAGATTGAGTGAGATCCGGCCCGACCCCCTCCCCCCCCAAAACGCCTCACCTAATTAATGGACGCCCCCTTATACTCTCAGTTTTCCTATTAAATACGCATTATAGATAATGGCGTATAACTCGAGACGGATGTACTTTAGAGCTGAGCTGCAGTAGTAGGTAACTATTGTTTGTATGGAAGTACTCTATACGTCTAACAAGGTGGCGTTAGCGTGCAATCAAAAAAAGGCACCAAAACTAGGCATTGCCCATTATTTTCCGTTTTTTTGAAGTTGGTTCTAACAATCCGTACTTTTCCGTAGTCTGCGTCGAAGCCGGGGCGCGTCGCTAGTTAATTATATAAGTTATGAATAAAGTTTCTGCTATAGCAAATAACTATACTACGAGTATTATTAAGTCACCACTAATAATACACATGACCAAGAATTTTGTTATTTCTTTCTAACAAAGTATTGTATACCTTAGAGCAGAGATACTCAAAGTGTACTTCGCGGATCCCTTGGGCTCTGTAGGGCCTCTCTGGGGGCTCTGCAAAAAAATCGGCAGTAGCGAATAATATTTTGTTTTTGCCAGCCCATGTATGTCCTCTTGGAGGGGCACGGGCCTCCATTCGAAACACGAAGGGGGTTTGGTCCATAGTACACCACGCTGGCCAATTCAAAAATGAATTTTCTTGGACGGGCGGATTTTATCACGATGTTTTCCTTCACTGTTGAGCAAGTGATAATTAGAAATCCGAACATAAATCCGAAAAGACGAATTTAGTGGTACAGGCCCGCACCAGGATTTGAACCCGCGACCTTCCGATTACAAGTCTGGTTCATTACCAACTGGGCTATCACCGCTATCCCAGTTGGTGATAAGCTTTTTTTATAGACGCTACATACTTAAAGGTCAATATTTAAGTTTTGCCTTGTGTCGTAGGGTCCCTTAGTACACAAAGACAGGCGCGAACACCCCTGACCCGAGAACAAACACTGATTTTTACACAAATTTTAGTCCAAATATTTGGACTCACACCTACGACCCAATCCAAAAAGAAAAAGATCATCAGTAGGTACTATATAGCAAATTAAAACGATGTCGTCCCTTATTTTCTCTTTTTTGAAGCCGGTTTAATTTTTTGTCTAAATTTTTTTTTCCATTTTTAGTCGAAATAATAAAAAGCACATGAGAAACATTGTAAATTCCTGGTAAATTCGAGGGTTCCCCTTGATTTCTTGCCATCATCATCAGATCCTGACTTGGTGACATAATTTTGACAATCGGTCCATAAAAGACGATCCATAAGGTCGGCTTCAATACATGCTGAGCTGTGTCCTGTTCGACATCGCACTACAGCACAATCTCCACTATTTACATTGTTTTGTCGTCTTCTGTATTTTTGTCCTGTGTTTTATATTTTGTTATTTTATTATCGTTGTGTTTTAGTGTTTTGTGTCAAATAAATGTCTTGAATCTAATTCTAAATCTAGTAATCGGTAAAAATACATTTAAAAAAAACATACAGTCGGACATAACCTCCGACTGTATGTTTTTTATGACAAATGTAAATTTTTTGAAGTCGGTTTATGACAACGCCAGATACGCACAAAACTTTGCGCGGTGTCCTCGCGCAATCAAAGGAAGTTTTAACGTCATCGAGTGTCGTGACATGCGAGTTTGTCGCGGGCCGTGCAAGCTATGCAGTTTAATTCAAATATTTGTAAACATTTTTAAATAACTTTAAAATAAAAAAAATGTAATAATCCCCAACGATTATAACTTCTAAACGGCTGAACCGATTTTGATCAAATCAAGCTAAGAACCATCTCGATCTCGTCAGTTTTCAAACAAAAAACCGCTTCGAAATCGTTCCATTCGTTTAGGAGCTATGATGCTACAGATACACAAACCTACAAGAGACGTATTTTTGAAATGATAGAATTCCAATTCGCATACGAATTGACAGGATTCGCATGAGAATCTCATACAAATCTTCTCAATTCGTATGCGAATTGGAATTCTATTGTTTCAAAAATACGTCTCCAGATACACGGATACACAGGTCAAACTGTATAAAGGTAGCACTTCACTTGGCGTTGCGTATTCGCGTATTTGCTGTATTCGGCTAAAAATACCATGTGTGGAGGATTTATTCGTCTTTATTTGCCATATTTGCACAAATATGATAAACACACAAATAGGCAAATTCGCCGATCCGTTCGCTTGTCTGTCTTTGGTCACATATCAAAGGACGCAATATGATTATAAGACCTTATTTGCTGTTGGCATCCCAAGCGGGGACGTCGTGTCCGTGCAGTTAGGACTACGTACGAATATTTGGACAAATGCGGCGAATACGCTACGCGAACACGCAACGCCAAGTGAAGTGCCACCTTTAAGGTGACAGCAGACCCACTGCGGCGCACGAAGAGGCTACGCACGTGTCTAAAGCTTCGCTTTGCAAGAAAATGTCTGTGATTGTGTCCACTGCAACCCATGAACAAGCTACGCACGAATACGAAAAACGCCAGGGGCACTATTTTTGAATCACTCACCTTGTTTCGAGCGATATCTTTCGTTGATTTGTGTCGTTATTATTGATTTTTTAATTTTTCAACTAAGTACTAAATTCCTTGAGTGCTAAGACCCTTTCGCTGAAGTGTAGTGATCAAAAAGTTCGGAAATCAATAGAATCCGCGCAAATCTATAAAAGATATCGTTAGAAACGAGGCGAGTGATTAAAAAATCGTGCGCCAGGTGATTATCTACAGCTCGAGCACGATGGCGACAAACTCTTGCGGCGCGCCACTCAGCTGTCGCTGAAACTTCACTTTGATTGCGCGAGGGCCCCGCGCAAAAGCTTGCTCGCCCTCTAGGGTTGGTAATGTTGACATTTTGACAAGGGACCTCGGCGCATTATGCGCGCCTTCACCATCGTACTCGAGCTGCGTCTCAGTGAGTATGGCTTAGATTTGATCTAATTAGATTTGATTTGATCTAATCCACGCAGTTAAAATGCGCCGCGTGTCCGTGCACAGCGTGCGCAGCGGCGGATCTGTGCCTTAACACCCCTTTTTAGTCGTGGGTTAAAAAGGATTCTGGTGCCAAGAGTTTGACAACCACTGACCTAGATTTTTTTCGAAGATTATCAACAAGTGTTGGGTGTACTTTACGTAAATTTAAAAACACACTGTTAGCAATACGTAACACGATTTGTTTAAATAACAGATAACAATGAATCTATAGTAATATTCTTTTATTACTTAGTAATTTACCTAAATCCTGTCAGAGTAGTCGTGGGTTTTTGTGATTGAGGTTACAAGTGGTATAAGTTCTTTGATGGTAGACATAAAAATGTTTTTTAAGCATTTTCGCTGTGTAAAAAGCCTGAAAAATGTAAGTACCTAATTGAAATGCTTAAAATTAGTTTCATGAAGATTCTGGTGGTCTCAGTGGCTCTCGCTGATCTCAACCGATCAGAGAGGTTAAGCAACGTACACAGAGGCAGGGAACCTGATGGGTGACCAAAGTGGCAATTTATCACGAGCGTTTCCGTGCTTCGGAGGGCACGTTAAGCTGGTGGTCCCGGCTGTTGTCGATTGACTACAGTCGTGACAACCAAGTCAGAGGCCATTGTGCGGTTTGAAAACTCTGACACCAGTGTTAGCCAAGTTCGCCACACACTTGACTACACCTACACGATAAGAAGAAGAAGAAGGTGGAGAGAATCACTCCCTAACGTTTCGCTAATTTATTAAAGTCACATCCCCATATAACTAGTGCATTATGTTATACACCACATCTCTTTCCGTGAGTGTCGTAACAGGCGACTAAGGAAACACAAATGAGACCTGCCTCCTATTAATCCATCTTAGGCAACGACACCTCAGTTTTTTTTTTAATCTGAGGTGTCGTCCTATAGTCTCATGCGGTGTGGTAGGCTCTGTAAGAGGCGCCGTCTGGTTCGCGATCACCCTCCTACCGAAGTCCGACGCCAAACAGTTTGCTGTGTTCCGTCGGTGCGTGGGAGTACCAGTGCCTTAATTGGCATTTTCTGAGTTAACTCGCTCTATCGTCGACCTCATCTACGAGGAGGAATATTTATAGGAATATTTCAATATACTGGGTGAAAAAGAACCTCCTAGCTATATTCAAAATCCTGAACCAGTATCACTCAAAGATACTGGTTCAGGATTTATGTATGATGAAATAAAATATGTATGAAATAAAAAAAAATAAAAAAAAAATCAATGGGAATAGTTCATTTTTTGCCTAAACGTAGACATTACTCCTACACCAGGCACGCGAGGGGTGCGGGTAGCGCTCGGGGGGTGCACACGAGTGGTGTCTACGTTTAGGAAAAAAGAAAATTCCCCCCCCCCCCAAAATAAAAAACAAAAAAATAAAAAGTGTTCAGTAAGTGGTACTGGTTCAGGATTTTCAATAAAGCTAGGAGGTTCTTTTTCAACCTGTATAATAGCCAAACCGTCATTAGATGCAGCCCAACTAGTTTATGAAATGATAACGGCTTCTCAGCAGCGCCCCGTGAACTGTATAACAGCAGGCCGAGTACGATAGTGACAGCACCGCGACAACACCGCGGTCCTACGTCAAAATGTCAACATTGACAACTCCATAGGGCGAGCAAGCCTTTGCGCGGGACCCTCGCGCAATGAAAGTGAAAATTCGCGTGAGCCAAGCGCGAGTTTGTCGTTATAGAGCTGCAGAGCGGGTACAATGGGACAGTCATATTTTTTAGAAAAAAAATCCTGCAAATAAAAAAACAACAAAGACAAAAAAATAAAAAAAACCAAGTACATTATTCTTCCTTCAATTTCATATATTTACGACACGAAAATTTTTGTTACAGAGCGTTATTCTACTGTTGTTGTGTGTTAATCATCTGGATTCTGGTCACTGTGAATCTTGTGGATACGATACTGTGAGTGACAGTCGATACTACACAATTTACACACACGAAACTTCAAATACAAATACAAATTCCTTTATTCCACACACAATATAAACACAGGCATAATATAGCAAACATTTAGAAAGGCAGGGTGGAAAGGGTGTGGGCACAGCAAGCTGATTTTAAGCCCAACCTAATTCACAAAGAGGGAAGTGAACTAAAAACTTGGATAAGTAAGAAATTACACAAATTAATAAATTTAAGTCCATACATAAATGACAACATACATTACATTTAATTTTATGCAACATTTAGAATTTAAAATTTGACTTGGAACCTATCTTTTTTGGGACTACAGGTTAAACCCCCGTTTAGTGCAGGACTATTGAAAGGAATGGAAAGAAAGGAAACTGGGCTATTGGGTTGAGAGGCTAGTGGACTGGGTAACTGGACTATGGGTGGGACTATGGCACCTGCCCTATCCTATCAATGTTTTTTAATGCTTAAAATGCTGGTGCATTTATATACCTACTACTAAATTTTGATTTTCGGATTTATGTATCGATTTTTCAGTAATTATCACTTGCTCAGCGGTGAAGGAAAACACTGTGATAAAATCCGCACGACTAAGAAATTCGTTTTCGCTTGGCTCGTGGTCCACCAACTCGCAATGAGCCAGCGTGTTTGACTATGGACTAAATCCCCTTCGTGTGCAGACGTCAAATACATACCACGGACGATCAAATCATAATTAGAAATCCGTACATAAATCCGAAAAGACGAATTTAGTGGTACAAGCCCGCACCAGGCTTTGAACCCGCGACCTTCGGATTACAAGTCTGGCTCATTACCAACTGGGCTATCACCACTACCAACTGGGCTATTTAAAGTACCTATACAATGTAACTGTGAAAATGAAAAGGTACACTCAAGAGCACATCAAGCGTGACACTTTGGACTTTGGACCGGCCCTGCATTGTATGGCGCGCAGTATAAATCAGAGCTCAGCTTAAACTGGTAGTGTAAAGCGTGACCTGCTCTTGACTGTACAACTTCTCAAGAGTTTCTTAAGTCATCCAATACCTATGTGTTTTATTTCAGAGTTGTCCAGCGTTGGCGAATGGAGTATTAAATGTCCACATAGTGCCTCACACACACAACGACGTAGGTTGGGTGGCCACAGCGGACGCGTATTACTATGGAGGTGAGGATGAATGCGCAATTGCGCATTATAAAAAACCAGCCAAGTGCGGATATAAATATGAAATTAATTTTTTAGTAGATGTCAATTAAATTGAAGCTGTTTAACCTTAGGACCATCCATAAATTACGTCACATGTTAAGGGGAGGGGAGCGGATCGACAAAGTGGGACATTGTGTGACAAGGGGGTGGGAGGGGTCATAAGTTTCGTGACGTCACATTTCAAAATTTGTTATGATGAGTATCAAAACGTGTTAACTATTAAAGACAAACTTAACCTCCTCAGTCCCAAGCAATCTTTTAACGTTTTTACTTTGGTTGAGACAATGAGTTTTGAGTTCCCAAAAAAATATCAACTCTATAAGTACCTACTGCTTTTATTTAAAAATTACAAAAAACGGAATATATGCAAAATATGTGACGTCACGCTAGAAAGGAGGGAGCTACAAATGTGACCAGCTGTGACAAGGAGAGGGAGGGGGTCAAAAAATCATGAAATTCGTGTGACGTAATTTATGGGTGGCCCTTAAGTACCGATATAAATTACATTCAAAGTTTCGTTTTATAAGAAAGAGATAGACAAAATGTTTAATAGGCTTTTATTTTATTTTTTTCGACCATTTTCAAATATGATTTCAAATTCTGTGATTTCAAATGTAAGTTTATAAATGCACAATGTAACACATTATACTAAACAATATCACAAATGTACACTACATGAATAGAATAGAATAGAAAAAATCTTTATTTTATAGGACATTCAGGATGTCACTTAAAACAAGTCAAGATTACAATGATACATTCAATAATTTAAATACATACATACGCATTCGTTCTATTGACCCTACTGACTCTACGCCTATTCGCAAAGGCGCAGTCTTCCCAAGAGAAGAATATGCAAGAAACTCTGAGGTTGCTCTTTTAAATCGCATTGTAAATTTTCTTATTTACTAATTTTAACTAATTCTGAAATAACTCTAGAGCTGAGCAGTTCATTCCCATGGCTGCCTGTCTGATAGATTATCAGAAATTTTGTAATAGCCCTTTTTGCAAAGTTTTTGTTTAACTGTCTTAAATTTGTCCTAAGTCTTTAATTTGTCCATGTGATTTCAGGAGTGAAGGATATCCTGGACTCAGTCGTGAAAGAATTATTGGTGAACCCGGCAAGAAGGTAATAAAAATAAATAAACGCATAAAGATCGGAACACGAACATCCAGGACACGAGAACAAACACTTGCTTTTTACACAAATATTTGCCCCGATCGGGAATCGAACCCAGGACCCGTCGATCAAGAGGCAGCGCCACTACAATTTCAATTTCAACTTTTTTATTGCAAGTCAGAAAAAATTCTTAAAAGATCTTACAACACAATAACAATAAGTCTGATGTGACGCCCCGTGGGCACAGCAATTTAAGGAGAAGAACGACTAGCATTTAATGTAAACTAGCTTTCCGCCCGGGACTTCGTTCCCGTGGCACTTTTTTAGTTTTTTTCTTTCATAAGAACCTTCTCCTGACAATAAGGAACACAACAAAAAAAGAATCATCCAAATCGGTCCAGCCGTTCAGGTGTGATGCCGTGACAACGAAAATCGGGTTCCATTTATATATATAGATAGATAGATAGATAGATAAAAACTTTATTCACTGCTGTTACAATCATTGTCAATAATAATAATAATAATCTTATAACTAAGTATTAAGTAAAAGTAAAACTACAATTAAACAATAAGTAACGCAGTGAAAGGGCGCTGACTCAGCATACGTACTGTGGGTAAACCAGTTTGGATATATATATATATATATATATATATATATATATATATATATATATATATATATAGATAGATTATTAACATTTCAAGTATTTATTTATTATAATTAACATTTTCAAATAACACACCATTGTTATCAGAAGAAAGAGCAGAAGTACTTTAGTGGTTAAGTTATTAAGTGTTTATCCAAGTATTTATCTCGACCAAACAAGCATACTTATTCTAAAATCTAAAAAATTGCCCCGGCGTTCGATCGCTTTTATTACTTTTAAACGACTGAATCAATTTTGATCAAATATCGATAGGAACCTTTTAATTAACCGCAATTGGCATCTTTGCTCTTAAACGATGCAATGCGTTTTTTTTATTAGAATTAAGATGGTTCTTAGCGCCATGTTTGATTAAAATTGGTTCAGCCATTTAAAAAGAGAATATTCATTTATTACGTAAGACGATTTAGGGGGGGAGGGGGGTCGACCACGTCTTATTTTTTCTTACAATGGGGTGGGAGGGGGTCTTGGTTGTTCTTACGTAAGATCAAAAATAAGCGCAAAGTTAAGATTATACTTTTAAAAAGCGAGCGCTCGCATAATGTGCGTCTAGGTCAACGATTTCCAGTGGCAGATCCACTTTCTGAGTGGGTTTGAGCCCTTGGACTGATCAAAATAAAGGCAAAGATGAATGATAAAGAAAAATACGATAATTATGCCAAAGTTGATTTTTACCAAAAAATTAAAATTAGTAACTAGAAATAAAAGTGACGTTCCTAAATAATGTTGCATTGAAAAATACAAATTAAAACAATCCAAACGTGTATTCATTTTTCCTTTAGAATCTTACGTAATAATTATTACACAGGGGGGGAGGGGGTCGGCCGATTCTTATTTTTTCTTACATAGGGGGGGGAGGGGGTCAAAAACTGGCAAAAATCATCTTACGTAATTAATGAATGTTCCCAAATCATACGAAGAATATGGGCCATCCATAAATTACGTCACACATTACGGGGAAGGGAGGGGGTCGATGAAGTGTGACATAGTGTGACAAGGGGGTGGGATGGGTCTTAAATTTCGTGACGTTACATTTCAAAAAACAAGAACTTCGAACTACCTATTAGCGAAAAACTGAAAAACATTTACAACTCTATACAGGGCTTTAGGTAAAACTCTTTCAACCTCTCGGGTGCTAAATCAGTCCATGAAACTGAACAACTTTCCCCAAGGAATATAGGTCAAAATACGAAAAAAAAATTGATCTCCCAAACAAAATGGCAACATGGATTTAGACCGGGTAGAGGCACCCACAGTAATTTGCTCTTCTTCTCACAGTACGCGGCATCAATATTTGATTACAGGACTAGTGGCCAGCTTGATGTAGCCTATCTTGATTTTCGAAAAGCTTTCGATATTGTAGATAACGACATTCTTTTAAAGAATGTTTACTCAAGTAGGTTTCTCGCCCTCGTTGTTGTGTTTCTTTGCCTGCTACCTAAAAAAACGAAGGCAATATGTAGACTACGAGGTTTAAGTATACATCTGAATGCTATAAAACATTTTTGGGGGTAAATCAAGGAAGCAATTTAGGACCGTTGAGTTTCATTATAATGATCAACTATCTTCCAGGTGATAAAAAACGCAAGGTGCCAGTTATTCGCGGACGATCTTAAAATATATAAGGAAAATAAAAAGCGTTTCTGACTGTGGGCAGCTACAGTCAGACATAAATCACGTAATAGAATGGAGTTGGAAAAATAAACTGTCTCTAAACGTATCAAAGTGGAGAGTAATGACGCTTTCAAAAGCAAAAAATAGCATTGATCATAGATATAACATTGACGGTGTAGAGTTAACACGACTGAATTCAGTTCGTGATGTAGGTTTACGTTTTTCTACTGAATTAAATTTTCGGGAACACGTCACAAGGTATGTAAAAAAGCTTTTAGAAATCTGGGATTTCTGCTTCGGCAATCCAAGGGAATCCACAGCCCGGCGGCAATAAAGGCACTCTACAGTGCACTAGTCAGGAGTCAATTGGAATTCAATTCCATTGTGTGGTCTCCCCATGAGGTAAAGTATGTAGAAATGTTGGAGAAAATACAGAACAAATTCGTTAGATACATGTACTGAAAAGTGTTTCCATATTTTTCACTCATGTATCCCACTTTATTTGTCTTGGGAATGGTAGGGTACTGCAAGTTTTTTTTTAAATTGTAAGATGGGTTAACTCTTGACCTCAATCTTGACCATAAGGTCAAAGATGAGGTCTACGATGGAGCGAGTTAACCCAGAAAATGCCTATAAAGGCACTGGTACTCCCACGCACCGACGGAACACAGGAAGCTGGGGCCTGATTTTTAAAAAAATAGAATTCCAATTCGCATACGAATTGAGAAGATTTGTATGAGATTCTCACGCGAATCTTGTCAATTCGTATGCGAATTGAGAAGATTTGTATGAGATTCTCACGCGAATCTTGTCAATTCGTATGCGAATTGGAATTCTATCGTTTCAAAAATACGTCTCCTGTTTGGCGTCGGACTTCGGTAGGAGGATGGTCGCGAACCAGACGGCCCATTACAAAGCCTACCATACCGCATGAGACCATAGGACGACACCTCAGATTCAGAAAAAAATGAAGTGTCGTTGCCTGGGATGGACTACTAGGAGGCAGGTCGCATTTGTGTTTTCTTAGTCGAAAGAGATGGGGTGGTGTTATTCTTAACCGATCACTACACGGTTAGAGATTAGAAGTAAATTGGCTTTGACCATTTACGTGCTAAAAGTGTTTCGTGGTGTGTTGGAGAACTCGGGGATACTCGAATGTGTGATGCTTCAGGTACAGAACACGAGATTGAGGAATGCGCCTCGTAACCGTGTTTTTAAAATCCCTAGTTGTCGCACCAATGTGCTGATGTATGGCAATGACAATCCTAAATTAAGTTTCTAAAATGAACATACATTTGTATTTTTTCGTCAATATCTCAAATTACCCGCGCTATTGTGATTTATTTGTCAAATTGTAATTAATATTGAATGTAATGACACTAATGAATGACTAATGTAATGATTGACAAATTGTTCTCAATTTAATTAATGGAATTTTAAATATGTAGTGATTAAATATTTTAATAATATATATTTTTGAATTGTAAATAGGTAATATGTAATGTAATGACTAATGATTGACAAAAGTTTTTAATTGAATAAATGGAATGTATAGTAATTATGATTTAATAATTTATATTACGAAAATGAAATTGTATTCAAATGGAATTTTATAATATCTTAATTTAAACTGATTTTATGCTATTTTAAAAGTGTCTGGTCAGATGTTGCTAGTCTTATATCACAATTTGAGTGCTTTTAAAAGCTATCGATTTCGGACAAGCTCTTGCTATAATATCTTTTTTGTAGATGTAAATAAATTAATAAATACCTAAGTAGCAGACATCTTTGACATTTTGATAGTGAGAGAAAAAGACAATCAATACTTAAGTATAGATCAAGACTTAGAATAAAACATACAATGGTAATTATTTTGTTCTAAAATTCATTGAGTGAAACATGGTGATGTCTTTTTTGAGTTAATAAGAAAGTAACTGCTTTTTATAAAAATATAAAAAAATGCGCTATATATTTACCTACTGATGAAGTTGGTATGGGAAGCCAAAATTTTTTTTTCGTATTTTGACCTATTATTGGGGGAAAGTTGTTCAGTTTCATGGACTGATTTAGCACCCGAGAAGTTGAAAGAGATTTATCTAAAATTTAGGTAAATGGAAATAAAACTAACTTCGGAACTGCTGTTTTAATTCAATAATTACTAGATGTAATTATTTCTTTCCAAATTTTCAGCTTTTGAATCCACTTTTTAACGTAGAGGATAAATTTTGTAAAATGCAGAAACACGGGTGTCACAAATTGTTTTGAAGAGTACTATTACCAAGTTTCAAGTCAATTGGACGATGTTATTTTTTCCATACAAAATTTTTGATTTATTTTCATGCTTCAGACGATCTAGCTAGAAATTTTTATATGAAACGATATTAAAACAAAAAATACGGGTCTGTAAAATTTTCATAAAGTTTATACAAAAAATTTGGATGGTGATAAGAAAATCTTCCTGTATAAAACTAATCTACACTAATATTATAAAGAGGAAAGATATGTATTTTTGTATGTACTTAACGAATAGTATCCGAAAGTACTGGACCGATTACAAAAATTCTTTCATCATTAGAATGCTACATTATTCCTGAGGGACCATCCATAAATTACGTCACACGAATTTCATTATTTTTGACCCCTCCCCCCTCATTGTCACAGCTGGTCACATTTGTAAGACTCCCCCCTCCCTAGCGTGACGTCACATATTTTGCGTATTTTCCATTTTTTGTATTTTTTTAATAAAAGCAGTACTCAATAAGTAGTGTTGTTATTTTTATTGGGAACTCAAAACTCATTGTCTCAACCGAAGTAAAAACGTAAAAAGAGTGCTTGGGACTGAGGAAGTTAAGTTTGTCGGAAATAGTTAACGCGTTTTGATACTCATAATAACACGTTTTGAAATGTGACGTCACGAAACTTATGACCCCTCTCACCCCCTTGTCACACAATGTCACACTTTGTCGACCCCCTCCCTTCCCCTTAACGTGTGTCGTAATTTATGGATGGTCCCTAAGTAATATATGCTACATCATTTTCCCG
Source organism: Aproaerema taeniolella (assembly GCA_949987775.1). Classification (NCBI taxonomy): domain Eukaryota; kingdom Metazoa; phylum Arthropoda; class Insecta; order Lepidoptera; family Gelechiidae; genus Aproaerema; species Aproaerema taeniolella. The sequence continues at coordinate 895,577 of OX465272.1, forward strand.
AATCCTCACGGGAACGAAGTCCCGAGCGGGATGCTATTAATAAAACTGCTCGTATTCCAGGTTCATTTATGTGGAAACCTTCTTCTTCTGGAAATGGTGGACGGATTGCGACGAAGAGGTGCGGAATGTAGTGAGGACTCTCGTGAAGGAGGGCCGGCTTCAGTTCGCGGGGGGGGCCTGGAGCATGAACGACGAGGCTGCGGCGCACTATCAGAGCATCATAGATCAGTTTACTCTGGGGTTGAGGTGAGCTTGACAAAATGTGATTGTGTTAAATAAACTCTGGTCTTAGACCATACACACTATGGATGGAGCCAGGAGCGTGCCCCTTTTAGATAGGAATAGTTTACCCCTTCCCTGCACCCAAACAAACCTCACTAATCGAGACTCTTTTCTTACAAATTCACCACAAAAATGAATAAACTTTATGCGCAAAACCTTATAAACCGTAATGACTGACAGAAGCTGCAGATCAAACGCTTTGTTTGTCACACTTTGAAAAGTGTGACATCAAAAAATGGGTTACGCAGAAAGGGATGGCGTTAAACACCCTAGGAACTCACATGTTTGCATCTCTTTCAAAAATGCTGTGAGTCACAGCCTGTGACGTCATAAGTATTCCGTCTATAGTGTGTATGGTCTAAGACTCAGGTGCACATTCTTTCGAACAAAAAAAGAATTTTCAAAATCGGACCATATGGCATAGAAATCGTTGAACACACATAAGAAAAAAAACACATCAGTCGAACTAGAACTGTATTTTTATTTTAGAAGTCTGTTAAAAACTGATAGATAACGGAAAGTCTTCGAAATCAGTGTTTATTATTTTATTATTATAACCAAGTAATTCTTGCCTGAAACCATGTTCACACATCAAAAAATAATGCGTAGAATGTAAATACAATACGCGCTAGCCCACTTTTGTTGATCGTGAGTGCATTACTCACGCGGTGATAGCCCAGTTGGTAATAAGCCAGACTTGTAATTCGAAGGTCGCGGGTTCAAATCCTGGTGCGGGCCTGTACCACTAAATTCGTCTTTTCGGATTTATGTAGGTACAGATTTCTCATCTAAATTCGCGTACATATCATGATTTTACCTTTATTCCCGACGTTTCGTCGCGGTAGCACGCGCCGTGGTCACGGGTCGACACTCAAACGTCGGAAACAAAAGTAAAATCATGATATGTAGGTAAGTACTTGAATTTAGACCTTTTAGTATTCAACTAGCTTCTCGTTCGGGACTTCGTTCCCGTGGGAACTTTTTCGTCAATTTGCCAATGTGTTTAATAATTATTCTGCTATTCGAGACGGATAAAAATACAACTCAAAAATAATGAAAATTAGCCCAGTCGTTCCGGAACAAACCCGACTTTGTTTTATATACTTAATTAAGAAGATTATGTGTTAACATCGCGAAAGTTTAAAGTACAAAACAGTAAAAAACAGCATTCCACAGCAAATTAAACAAAACCTTCGGTAAATGCGGCATGCCCCGGGTTGGCTGGCAAATTGACCCATTCGGCCATTCCCGGGAGTTCGCGTCGCTTATGGCTGCGATGGGCTACGAGGGGCTATTCCTAGGACGGATAGACTATCAGGACCAGGCCCTCAGGTTAAGAAACAAAAACATGGAGATGCTTTGGCGAGGAAATGATGATTTAGGTAAGTGGTTTCCACTATAACGTCAATTTTAGACGGCTGGTTTGGTCGAGTTGTAGTGACGCTGCCTCTTGATCGTAACCCAGTGGCTCTCGCTGATCTCAACCGATCAGTGAGGTTCAGCAACGTACACAAAGGCAGGGAACCTGATGGGTGACCAAAGTGGCAATTTACCACGAACGTTTCCGTGCTTCGGAGGACACGTTAATCTGTCGGTCCCGGCTGTTGTCGATTGACTGCAGTCGTTAAATCCAAGTCAAAGGACATTGTGCGGTTTGAAAACTCTGACACCAGGGTTAGCCGAGTTCGTCACACACTTGACTATACCTACACGATAAGAAGAACAAGAATGGGGAAAGTGACATTTAAATATATTTATCTAATAGTTTAAGGTTTAAGGATCATTAAACTAGCTCATAGTAATCCATCCCAAACAACGACACTTCATTTTTTTCTGATTCTTAGGTGTCGTCCTATAGTCTCATGCGGTGTGGTAGGCTCTGTAAAGGGCCGTCTGGTTCGCGACCACCCTCCTACCGAAGTCCGACGACAAACAGCTTGATGTGTTCCGTCGGTGCGGGGGAGTACCAGTGTCTTAATAGGTATTTTCTGGGTTAACTCGCTGCATCGTCGACCTCATTTTTGACCCTTATGTTCAAGCTGAGGTCAAGAGTTAATCCATCTTATAAATAAATAAAATACTAAAGCGGGTCTAAATTTATCATGATTTTACCTTTGTTACCGACGTTTTCGTTACCTTCCCCATTGTTATCGATTTAATGAATACGCCTTAAAAACTCCCTCTGTACCTACCTAATCCCTGTCTTTTTGTATTTACGTCCGTTATCACAGCTGGCTGGTCACATTTGTGAGACTCCCTCCTCCCTAGTCTGACGTCACACATTTTGCAATTTTACATCTAGTAGGTAATTATTTAATAAAAAAAGCAGTTTCGAAATAAGTTATGTTGCGATTTAAGTAAATTATTTTTTAATTAAATTAACATCAAAAGTAACATTTCAAGAAATTACCAATTTGAACCTTATGTTAATACATAGAGAGTTGCAAATGTACCTATTTTAGTTTTTCGTTAATAGTTCAAAGTTCTTAGATTGAATAGATTTTGAAATGTGACATCATGAAAAGAAGGACTTCTCCCACCCCCTTGTCACATAATGACACACTTCGTCGATCCCCTCCCTCCCCTTTAACGTGTGACGTAATTTATGGATGGTCCCTACTCTCTGTAGATAGATAGATAGATAATACGTTTATTCAATGACCAGCAACTTACATAAAACAAACAACTTCACACAATACACAAATATAAACAAAGAAAAAACATCAAGGGGAATCGTGATGTGAAACGCTGGTCAAGGAAGAGGTCCTGACTCAGCATAGTGTTGTGGTTGGAGCCACAACGCTGATATTCTGTCAGTGCCTTTAAAACTATATAAAACTTTTTAAAACTATATATTTAAAACTATACGCGCACTTTTTAAAACTATATATTTAAAACTATACGCGCACTTCGTAGAACAAACAAAGAAAAACAGGATTAAGACCACTCTACTTTTTACCACTACAGGTAGGTCATCAGACATCTTCACTGGGGTCCTGTATGACAACTACTCTCCCCCAAGAGATTTCTGTTTTGACTCTGAGTGCGGAGATAACAAAATGAATAACAGTGATCGTTTTAACAAGGTAAGATAATTAATTATCTTTTTCAGCCCATATACGTCCTCGCTGGTGTAGCTCAGGCCAGCAGACCCACGGAATTTAAACAATGAATTTAGGTATTCTATGTATGCCAATATACAGTGCCTTCCTAGTGCCTATTGATGCCAAAAGAACCATATCTAGTGCCATCATAGTTTAAGAAATATAGGTCGTTGTTTGTGGGTCTGCTGGACGGATATCAGCCCAGCAGACCCACCTCTCGTACACGGAAACGGCTAAAGTTAGAGACATGGTTCTAGTTCTAAGCTTTAATGCTTTACTTGGTGCCATCGAGAAAAAAGTTTCAAACCTAGTGCTTCAAGCGTTTCGGAGCTATAAAACGATCTTGGTGTGCCTGCTGGGCGGAGGTTCAACGCAGCAGACCCACCTCTCGTACACGGAAACGGCTAAAGTTAGAGACATGGTTCTAGTTCTAAGCTTTAATGCTTTACTTGGTGCCATCGAGAAAAAAGTTTCAAACCTAGTGCTTCAAGCGTTTCGGAGCTATAAAACGATCTTGGTGTGCCTGCTGGGCGGAGGTTCAACGCAGCAGACCCACCTCTCGTACACGGAAACGGCTAAAGTTAGAGACATGGTTCTAGTTCTAAGCTTTAATGCTTTACTTGGTGCCATCGAGAAAAAAGTTTTAAACCTAGTGCTTCAAGCGTTTCGGAGCTATAAAACGATCTTGGTGTGCCTGCTGGGCGGAGGTTCAACGCAGCAGACCCAACACGATAGCTCCATAACTAGAAGGTAATTGGTATGAAATCTCATATCAACGTTTAGTGTGTAATTAGTGCCTTAGCTTAACATAAAATATCTGTTTAATTTGACTTCCAAACATAACAAATAGCCTCTGAAAGTTCTCCATACATTTTAACAACCGAGGTACAGTCACGCTCAAAATTTATTAGGTTACATATGCCAACATATTTTTTGAATGGGGTAATAAACTGCCAATTTCTCACTTCAGATGTCGCCTCTGTTGACTGATCCTAAAATTTTACGTGTAGCTGTCATTCTCCATATTAGTTTCGTAAAAAAACAATTTATTTATAGTAAATTAATGAATTTTGACAATTTGCACAGCTATTAACTGCAAAAATACGGTGTACATGTATTCCCCAAAGATCCAAAAAAAAATTTTAAAAAAAGTAGCTTTTCTTTTACTCAACTCTTCTTTCAATTGAAGTACACATCTTTGTAATTTGACTTTAATTTGAGTAATTATTTCCGCAAAAAAAATAAAAAAACACTTGCTCGCAATCTAAATAAAATGACAGCGCCGCAGCGTGACACGGAACAGTCAACAATGCTGCCACCTCTAAAGAGCTTTTAGTTTATAACCCCATTCGTAATCGTTCATGTATCCTAATAGTAATTAACTACATACCTATTATATAGATATACCAACTTATTTTGTAAAAAGGTAAAAGGCGACTAGGCAATAAATAAAAATAAAAAATAGGCTACGCATCTGCATGTTGCTTTCCCAAACCAATAGATGGCG